>JAKMWU010000017.1:0-325442 GCA_025327145.1 Colletotrichum sp. SAR 10_76 | reverse complement strand
AGCCCCTCGAGGGCCCCCCCTAGGCCCCCCTAGGCCCTAAGGCACCCCTGCTAAAAGAGTCAAAGCAATCAATCAAGTTTAAGCCTCAAACTTGACTTGATTGACTGGCGATAGCTTTATAATTGATTGATTGATTGATTGAACTTGACAAGTTTACTTGCCTTACGGGGAGCGCTGATTCATGAGACTGACGATCAATCTATTTTCGCATGGGGCGATGAACACGTGGGGGCGCCGCCAATGATCCCCAAGGTATGGCCCTCTCATCTCCTTGCTGGGCATTCGTCTTTGTTCAGGGGTTCTGGCGACATCTTGCCCGTTCTGTCAGCTACACCCGTGGACATACAAGTCTTTGAGTGCAATACTGTCTAAAATGTACAAGCGCCTGTAAGAACATCAATCCTCAGTTTCCACACATTATTGCACGCTCCCAATCGCCGGCCGTCACTCAGAGGAGCAGGAAATCACAATCATCGCCTATATAGTACTTCGACGCCCTTCTGTTCGAGTGAGATTCGGGGGATGGCGAGGGAGTAGCATGGTGTTGAGGTTGGAAGGCTGAAAAACGTTGGGGCATGTTTATGCTCAACACCAATAGCTTTATCAAGCACCCGCTGGTCGAAATATTCGTCGTCGCGGTCGTTAGCTTCCAGATGAAGTTGCAAGACTCTGATTCTACAATCGATTACGTTGTTGTCTCGTCGATAACTCAACAGACTTTGTTCCACGGTGTTTTTAGAGCCACCCGGCCCCTTTCAGCGCCAAGCAGTACCATGTACTGTTACATCGGCTTGGGGCAAACCACCAACGGCCTGATCTCGATATCTGAATGCTCCAGAATGGTCGGCCTCCAACGTCAATGCAAGCATAAGCGATATGCACATGCGCAGAAAAAGAAATGTCAATCAAGAAGGGTTTCTTTGCCCTTGTTCGTCACTATGACACGTGAACAGGAACTCGGACTAGCTGTCCCCAGGAGCGAGTGGAAGCTCTCTGCTATTATCTCTGCCCTACATAGCATTAGGTCCATCATCAATTAATCAAACCGCCTGTCTACATCAGGCACTCAACCAGAACTGAATTAGAGGACTCTACTAGCTCGTTTTATCATGTCTATTCGAAAACCCAAACCTTGGCACTACAATGAGCACGATGATGCCGTGCCTTGTGACCCTGCGCCCAACCCTTACGACCATACAAAACAAGAGTGGCGCTTTCGAGGCGATCGATGCATCTTACGTCACGAACAGGCCCCCGAAGCTGGAGAAGGCACCGCCAAATCAACTGTTGTAGGCGGCCTCAATAAAGTCGCGTGCGGCGCCTATACTCTGGGAAACTGTGAGGTCGGCACTGAATGCCCGTTGTCGCACACGGTCCGCGATGATCTCATTGTCGCCCCCAAGATCGCTATCGTGAGTGGTGCCGTTCTCTGACGCGCTTTTGACCTTTCTAACGCGCGTCAAGAGTACTACTAAAAAGAAGACCATGATTCGCGAGTTCCCCTTGGCTAGAGTCACCTTTAGCCAGGGTGCGGTCGTGGAGAAAATGGTTTTGCCATCAGATCAGCACTGGGCTGATGCCTTCCCATCCACCCAGGGATCGAAGTCAATCACTGTCGACATCATGAAAGCCTATGAGCTCAAGCCAGACATCGATTCCGCTACCGGCGTCATGGAAAAGATTCATCGAGTCGACTATCCTGCAATCAGAGGTATTCTTCTGAGAGATTTCGACGTCTTAGTCTACCCTGGCATAGACTCTTCGGCAAATGATAACTGCCGTCGCCAGCTCAATCATGCGCCCAACCTGCCAGGTTATCACGACACCAGCAAGATGTACTCTGCGACCTACAGAGTGAGCGCTAGAGTGTTCTCTGCTGTTTGGGAGACAGTGAAGGCCGTCCAAAATGCCCTTTCCCAAGAGAGTCGGCGAGTTGACTTCGAGTACTACCCATCGACAAACCGCTTTATCATTCTCACTTTGCGCAGTGTTGACAGCCCCGCCTACTCTTCTGTCAAAAGATTCCTCGATGGGGTCTTGAAAGGTGAGATCTTGAAGTCGCCAAATGGGCAGGCCGTCTGGAATCCGTTCCTAGGGAACACGGCTGCTGTCCCCCAGCTCATGAGTCCCCTAGAGCAGAAGTACGGAGTAGTCTTTCAGTGTGTTCCATCGAAAAAGACAGTGCGGATGTACGGAAGCCCTGAAAAGGTCAAGGACGCTCAAAAGGCATGGAAAGATGTGGGAATGCCGCTGAATCATCCATCAGTCAAGTCGATTAAACTTGATGATCAGAGTCTGACCTGGATTCTGACTGGTGGGTTTGAGGCAATCTCAGATGCCATCGGGTCTGAATCGGTCATGTTCAACACGCTCTCGACACCAAAGACTGTCGAAATTCTTGGACCGTCACGTCTTTGTAAAACGGCCGAAACCATGTTGTCACAGCGAAAGCGTGTGCCCCAGAGCACGAAAGATAGGGCTGGTCGCTGTTCGATTTGCCTGAGAAAAGCAGAAGATCCCATCTCGGCGAACTCTGGGCATTTCTATTGCCTCGCATGCTTCGAGAGCTATTGCCTATCGAACTTTGGTAACACGAACGGTGGCATCCTCACCTGCCCGGCTGAAGGGGGTTCGTGTGGCGCGTTGTTCCAGCTTGAGCAACTGCAACAGCTGTTGTCCTCATTCACTTTCGAAAGAATTCTCATTTCTTCCTTCCATACTTTCAGATGGCATCACGGCGAAGAGTTGACCTACTGCTCCTCGAATCATTGCAGGCAACTGCGCCGGGAGGTTCAGTCAGATTTGTCGAAATTTCCCTGTCAAGTCTGTGACAAGAACGCCTCGCCCTATGTCGTATCGAGCGATGAAATTGATGTGGAGTATGTTTCTAATGTTCCCCATCGCGTCGACAATCTGGGAAAAAATAGTCGTTTGAACGCTAAAACGGTCCCTTCTGCACTCCTAGCGACTTCGATCAACAGCAAGATCGACGTGAAATGTGCTCCTGATGCTTCGTTGCGCGTGGAAAACTTAGGAAATAAGTCTCGACTCAATCCTCAGTCAAAGCCGTTTGTTCCCGTCATTACAAAGGCGGAAGTCGCCAAGAAGAAGCCAAAGTCGCAAAAGCCCATGATGAGCAAAGTGGGTAGAACTCCCAAACCCAATCCGAAGGTTGGGGCGGCCCCAAAGCAGCCGAAGTCTCCATCGTCTACAACTTCCAATGTGGAAAGGGGTCAAAATCTAAGAAGCCCTCTCAAGGATATTCCCTGTGCATCTAATGCAAGAGGAAACTGTTTGGGGGGCAATAATTGTCCATTGCAGCACGCAAAAGATGCCGATCGAGACACTAGGCTCACAGGTTCTGATCTATGGGAATCAAAGGCAAGTCATACATAGTCCCAGCCATATATCAAGAACTGGATGGCTAATCTGAAACAGGTAAATGCAACCGAGATCGAGATTACACGAGAAGTCCCCGGCGCTTGGGTGACATTTGGGCCGGGAGCAGCAGTGATGAAAGTTGTTATCCAGCAAGAACTACTTGCAGTGAAGATCAGACGTCTCCCGCCGAAGAGCACACCGGAGTTCGTGTCCGAGCTTCTCAACCGTTTTGACATTCACATACCGGCAAATCGCATTCAAACAGCCCCTGACGACGCTCATAGATACACACATGAGATGTCAAGTTTTGCAGTCGTGCACACGGACAACCCAGAGCTGCCTGAATTAATCCGTGGCAAACTTCACGCGGACGATCGGCCCGATATGAAAGACATTGATCTCTCGAAGTTGATCGTTTTTGCCTGGAATCCTCGAGGACCAAGGGAGCCCGGCGGTTTTTCGCATCATATCACCAGCCGAACGGTTATTGTTAATTGGCCAAGGCCTATGCGAAACGTTCAGCTCAGGTTCCGCACGAGATCCCCTGCCATCGACTGTGCCAAGCGGTTCAATGAAGGCAACTACAAAGTCTTGGGAGAAAAGGTATCTATGGAATCCCCCCACTTCGGCATTCCTCTTGTCCCGCCGATGACACTACACCGAATGCCGGACATGTACATTGTTCGACTCTTGGTGCCGGTGGAGGCTTCTGCTCAAGACGTCCTGAAAAGCATGCCTCACGACAAGTTGCCAGACGACCTTGAAATGGAAGACACGAAAATTGATTTGACAGACGACCCATCCGCAAGGGGATGGCTTGAATCAAGCTTGAAGAGATTTGGAACCCTGGAAACGGAGCTTACCTCGAAGCTTCTCAAGACGACAGGAAGATACGAAGGCGCAGTCAGGTTCAAGAATGAAGCAGACGCAAGACAAGCAATTGCGTGGCTTTGCTGGTTCATGCCGCCATACGACGACAGCGGAAAGAGCTTCACCGCGGCAGACAAGTTTGATTTGGTCAATCTTTACACTGCCACTTACCGATTGTCTCAGAAAGTGCTTGGAGCTGTATGGGAAGATTTCCAGTCGATGCAAAGTTCCTTCTCATCCGACAAGAACGGCGTCCAGTTTGACGTTCACTCTCCTTGCAGTCATCAAGAAGAGGAAGAGTTTCTAGTTTTGATTCTGAGCAGCAAAAGTCAGGAGTTGATGGCCGAGACCAAGAAGAGAATTGATACGATTCTTGAAGGGCATGCTCTAGGCATGGGGGACGATGACTCTATAATTCGGGAAAGAGTTCTTGGTCTTCAGCACCAGGACATCAAGAACCTTGAATGCCGCACTGGGGTAGCTATTCGACGATTCCCGATATCGAAGAAGATCAGATTGTACGGCACGAATTCAAAGGTTGACAAATGTCGATCCGCACTGCGTACTCTTGCCGATGGTCCGCTTTCACAACGACGAAAGCCTCTCATATCAGACAAGGGATCTGAAGCCAATGGGGATCGCTCTATCTGTGGGCTTTGCCACAATCACGCAGAGGCGCTTTTGATTACGAGCTGCCGGCACTCCTTCTGTGCTGACTGCTTCGAAGACTTCTGTCGTTCCATCAAAACCCGTGACAGCATCAGCATTCTTCGTTGTCCTGGGCAAGCTGGTTCATGCTCAGCTACTTTCAGTCTGCCAGAATTGCAGCGTCTTCTCTCATCTTTTGCCTTTCAAGATGTGTTGACATCGTCATTTTCCTCTTATATCTCTAGTCGACCGAATGATCTCCGTCACTGTCCTACAACGGGCTGCACTCAGCTCTACAGAGTGTCACTGGAAAACTCGCCTCCACGGTTCGACTGTAGCGATTGTCACCAGAGCTTCTGTCGTCGATGCCACTCAGACCACCCTGGTGTCAGCTGCATATTGAATAGACACTGGCTTGGACTGGGCCCACCTCCACACATATGCTGGGCTTGTCTCGGCGAAGTCGAGGTGGTAGATGCAGATTACCTTCTATGCCCAGGATGTGGAGTTCGAATTTGTAACTTTTGTTTCAAATTCTTTCCTACCGAACAGGCCTGTGGTGACCACTTGCTTAAGACGCATAGTGTGGGTTGGGACTTTTGGAAGACTGATGAGAGTTTATTAGTGTATTCGGGTCTCGAATGGAACAGCATCTGACGGCCTGGTTGCATGATTCTGAAATTCTCTCCACTTAACACAGCGCCTGCGGCACTGAACTGCCAAGCCTTGATAGTTCCTCCTGCCATCGTCAGCTTAATTTGAATTTCGCGACCGTTTCATGTGTCAACAATCAAGCGCGACTTGCTCGGCAGCCAACTGACCGCCAAGCACCTGAGATCGAGGCGTCGCGCGCGGGCAGGCTAGGCAGCAGCTGACATGCAGCGCCACAGCGCCTCTAGTAAGCGGCACAGCGTTTCAACCAACCCCCTTTAAATATTTCCAACATTTCCACCAAGGACTTAGTCAAGCTTCATTCTCTCCATTGTTCGCTCGAGGCCATTCTTCACCGCATTCTCTACTCGCCAAATCATCATGTCTGAGAACAGCGAATCAATTCGCGACGAGTCCGATGACGAGCCTTGCGAATCAGACTGCGAATGCTGCGATTACCCTTTTCCCTTCCTCAATCTGCCACGCGAAATTCAGTTGAAAGTCGTCCGTGAAGTACCAGACTACTGGACCTACATTTCTTTGCAACAGACCAGCAGCGAAATCAACGAACTGTGTCTTGTGGATAAGAAGATAGTCTTAGCCAATCTGAGAAAAGGCTTGGTCGCTCCCTTCTACGACTACTACGATTTTCACGCCTCTCTTCATCTACCCGAGGGAGCTGTCAAGCAGCCTCCCCCCACCGGGTGGCCGGAGATCACCCTCAAAAGCTTCCGTTCCTTCGGGAAATCCGACTTAGCCATCGAGGTGTTGCGCCATTTACCGTACATTGAGAATCTTGAATACCACGACAATATCAACAACATCGACTACAAGTGCAACGTCATCGACTACTCTGCTTGGAAGCCTGGCGATGAGTATCCCGGTAAAAGCATGGAAGACTACTTCGGATATGAGGAGCCAGTCTCTAAGCACAAGATAGCTATCGCATATGGTTACGAGAGTGGCGGCGTTACTTTCATGTTGGACACGTTGACTGGTAGCGTCTATGAAGAGATAATCAGGTGCACATCGGGGGTAGAGGATGAGCCAGTTGAAGACTACTTCGAGAGTAAACAGGAGGAGTTCCGGAGTTTCAAATTGATGTTCATCCCAGGCTTCGATCCGCCAGAGAATTTCACCGACGAGAAGTATCCGTATGATGCGGAGAAGATGGAAAAACAACGCGAGCCACGCTCACCTGACAAATGGATAATGGACACAGATGAAGATGGCCTTTGGATCCGACATCTTTATCGAAAGTTCGGATGGCCCTCCCCAGCCTGGAAAAAGGAAGAAGGCATTCAAGCAATCAAAGACTTCGTTGCGCGGAGAGATCAAGAGCATGATCAGTACCAACAAGACTTGGGAATGCAAATGAGGCTCCTTGATGCTCAAAGACAGCGGAATGAACAGCAGCATGCAGCTGGCCAATAAGGAATGAGGGGAATTGGGATTCGATGAGAAATTGGAATTACAGTTTAAAACTTTCTCGACTTGAATGAATGATTGACTTGTCTTTCTGCTGAACCATCGGCACATCTCATCTGCTCGCATACATATGTCAGATCTTCTGCTCCAAGCCCAGATTGAATCTGAGTCTCCTTGGGTCGGAACAATGAACAGGAGTAATTCAACCTTGACTAAACTCATTCCTCCGGTTGCTTTTCCCCGCACATGTCCCGAAGCAAAACATAACACGATCTTCCCCGCATCCCTCGCCTCCGCATCCCCGGCGGCGAGCCGATCGACCAGATACGATCGGGTCAAGAAAATGGGGATCATCCACTACTCAGCTCATGATTCGTGCGAAATCCACGACACCGAAGGCACAATTTACCACGATGCAACTCTGACTTCCCAAATAGTCGTATTCAATATCAAGGGGCAGGACAACCGGGCGAGAATGCGACCATTCTGCCGCACTGACTCGGCTGGGAAAACACCGATTTGACGATGCCGATTTAGTATTCAATCCACCGCACCGTCGCGACCAGGGACCCGATGCCGGTGGGATCCCACCTGCGTCTTTAGCTGAGTCGACAGATAAGCTTGTTTTCGACCAATCCAACAGGTTTCAGCTTGACAACTCTCAGTCGTCTCTCGTGCGACACCTTTCGAGGCTACAACGACTGTTCCAATCAACTCAGTCATGCGTCATATCCTGGCGGCCGGGGTACTCTACGGCCTCGTGGCCTTCGCCTCAGCGCAACAGATTGATGGAGCTGGAAAGAAAACATGCACCGTCAAGGCCAGCGGAACCAATGCCACCGACGACGCGCCCGCCATCCTTGATGCTTTCAAGACATGCGGTCGACACGGGAAGGTTATTTTCGAGCCCACGACTTACTATGTCAACTCTGTCATGAACGTCACCTGGTTGGATGATGTCGAAATTGACCTCCAAGGCACTCTTCTGGTAAGTTGCACAGCAGGGCGCCACAATCAATTACCTCCGGCCGACGAATCTTCTGCAACGTAAATGATATGCCAAGAAGCGCCATGCAAGACAATTTCTCCGTGTCTCGTACAGCTGCTGACAAAAGCCCGGTCGCAACTCTCAGTGGAGTACGAACATCTCGTACTGGCTCGCAAACTCGCTGGACGTCGGTTACCAGAACCAATCTACGGCCTTCATCCTCGGCGGCAACAATGTGCGCATCAATGGCCACGGAACGGGAACTTTCGATGGCAACGGGGACTATTGGTATCAGTGGATTCGCCAGCAACCCAACACGTCCAACTATCCTGGCCGACCGCACGCCCTCACCCTCAATGGGCTGAAGAACTCCGTCGTTCATGGGGTCAATTTTCTTAGGAGTCAGATGTGGTATGTGTGCTATCAGAGATGCGACCCGCTGTATCGGAGTATTCAAGTGACTGACAATGGGCAGGACTATGTCCATCATCTACTCTCACAACGTCGAGCTGGACAGCATACTTGTCAACAACACTGGCAACCGCTATCAGAGTTGTAAGTAATTAGGGGTGAACTGACTGGTCATGGACAAGAATATGATTTCTAAATAACTACTTATAGCCAACACCGATGGAGCCGACACAATCCGATCATCGAACATCAAGTTCAACAACTGGACAGTCTACAGTGGAGATGACAGTATCTCACTGAAGGCGAACAGCACCGATGTCAGCATTACAAACTCGAAGTTCTATAACGGATTAGGCATTGCGTTGGGAAGCATTGGGCAATACAATGACCAGTTCGAGACTATCGAGAGGTTGAACGTGAAGGACTGCTACTTCGACAACACCCTCCATGCCGTCAGTCTTCACATCACAACGTATGGCCAGACAACTCATCTAACATAACTCACAGGTATACTTCAAGACTTGGACTGACGATCAGAATGGCTACCCTCCTAATGGTGGCGGTGGTGGACTTGGCTGTGCGTTTTTCCGAGTGATCTGTGAACAGAGCTGACTAGTCACTAGTTGCGTCGGATATGTCATTCCAGAACTTGACTGTGAAGGGCATGCGTGGCGCCGCCGTGGCTATCTCCCAGTGTACCCGCTTCAGTGGTGCCCCCGGCGTGGGCAACTGCACCAACTCGCAGTTCCAGATTCGCGACATTACCGTCAATGGTATGTCTGGCACAACGAAGTCTTCCCGAGTCGCGAGTCTACAGTGCAGCGCTGTGGCACCATGCACCAACATTGGGCTCTTCGATGTCGACCTTCGCTTCGACAATGGCACAGCTGCGGCATCTTACCTCTGTGGGCACGCTGAAAATCCGCTTGGCTTTGAGTGCACCGGCACTCCTTGCGTGGGAGGAAGTGCCACGGGAGAATGTTGAATTCTGCTGGCAATTATTTAGCTGCGAGCTTTTACATGTATCTGGAGAAACCCTTGGTCTGCTTGGTCGGTCACACTAAAGTCCGTGTGCGAGATGAATCAATTCCGAGACTTCCGAGCTGCAATTTGAGATGTGATATGAGAATCTTCCATGAAGCCCGTCCGGACCGACCGTAGGCAACTACACCGCTGCCGTGAGGTCCGGACGGTATCCCACTAGTCTCAGCGTCCCCGAGCAAGACCCAATGTCTTCATGTCTACTCAACGCTGTGGAGATTTACCGGGAAAGCAGTCAGTCATCGTCATTTTCTTCTATATACCTTCTCTGAATGGTAGACTTGAAGGCTTCGAGCCCCATGTAGCCTTCAAAGCCCCTTCGTAACCATTGTTCACGGAACAATGGTTCCTGCTACTCAGAAATACTCGTATTCAATGGCCCTTCATCTCTCAATGGTCATTCGTTTCTGAGTTTCGGTAAAGAAACTAGCTCACCGGCACGCACAAACCACTAAATGACTCGTTAGTCGTGGCATCTCGGGCCGCAACTATCGCGAACTTAGTCCCCATGATCCACGCCAAGCACGCACTCCCGTGTTTTGGTCTGGATTTTGACTTTCAATCTACAAAGCTTGGCATTCGCACAACGTCAAAATAAGCGCATCGCTCACGTCGAAGGAACTGACTCAACCACCTGGACTTCAACCGGGGCTGTTGCGAGCGTCCGCAATGTCAGTAATATCGTTGCAGGCTTCCCCAGTCCACGGAACGCGGGTGTAAGAGCCTTTTTCACGATAGTCTTGTAGGGCTGTAAATGGAGGGGCTTTGGAGTACGCAAGCTCATCGTACGAGCCAGCAGCGCTAAGTAGCTTGCGGAATGTTCTTCGTAATGGTAATAAGATTTCTTATCACCTAATTGACAACTTGAATTGTTGCGGAGCTGGGGCTTAGATGAACTAAGATTCGTCTGAGACCCTTCAGTGGATTTGTCTGGTACTGATAGCGGTCTTCCGGGAGGCAACCAAGACAGACCAAACAACCCTTGTTCGGGGAGCGCTGTCCGCCAAGTCGAAGGAATTAACATTCGCCTTACAAAGCCATACGGCATCATTTGAACCATGATGTTGCCCGTCAAATCCAAACATGTTGTCTCACCGAGTGTTGTCATCTGCAACCCATTTGGTATCGCTGTTGTTAAACATTCTTCCCAAGCTGTCTCACCCTCATCAAATCCATCGAAATAAGCCTGGTTTGAAGGCCGCTGATCAATGGAAATCCCCTTTTTCCATCAATGATTTGCCGTCTCCATTGCCACCAACACCATCAAAAGGGGGTTGGCGCGTGCCAAGACACGGAAACCTCACGTTTCTTCTTGTCTTGGCCGATGGGCTATCATCTTTTGGTGAGGCTTGGCAAGGGTTGGGGTGCAGTATAAACGCGGCGCCTGTCCCCTTTTAAACCTGCATGCTTGACTCAAAGGTCTTGGCATCGTCCGTCCAATTTTACGGCTTTTCGTAACGCCGTTCGCGCCCATCCCCAATCCGGAGGCAAGCGCCGAAACCGCCCAACCATGGGGTCGGAGCACATCAGCCGGTAGGTGACAATGATCTACCGAGACAATACCCCGGACCCATCATCTTTTTTCACTGGGCACCTGCGGCTTGGTGAGGTTGTCGACGGTTGTTCTCCTTTTCTTCACCAGACATCGGAGGTGATTTGGCATGCGTGCATATGCTGATTAGGCTCAGTTTTAGCTGCATGGGTGGGTTGTTCTAGCGCCTGTCCAGTCACGTTGCCTATGTATCACGCCTGCGTTGCCTGATGGCATCTACATGCTGTTGGGCCTTGAATTGTGCACCTGCCCTTTACAGACTTCCAGTAAGTTCGCTTCCACACCTCGGACTAAGGTGTTTCCTTATAGAGAACCTATCCGACCGACAACACCTTCTCGGCTGGATCCATTTGGTGATTCGCTTGCCGATTCACTGATACCACTGACGCGATAGCCATCTCCCGTGTCTCTCTGCCACTAGCAACAGAACGACCCTGGTCTCTGAGATCTTGGCGTTGAATCCAACGTGGGGCCCTGGACAACATCGGACGGTCTAGACAACAGAATTGGAGATCGAAAGAAAACCCCTGTCGCCGTTCCTCAGAACCCTCTTGTGATAATCCAACCATACCAGTAGAGGCTCTGGTGCAGAGCCCGTTCGGGCAGTCTCCACCCCCAAAGCCACCCTCGACCACACCTCGAAGGGGGCTGTGCTGGAAAGTCGCTCTCACCTTCCTGGAGGTATTGGGTAGATTATCTGCCAAGCCTTACGAGTTCCCAGAATGCGGCCATCGTCTGTTCTCATTGGGAGTTGTTGCCGTAGGACATGGAAGGCTCAAGGACTACTGGTGTCTGTCCACCACGCGACCGCCACATTTGCGGGGCTCAAACGTCGCCCTCAAGGACCCCAGGAGTACAGGTGAAGTCGGAAAAGACAAGATGCATCCACCTATCAGAAGAGGCAAGGACCATCTTCGACTACCGAGACTAGGTTGGCGTCTGTTAAGGTCAGAGATATCATTGGCCACGGATGGAGAAGCTCGGTACATGACGATCAAGGGTTCCTTGGGGTTTGCGGCAGCCCACCCACGTCCTCGGGCGAGCGTCCGAGCCTGGGGCGTCTCCCAATGTTTATTTCTTCTGGAACATGGCGGTGATGATGTTTGGTAATTCCACCAAGGAGATTCCTCATTCCTCGCCCCTGACCAACTTACTATGATGATAGGCCACGGGATCACGGGATGCTGCTCCCAGTAAGTGGTACAGTCTAGACTCTTACGATCTATGTGAAACTCCCTTACCGCCATAGTATCTTGGGTGACTCCTGAGGATGATTATCGTGATAGCTGTGGGATTCCTGAAGGAACTATAAGTACGACGTGAATCTTCATCATTCTCCCATCCATCTTCCCTCCTCACCCCGCTCACTCAGGACAATCACATAGCTGCCTCTCAATATCTTCCACTCAGCTTTATCACGCAAATCACATCCAAAATGCAGACCAAGGTTCTTGTCTCCGCCATGCTGGCCGGCCTCACCGCGGCTCAGACTCTCAACATCCCCACCCGCAGCGGTTCCATCGTCTCCCTCTCTGCTCCCAGTGTCATCTCTGGAAGCAAGGACATGGGCAACAAGGAGTTCGATCGTGGTCGCGCCTGTGACACCGACGCCGACACCGGCAGCGACTCCGCCGTCTTCATTCTCGAGAATGGCGCCACCCTGAGCAACGTCATCATCGGTGTCAACCAGCTGGAGGGTGTCCACTGCAAGGGCGCCTGCACCCTGAAGAACGTCTGGTTCCGCGACGTCTGCGAGGGTAAGATACCATCTATGGGATTCCTAGCTAAGCCCTTTGACTGACTCCTACTCCCAGACGCTATCTCCGCCCTCGGCACTGGCGACGTCCTCATCCAGGGCGGTGGCGCCCAGAACGCCGTCGACAAGGTCGTCCAGCACAACGGCCGCGGCACAGTTACCATCGACGGCTTCACCGTCGTCACCGCCGGCAAGCTCTACCGCGGCTGCGGCGACTGCACCAACAACGGCGGCCCCCGCAACGTCATCGTCAAGAACGTCAAGGCCAAGAGCGTCAAGGAGCTCGTCGGTATCAACTCCAACTACGGTGACGTCGCCACCATCTCCAACACCTGCGGCTCCAGTGTCTCCAAGGTTTGTCAGGAGTACAAGGGCGTCAACAAGGGCTCTGGCGAGAGCAGCAAGGTCAGCACCACTGCCAACTGCAAGGGCCAGACTTCCCTGTCCGCCTGCTAAGCGGCTTGACCCTTGGTGTCTGGTCGATCTTTCTGCATCATAATTGAGCGTGGAGTCTTGGGAAGCTTATCCCTTCAGCGTGTATTTACTTCTGCGCCGTGGTCTTGTTGGCTGATGCCTCTCTGGCCGAGCGCCTTCCATGTACATAGTAGCTTAGCCGATAGGCCCGAACATAACAGCTGAATTGTTTTCAATCGACTCCATGTGCTGTGAAGATAGTAGACTTCCAACTTACTCAGCCAAAATCACATGTGCTTCGAGACAGGGGTCGGCGACCGAGACGAAGTCCTCGGTTTCACTGGCGTACTCAACGGCAAAACATTAGATGCTCCCTGAAAGTTCGGAATTGTACATGTCTTTTGACGGAGCTTTTTGCCCGGTTGTAGATCGAAGATGTGTGGGTTTGGAATGCGGTTATCAGACGGGTGGCTCCTCATTGCCCACAATTCGACCCATTTGTCGACGTCAAGTGGGAACCGACGATGCGTATGCTGCCGCGGCGTCAATGACGATACATTTACGCAACTTCGCGTCACTCAGATAACAGTGAGTTCAATTTGATAATACATCGAGACGATTGAGACTGTTTTAAAAAGCCTTTACAACGATAGTTCCAGGAAATCCTTCACATTATGTCTATTACATTCGACCAAACTTCCACTCTGCGATCCAACTTCCCGCCCTCAAATCGTTACAGTTAATCCTGTTTACATAAATCCTTCGAGCCATCATAATGCCTCAATACAACAACTCTCAAGCCGACACTCACAGTATGTATTGGCAGACTACCTACGTATCCCAATACTAACTATAAAGCAGAGGACCCCTCAAGCAAGCATGAAGCCAAGGAGATGATGGCCCAGCAGCAGAGGGAGGAGAGAACAGAGCACTCCAAGAGAGGTGCGAACACCGGAAAGCCTCCGGGAGTTCCGGAATATGTTGCGCGCAAGGAGCACGCCGCTGATGTGCAGCACTGAGTTATCTGGGACAAATGATGATGTATGAGCACATGATCTTGCAGCACATGGATATGTCAACGGTCTAGCTAAGGCTATTTACGCTGAGTCAAAATCCATGTTACGACTCAGTATTGTATCTACGACGAACAAATTTGAAGCAATTCCAAGTGCACTTCCATTACCACGGAACCTCAAGTCCGTAATGCCCAGTCCTCTCCACGCTACTACTCCTCACGCATCATCCTAAATCTGTTACTGCAAGAATTCCCAATAAATTTCCTTTCAGGACGCTTCAACTAATTGGCGATCGCGGAATACCGGTCCTGTTATTGTGTCAGTTCGGCGTCTCACATTGTGGCTAACATCGCAGAAGGGGTAAGGGTCCATACCAAAAGTCGGATGTACCAGCATGCCATCAGCAAGAGCATCGAAGGAGTTGGGAATCACCCACTCCATAAATCTGTCCCAGTTAACGCATTCATGGGGACTGGTCAAGTTTCCGATCGGCCGAAGACCAGTGGAGTTCCACTTCATGGCGATCAGCGTTGTGTCACCTTGACACATCACTGCCTCTCGAAGCATATGGAGACAATAGTCTGGAGGTTTCATCAGAAGAATGATCTTAAGCAAGCTACGAAAGCTAGGAGCCGGAGTTGGGGTTTCTCACCGTTGTGCTCGGCGAGCCTCTCTTGCTCGTGACTTGTCAACTTGCTGAAATTGTAGTATTCTGGGTGCAGGGCGTGATACAGGTTTTTCTAACGGATTGAATTAGTCGACTGGCACATTTTGAAACACGATTTGAAGCAAGCATACCAGGCAGTGCAGGTGATGGTAGACCATGATAGATCCAAAGTAACCACCTCCGGGTAGTTCGATACCCTCGTCCACTCGACCAAGCTCTTCCATTGTATGTTTCGAAATGCGGATATTCTGATCTTTAGGAAGACCGTTAAGCTATGGATGAAATTATTCAGAGGCTTGGGTGGCAACTCACGTGCGAGAATATTATGCCAGTTCCTGTCCACCTCCGCGTCAGGCTCAGTGAAATACGTGACGTTCTGGAGCCCCTTCTCGAATTGGTAGAACTGGCGAAATTCATACTGGAGGAATCCATCGACGATAGCTGTAGGACCGATTAGCAACGGACTTGACGGCGCGCAGTGTGAACTGACAATCCATGGCCCTGGTGCCCTGCATACGACCAGCTTTGAATATGTGCGCAGACATCTGGATCAGAGCCGCCGAATACAAGATCAGAACAGCCAACCCACAAAGTGCTTTGAAAAGAAGTGAACATGATCTAGATTTTCTCTTCACAAGGCCTTCCTGCATCAACGTTGTCTCTTCGCTGTAAGACCCGTCGCTGGATTCATCGCTTGGGGATACCCGATTGTATGTCGCTTTCTCGATTACAGGAAGCATGTTGGGTCGCCGAAGATGCCAAAGATCGATTGGAATGGACAAGAAAACGAACGGATATTGTTGAGGAAGGAAGGAGACAACAATCTCCAGAAACAATTCGAAGAAGGTCTGGTGTTGAGACAGCGGAGACCGTCGAGGATGAACGACCCCTTCTTTCTTATGCGGGCCAACGTGCGCTCGCAAAAGATTGTAAGTGCAGATCCTACGAGCATGGCTTTTCTTTTCACACCGTGTTGATATTTCGACGAAGCGCTCTTGCCGCGCCGCAAAAATGGGCCTAATTTGACAAACGGGGAGAAGGACTCAGCTCACATGGATTATACAGGGGAAAACCACACTCCGCGCCTTCCCTCGCAGTAATCGCAACATATTTGCTGCATGGATACAAAGAGGCTCTGTAAACTAGATCTAATACGGTAAACACCCCGATGCGAAAGGCAAAGAGAGGCTGTTAGATGTAGTTACAGAAACAGATCCAACAGAGTTGTGAAGCATCGCTTCGGTTGGAAACTCTTGGGGACGAAGTCTGATTTGAGCGGAAAGAAAACCCATGCGTTCGAGAGGCGGAAAACAGCGGCAGGACAGCATATCTATGCACCTCGAGGTCAAAATAGCAAGAGATTACTGCAAGTTAATCAAAATGCATCAAGCGAGAGGCAAACATTCAATGTCGTTGTCGGGCAGGTGACCGGGGAATGTAGGAGAAAGCGGGACATATGCTCTTCGCAACAAACACGCGGTGAGTCTGGCCAGACTCCGCTTTAGCCGACATTTTGCAGTCCCAAGAGGTGCAATCGAACAAACAGCACTGTGACGTGAAAGGTTGGCAAGTTGTTTGAAGAGATGGTGCAGTAGGCGTATAACAGATGCATATATAATGTTCAAATCCATCTCAGTCAAGGTAGTTATCAGACCGCAAGAGTTCATTTCATACTCTCAAGCCTCAAAACTCACCTTTCTCTACATCACGCTTTATTGTCAACCATTGCCTCAACTGCTAAAAGGCGCCGAAATGAAGGTCTCTGTCATCGTTCTTGTATCTGGCCTCTTGACCTATGTCAATGCTCTTCCTATGACAGGCAAGTAATGAGTTCCATTCCTGCGTGCAATCACCAATATCTAGCTCTCTTCATAGCTCAAAACATGGCCTTGGAGGCGCAAGCTGCGGTTGAGCGGGCTGAAGTGGACGCCGACCTAGCTTACAACAAGCCTTCCGCTGCTGCCCGGGCTGAGGTAGACGCTGATCTTGCTTACAAAAAGCCTTCCGCGGTTGCCAAGTAGTGACGCAAGTTGAGTCCGTTAGGTTAGGATTATAGGCCTGTTTGCTCGGATGCGATCAATAGAACCCGCACATGTGCTGAAGCTAGCCACAATATTGTAGTCACCGAATCACAACCATCAAAGTGACAGGAACTGCAGGTCGTGTGCACGCTCCTAGATTCCTCCAAGACATGCACTTTTCTGTGGTCTCTTGGCCCAAAGCGTTCAAATCGCCGTTTGATCTACAGCCATGTGTTGTGGTAGTCATGCATGCATACATACGTGTATCAAGTAGGCAAACCTTCTAGGGAAACATCAGTCAAATGAAGGCGGCGTACTTGCCCCATTCTTATTCTCGCTCGTCCCTCGGAGAACTTTTAAATGAGGAAAGGCGGTGCATGGATTCAGTGGCAACAAACATTCGAGATTAAGCTTGTCACTGCTACCTCTTGATTCTCCAGAAAAAGCAATCTGTACGATGAACTCGATTACCTGCAGACTTAAGAAATACACCATCATTTTCCCTTCGCTGCTTCCAACTTCCATGTCTCTATGTCACGGTAGATTGTGCCGTTGTCCACGTATCGATCATAAAACCAACGGATCGACTGTCTAAAAGTTCCAAACACCCTACCCACATTGGCAGTTGCAAACCGCGACGAGCCATATTGTGACATCTCGGGATAACTAGGTCTTACCATTGCTTTTGGATCAAACGACACATCCAAAAAGTTACCGCCGCTGTAGATCTCGCCCAGTCTATCTTCGTCCAGCCGGCGGATCGCGATCCTATGCTTGTAGTCACCTTGAACGGCTGTCTGGATAAAGAACACACTGCCTGTGATCCGGCGCGCTGCAACCTCTGCGCGGTGGTGTTCCATGCACCGCTCGATGCGCTCGCTATCGCTGGTGTCCTCTGGAAGGGGCAGCCCGATGACTTCGATGCGGTATCGGTACTTGGGGTGCTCAAGGTACGCTTTGTCCAAGGCGTCGAATCTCGTGTGCGCAAGTATGTAGATCTTCTCGGCCGTGTCTCGGACGTGGTAAGCGTACACGGCTTCGGGCAAGGTGTGGTAAACTCGGATGACCCAAAGCGGTATGTTTGAAAGATCAGGTCCTGCGGGCGACCTCGCGTCTTTGTCAGTGTAGGCCCATACTGCAAAACAAGGTCTTCCGTCGTGGCAAGGAGCTTCAACCACGACAGATTGAGGAGGAGGGGGCAAACGAGGAGATGGAGGGGGAGTGGGCCACGTCGGCTTTCTCGCAAGTCGAATTTTCGCAATATCAACCTCCTCCTTTTCGCCCTTCAAGAAGCGCTTAAGTCCTTCATACGCAGATTTGACAGGCATTGTAACTGTTCGGTATGTATCAAGTAACGTGAGCCGGCTAGTGACTTTCGAAAGCGTGCTTTCCAGAAGACGTCTAGACTTATTTGAAGAGGAGGAATGGGAGTGGTTATCGTGTTTTTGTGTTGCTGCTGGATTGTGTAGTTGAGATAGATGGTAAAAGCTCGAGGTTGTGTCTGGAATAAATAGGCAATCCGAAAATTTCGCTCGGGGTGCCTCTGAACAATTCCAGTTGTTTTCTCTGGGGATCTCAACTCTTGTCCCTTTGTAGTATAACAATAACAGCTACCCTTTATTGAAACAATGAAGAATAGCAACACTGCCAGGCTCCCTTTGACGTTCTTGATTATGTTACAAAACTTTTGTGAGAATAAGGCGCTAGGTCTTTCATCACAACAAGCGCTTTCTACTTATAGTTCGCTGTCGTTGTTCTCTTCCAAAGCCATAGCCCAACTATTCAAAAGCATAGTGACGCTAAGTTTCTCGACACGCAAGTCTTCAAAGTTGTTGCAGACCAAACAAAGCATACGAGATCGGTTCATGTTTCTGACGTATATGCAACATACACTCATCGCCTGTTTCGAAGTTGGCGAGACATACCCAACAGATGTGTGCTCCGCATCTGCAACTCATGTGGTTGCAGCCAGACCACTTCTCGATAGGCGCGTGGCACTTGGGGCAGTCTTTGACCCCAAGCTTCCGCTTGCACTTTCGCAGTTTCTTTTCGTCCCCCCTGGCAATCTTGTCCCGACGTTCCGCACAAGATATTGCGGGATGAGAGTTGTGGCATGAGGGGCATGTCGCTTTGCCGCAGCTCGGACATTCAAAAGATCTTGGGTTCTCAGTGGAACTGACTCGGTAGATGTATCCGCAATCTGCCGTAGGACAATACCGGAGTTCCTCGGGATGCTTGTTGACATATGATTCAGCTGATGACGCGAGGAGTTGTTCGAACGCTACTGGGGAGAGATATTGTGCTAGTTCGTCAAGGCCGATAACGGATCTGCAAAGGCCATTATTGCCTATACAGGCCACCTTGAAGCCTCCAGAATTTGTATCTCCTGCGCGACAAAAGTTCTGGAAACAGTCCAAGCAGTAGACATGACCGCACGTCGTCGTCAGGAACTGGTCAGGCTCGGTCCAGCACACTGAGCATAGTCTCTCTATCGCATCTCTGAAGGTCGACCTCTGAGAAATGATGTCTAAGGCTAGTTCGTAAGAGGAGACTGGTCCTGCAATATTAATCTGGGAAGGCGGCCAGACGGACTTATACCTCACAGCGTCTTGACCAAGGGCTTCACAGAGAGCCTTGAAACCTCCTCTGATGGCCCAATTGAAGGCATTTGCGTTGAGAGTAATGGGATGGACAGCCGTGAAATTGTTTTGGAAACTCAGGAAAAGAGCCTCGTTGGCTTCTTTGATATTTCCAGGCGGGCCGTATAGTTTGATCTCTTTGCTGACTGGGAGACAGTGAAATGCTACACCACAGTCCTTTGCAATCTGATCGAGGATCCGGTTTCGGAAGGCCTTATCGTCGAAATACGGACTCCAGACCGGGCTGTCGGTGTCCGCAAAGTGGGAAATGACCTTACCAGAAAATAGACCATCCAATGCTTGTCGTTTCCTCTCCAGAGCATCAAGATTGTCGCTTTCCAACGACAATATGGTGTGTTCTTCCGTGTCGCAAAATGTTTGAAATTTGACCTGAGCATCTCTGTGGTCATGACGGTTCGTGACCTCGTCGATAAAACTCTGGAAAACTCGGGTCGAAAGCTTGTAGCTCGTGGAGTGAATTTGCTTCACACTGAGTAGCCCAGACGAATTAAAAGGGAGAGGGGTTCCGTCAAAGGTGTGGGCTGCTCGCTTGGCGTCTTCTGCTCCTTTAAACCAAGCCACCGAGTCCAACATACGATCTTCGTCGTCTGACCCGAGAGAAAGCCGTGTTTCCATCTCTCCGACGGCTGCCAGCATAGCTTCCACCATTGCAAGCTCGTTTTTTTCGTATGCAAAGTCAGATCCGTCGCGGTCCTTTGGCCAAGAGCACTTAATCTTCCGACTAGTCACAACGTGAAAGTCCTCTTTTTCCATAATCGGATCTATCTCTTCGGTGACAACTTTAATCCCTGAAAACACGCCGTGTGCCTTCTTCTTCTCAAAGTTCGCGCGCAAAAGTTCCGCAAACCCAGGGACTCGACCGTTGACAACAGCGTACTTGAGCCCCGAGTCTTGGGATCTCAGTTTGATGGACGTGAGAGGGACATGGAAGCCCCTTTGTTCTAACAGTAATTGAACTGCCGTCGTACTGCATGGTCCCACAATGTTGAGAATGACGGCGGTTGAGTTGTCAGGTAGAGTAACATCACAGACCGATGCCCCGGGGCCGAAAGTGAAGGTTGCTCCAAGCAACTGTCGTGTGCGCGAATCGGTTTTGGTGGACAGCTGCGCGATTAAGTGAGCTTTTGCGATAGTCTGATGCAACCGAAATGTAGTGTGATACTCACAGTATCCTCTTCTGGGTCCCCATGGGGAAGGCGGCACTCACTTCCCCTGCGACAACGCGCCTGCGTAGGCCGAACACGTACGAATTGGTCCAACGGCACGTCAACGTGTGGAATACTGCACTCCTCCCCAAAGCGACAGGACCCTCTCGAGAAAAACCTGCAGAGGTTCATGGCAGTCTTCTTGAACAGGCTCTTGTCATGACTGAACTCGCAGTCATCACCTTTGGCGCATCGCCCCCGACGACAATCCCGGCATAGTTGACCGTTCTCCAGAGACGATTCATTTGGAGACAAGGTGTTACCCCCGCGAGGGTTGTCGTGCGTGTGTACCATGTCTCTGACTCGAGACGAAAGGAGTTTGAACATGCTGAGTACAGCAGTTACCTGAACAGAGGTGGATAGGCTGACAACAACAGAGATTTTCCCCTCTGCAACCCTGAGTGCTGGACCAAAAACGCGGCACGTTACCTGGAGAACATACAGGGCTTGAAAACAAGAGGCACGTGAGGCGGAGGTGCGATGTTTTTAAAAAGCTAGACTTCACAGGCGCGTTTCATTGGCCTTCTATATAGGAACCTCTTGGGCTTTTATCCTCCGGGTTGCTTGGCCATCATTGAGTTGCACCTTGCACCTTTGACCTTTAGATCCTTCACAAACAATTGGACTGATCAAAGCGCCAAGCAGCCACACTCAAGGCTCAGATCGTAGTTCGAAGTCGGGCGGGCTGCGATCGTGCCAGACGTGTAACATCCCATGGTTTTGCATATCTGACGAAGGCTTAGTATGTAGTATCTACATGCAACTTCACGTAGAGGAATTACATAGTCAAGGGCGAAGTACAAAGGTTCGTCAATGGAGCGATAGCACAGAGAGCGACAGAGAAGACGGCAGATAAGGGGGCAGAGAGAACAACAGACAGGACGCCAGGGAAGGTGGTTAGGAGAGGGCGACAGGAGAGGGCGACAGGAGAGGACGACAGGAGAGGACGGTAAGAAGGACGAGAGAGGGGTAGGCCAGAGGCACAGTGTGGGAGGGCCAATCTTTTCTGAATAGCTTCAATAATTGGATGGCTTAATCATGCAAGGTTGCTGCGGCAAAGTAAGACGCAAGCCACAATGGAAGGCGCCGGTTATCCAGTGGGGTGCGTCACGGAATGGAAGCATATAATACACATCTACGCACATCTACACACATTGACAAGCATCATCACATCACATTGCATAGGTTAGGGAACGTTTGTTTGGCGGTGGTGGTTGTGGTTTGTATTGTTGGCCAAAAGAAAGAAAAAAAAAACCCCGAAGGGAAAAAAAAAGGTAAAAAAGCCCCGAAGGGTAAAAAAAAACCTGTTAGAGAGAGGATGGGTGTGAGAGACTACCAAAGGCATGGCCTGCGTAGCTCTCGAGTGCGGCGGCCGGACGCCCTGTGACATCGTCAGGAATCAATTGCTTTCCGTCAGAGTTGCCATTGTTATAGTGGTAGTTGTTGGCGGCGTCGTCCGGCATTGGTTGTTGTGGTTGTGGTTGTGGTTGTTTGTTTGCGCGCACCTCCATCCTTTCCTCCCCGCGATCTCGGCTGTTGTCTTGTGTTTGTCTTGTGTGGGCTCGAGTCGCATTCCGTATTCCCCATATTGGTCTTTGTCGAGGTAATACTTGTTGTCGTCGAGGTACTCTTGCTCGGCAAGCTTGTACTCGGTCCATTCAAGGTTTGGCAGAACGGTGTTGTTATGTAAGAGGGGCGGTGACAACCCAAAGTAGGAAACTACTAAGGGAGGACGTATGGGCGAGGATCTACCACCAGCTTTGGCCGACGGGAAGATCCTGAGCGAGCGGTCGTTCTTGTAGTTGTTGTTGTTCTTCGACGCGCGCCTCCATACGCCCCTCACCCCTATCCCTTCCGTCATCTTGTGCGGGCTCGGGATCTTCGTCGTCGACGGGCAATTGGAGTTCTGCAAGCTCATTCTCGATCCGCTCATCTTCGGGCAGGATGGGATTGCCGTTGTCGTCGTGGAGAATATATCCTTCGCCGACGGTACCATGATCTTTTATCATGTGATTGTATGCTGCAATGGCGGTGCTGTGTGTTTGCATACAGGCCCAGCAGATGAAGGTGCCACATCCTGGACACTCAACCTTGTCGCATCCGTCGTATCTGACGATCGGAGTCGAGCATCCGGGGCAATCTCGAGCCTCGAGGTCCTTTTTGGCCTGCTCGAGGTCTGTGTCTATCACAGACTCACAAGGAGAGTCGTTGTCATGTTGGTGGCCGCACGTGGTGCAGAGACGCACCAGACAATCCGGGCATGTCTTTGGTGTGCCCATGGAGCCTTCGGTCTTAGGAGTTGGCTGGTATACTTGTCGGCACCCGGGGGTGGGGCAGTGGCGGACAAGATTAGGGTTGCGTGCCACGAAGGCGTTGGCGGCCAGGTCGAGAAAATCCTCAAAGAGTGCTGGAGGCAGGTTGTTGGCGAGACACTCGAGGTCGATAGGCTGGCTGCATAACTCTCCGTTATCGTTCTGCTGGGTGCAGCGGAGAGGCCCCTTCTTGTTGTTTGCCCGATAGGTCTCGAGCAGACATTCGGCGCAGAAAAGTGATTGATGTCCGCAAGATGGCAGAACGGGCCGTTGAAGTACGTCAAAGCAGGCCATGCAAGTTCGTTCTGACTCGATCTTGGGAGCGCGAATGGTAGTGGTGTCGAGGATGGCGCTTTGCGCAATGAGCTCGTCAAGCTGGCGCTTCATGTTGGTGACAGCCAGACGGTTGTAGCCAGTGATACTGATGATGGCCATGGTCGCTGATCGCTGGACCTCGGTGCTCACTCCGTCGCGGTGGGCGAGGACATGAAGTTCGTTGAATCTGTTAGAGATTGTACTCATCTGGTCGTGGGGTACTCCAATACGGGCCTCGAAGGCCTGAGTACAACGGAAGTACTCCAAATAGTGGTGCGCGAGGTTTTTGACTGCCATCGCGGCTTCGTCGCTGTTCTCGAAGGTGATCTTGACGATAAAGTGCAAGTTATGCTCTTCTGGTCGAGTGTAATGAGAAACTCTGGCGAACGTCCGCAGGTGGCTGAGAAGCTGCCGATATTGGTCTGCGACGACGTCTCTTACTCCATTACTACGCCAACTAATCTTGACCGTGCTGGCGCAGCCAGTCCAAATAAGGGTCTTGTTGGTAGCGTCTGTAAGCTCGAAACCGGTAACCTCTCCGCCGGCTGTGATGGTCATGTCGACGCCCAATTTGTGGCGGACGACAGAGCCGTTGGCGGGGACGATGGAGGTACGGTTGGCGATCATGGTGGTAGAAGGCATGATGCGAGCTGATATAGTGTAGTGGCGCTGAACGACTTAGGAGCCGAACAATAGTGATTGTGAACGACTAAGGAGCCGAAGTATATTGGTAGCGAACGACTAAGGAGCCGAACGATTGATAGTTGGAGGATGTAATAAAGTGGAGTAATCAGAGCGAAGAGTAAAGTAGTGAGTGGCGAGATGAACAGCGGTTTGTAAAATAGCGACTTGAAGAAGTAAGACGAGAGTACGATTCAACGAAGTGAGACACAGAAGGAAAGAAAGAAAGCCCGGGACGAGGGAGCGAGGCAGGCATTTTAAGGATTCTGAAGGCTCGCCACAACCTCTGTGCTTCTCACCTTCCAGGCCCGTCCATATACCATTGCCAACCATCATGATCCAGCATGAAGAGTCCATACATGATGTACCATGTTGTGTGAAGTCAAAGAAGTGGGATAACTCATATTGCAGAGCTGTCGTGCCATAGAAGCTGCTCGTTGAAGTCGAAGAGGTGAGGTGTCCAGCCACTGCGCACCAGTTTGGGCGTCATAGGAGCCGGGAACATCTGTGTTAGAGTTGAAGAGGTAGAACGTTTGTGAGGATCTTGACGTCAAGGCAGGGAATCAGTCATATTGCAGAGTTCTCAAGTCGAAGAGGTGGGACATTGTGCCACTGGCAGACTTGAGAACTCCCGAAACCGCGGGCCATGTTGCAAGGTCCGTAAAGCCATCATACACAGTTGCAAAGTCTCTGAAAAGGTGTGTCTGTGGGCAATTTGACAAGAAAGCGGATGCATGGAAGTGGTCTCTCTACCACTTGATAGAACAGGATTTAAGACAGCACTGCAAAGAGCTGGGACTTTCAAGAGATGCAAGAGATGCACACAGAAGGAGTTGAGTAGACGTTGAAAGGCCCATCCGCAAGACAGACTAGACTACAGATCAGGTGCTATTCTCACTTGGTGAACAGCTGGGCAGAGTTGTCAACTCAACCCGTGGGGATTAGCTTCCATTTGCTTTCTCAGGGGCCGTTCAGGGGCCTTTCAGGGCCCGTATACTTTATCCCACAATGTGGCTGAAGGCCGTCTCCTAGACTGCCAGGTCGGTCATTTACAGACAAATCCAGGGATAGCCAACCCCTGAAAACTCTGGCTAACCTGAATTGGTAGTACTTTGTCAGGAACCGCTCACAGCCCGTTCAGGAGCCGTAAACAGTATTCCACAATGTGGCCAGGCACCATCTACAGCGGACATTGTGACTCAGGGGCACATTTATCTCCAAATCAGGTACGGAAAACCTTGTCTTGGTGGCGGCGAGGTAACTCTTCTCCAGCCATCTACAGCCATGGAGGTAGACCACAAGGGGCTTGTAGTCGAAACTTTCGTAACCCTAACCCGAAGAAATTCCGGCCGCCATCAGTCCTCAAGGTTCCTGAAAAGAGGTTTCCAGCGCACAGATCATAGTGATTGCTTTTCTTTATCACTGTGTTAAAGGTGGGTGACAAGCAAGTCAACTTGTAACGGGAAGAAACGAACGAGACACCAAGGAGATGGAGGGTACACAAAAGACACATATTCTCCTAACATCAAGCGTAGTGGTAGAGAAGTGGCAAGCATATCCGCTCAAAAATCGGCCGTATTTTGCTATCACCCGAGTGAATGCTTGGGTCTTTCTCCTGTAGCAAAAAACCACAGTTCCACTTAAAAATTATTGATGGTAGAGTTGAAGGTGTGGGATGTGGCAACTCGTTCCCTGCCCCTGAAGACGGAAGCGGCAGTGGGAAATTCGTGTTGAAGTGACGAAGAGGTGAGACTGATGCTAAGCTGGCAAGGGAATGGTGATGAAGTTGAAGATGGCTCCTCGGAGTACGAGAGTTGACCCGTCTTGAGGAGGGTCAAAATGCTGCGAATACCCAATTGTGGCCCCAACCTCTCAATGCTTATCTGCTGCAGCAGATCTCGTTTTTTTAAGGACTTCCATACGCGTGGCGCAACAGGAAGCGGCTTCAGATATGGCGAGCAACCTCCATGCAGCCTCAACATTCACCCACGGGACCCAGCAGTTATTTTGAGATGTATTGGTCTAAATGCACTATGCTACCGAGATATCCCAAACCGAACCGGTCATAAAATCAAAACAAATGCAGGTATCAATAAACGCCAGAAACTCACATCGCTCTTTTGTGTGTTTTCTCATTACCCATCAGAGAGAAAAAGACCCTCCTTTTAACCCACCACGTGAGGAACGCCCCTCTTCCACTTGAGCTTCTTGCCGTGCTTGCTCTCGTGGTGCCTCGACACGTTGTCCCTGCGCCCGCGGTGGTCGCAGCCGGGGTGCGGGCACTCGCGGATCTCGGAGCGCACGTTGGCGGTCTGCGCGACCTCGGGGTGCCGCGCCTGCAGGTGCCGCTCGAGGTCGCGGACCTGGGCGAACTTGTGCTCGGTGTGGCGCTCGGCGCGGCAGATGGTGCAGACGAGCGACTTGCGGTGGACGCGCTGGTGCTGCTTGAGCTGGGCCTCCTTGCGGAAGGTCTTTGTGCAGCTGTCGGTGGTGCAGCGGTAGGGGTGGTCGGCGGCGTCCGGGGAGGTCGGGGAGGTGGGGCTCGTGGGGAGCGGGGAGGCGGTGGCGGAGGAGAGGGGCCAGACGGGCATGGAGCTGGGGTCTTGGAGGAAGTCCATGTCGTCGGGGATGTAGTCGAGAGATTGCTCGAAGGGGGAGGTGTTGGCGCTGCCGAAGTAGGAGGCGGAGAGCTGGTCGCCCGAGAGGTAGTCCGACGACGCCGAGAGGTCTGGGAGGGAGTCGTTGAAGGAGAAGAGGCTCTGCTCGACGTCGTACTGGACGGTGGGGTCGTTGATGATGTCCTCCGGGGAGCTGGTGTCCGTGGGATAAGGGTAGCTCATGGTGAAGTCGCTGGGG
The DNA here is from genome assembly GCA_025327145.1 of Colletotrichum sp. SAR 10_76. Lineage (NCBI taxonomy): Eukaryota > Fungi > Ascomycota > Sordariomycetes > Glomerellales > Glomerellaceae > Colletotrichum > Colletotrichum sp. SAR 10_76. The sequence goes on along the minus strand of JAKMWU010000017.1, from coordinate 298,569 downwards.
GCGAGCATCTCCTCGTTGATGTAAGTGGCCCAGGCCATCTCGTCCGGCGACTCGTAGAGCTCGGAGAGAGGCGAGCCTTGTGTGAACATGTTCTCCATTGTGTCGTGGGGTGCAGCGCATCCGGGCTGGGCCCCGTAGGGCCAGCCGGTGGAAGTCACTGCCATGGTGGTAGTGAGGAGGGGGTCAATCTCGGTGTGGGTAGTGTTATCGCCTTCTAGTCTGCCAACTCTTGTGGAAGTTGCAGCAGACATTTCGATCAACTCCGTGTGCGAAGCTGAAGGTTGCTGGTCAAAGTGGTTGTAGCTGTGGTCGTAGATGGTGGTGGACTCGGCAATGTGCTGAGCGTAGCGGTTTACAAATGGCGTTGGTTGTGTGTGAGCGATGTGGCATCTGGAGTCATCAAGTTTAGATGTCCGCTCGAGAAGTTTTACGACGTACTCAGGTCCTCGGCCAACCTGGGGGCAAGCGTTAGTCGCATGTCACAGGGTGAGAAGTAGGTCGAGTCGAAGCCTTACCTGCGCGAATAACCGGCGTCATCTTCACCATATTAGACAGCAACCGACAGGTTCTTCATGATGCCGATGACTTCCTGGCGCCGAGGCGTGGTATGGAAGTCTTGGCAAGAAATGACTGCGCTGGCAAGATCATATCCCAAGGCAAATGCCTCCTGCAGCGGGTCCCTCTTGAGGGAATCCTGAAGCATTGAACCTTTTCCAACCTGGAATGGGTCCATGATTGCGATGTCGCTTTCCTCGACGTCACATTTGGCAGCATCTTCCTCCTGTCGAAAGCTCGACAAGTAGCTGACGCTGATGTCTGGGTTGCAGCACGACATCCGTCGGTACCGACGTGTCATAGCATGTGCACGCAACTGAGACTGGTAGGTGTGTTAGCGCCTACGTTTCGTAGAGCGTTGATAAATTCTCTAAATTGTTAGCCTACCTTCTGCATCATATTCGGAAGCGATCCCAAGATTGGAAGCATGTTGGAGTCGACGGGCGATGTCCATGAGGGTGCAATATGGCATCCCCCGTCGTCGGAGTAGTCGTTCTCGGTGATCGTCGAGCAATCCATTTCATCGCATCCGTCCGAAGCACAACCAATGTGCAGAGACAGTCGCATCAAATCGGATCGCTCGTCAATCTCGAGAGCGCAAGTGCAGGGCGGTTCAGGCACGAGTCGGCCAGGATCGCCATCGTAGTCATATTGGTCCAGACGGTCGTTGACCGGTGGATCATGGTGCAGGGCCATCTTGGCGGCGGGCGAAGCGGCTTCTACAACCAGCGCATTGGTGATGAGGGCGGGGGTGCTAAGAAAGCTTGAAAAGGGTTGTATCGATGATCCGAATCGATGTCAAGCTTGCGTGCAATAGTATGATGAAGGCGATGTTTGAAGATAGGTAGAGTAAGTGTAAGTCGGATGAGGAAAGAAAGAAGGTCAGATTCGAGATGCGCGAGGGATGCCTGGGGATTTGAACAACCCAGTGACTCAGGCAGAAGCTTTCCTACTGGCTGGATGGGCGCTGCCTGTGCCGTTTTCCTGGGGGCGCAGCGATTTGGCCTCAGTGGCCCGTGCGTCATCCGCAGTGGGATGGTCTACCTGTTGGATGGATTAAATGTTAGGTCACGGATGATTAGGAGGCGGTTGCTCAGCCAGTAGTTGAGCTACTGTATCGATTCAAAAGATTGAATACTAATAATTATATCAAATACTGAGTTATTGCTTTGTTCTATCCCATCTATACCACTTCCCATTCTATCGTGAGCACTTCGATATCTGTCGACCATCTTGAATTCCAACATATAAGTAGGCATACAAGCACCCTCCGCAAGCCAGGGCTGAACGGTAGGCGGATTCTTGCGGGGAGAGACACTATTGGCTGGTGAAGCTGACATGCCCCCACTTGGTTGCAGGAAAAAGATACAAAGTGACTTGAGGCCGCCGCGGGTTCCCCATCGTGTTTCCCTCCATCGCGCCATTGCGCATGCCTCGTTGTCGAGTTTTCCTTGAAAAGATGATGCAACTCCTCGAGGGACGAGCAATTGGAAGTCAATAATTGGTCGCCTTACGTTGAGTCAGTCGGCGGGGTTGGAGTCTTTGCCCCTCCATTGCTGTTGAAAGAGCTCGATATATGGGTGTCTTTCGCCGAGAGACGCAGAGCATCGTCATATCCGTCTGTTCTTGACAGAAGACCTTCAATGGGCAGGCTGAAGCCACGCCAGACAGCTCCCTCGAACACGATATATTGGCTCCCGAGTTGAGCACGTCTATTCTTGAATTTCGATGTCGCAGACTCAGCACTGATCGCGGTTACTGGAGCGTCGCCAGCTCGTGTCTACGAACCATGTGACCCCGCGACTGGATTGACACCACCCTACCCTGACATCGACTGCTTCAGTACGAAGACGGCCAACGAGTTGCGCGCAATACGACAGGCTGCCAAGTCACCACCGTCGGTCAATAGGAATCATTGTGCAAGGTGTCTCCAAGAAAATTCACCCTGGAATGATCCTACCCGGGCGCCAATATCGACATGACGACCTCCATCCCTCGAGAATCAAAAACAACACACCAGCCCGAACAAATCGTAAGCAAGGGCAAAAAGTTGCGCCGAGGGGGAATCGAACCCCCGGCTCCCCGACGCTGCTGTATGGCAACGGAGAATTTTACCACTGAACCATCGGCGCAGATGGCAGCTGACTCAGCTGATGAGAGGTTGAGCGAATTTGCGACTGATGACCGAAGCGAGCGACGAGAGTATCCCTACTCCGACTGAGCGAGCGAACGATGACGATGCCGATATTCAAAGACAACGAGATAAGGTCAAGTCCGCTACCGAGTGTGCCTCCTATGATCAGTTTGTAACTGTTGCTACTGTATGCTAGCGTGGAGTTGGGAATGCTTGCGAGACCAAGACTCTTATATCCGGAAAGCCTGAAGCCACGGAAAGTTTCATGGAGGTGAGGTTGAAATAAGAGGCGGCCTGCCGGGTCAAGCCAAGTAAACTCCGGACGTCGCACGTTCCCCTTCTCCTTGGACCTTGCCACATTATCATGCTGGTGGAGACATGGTTCGGGGCTGCTCTGGGTGTTCTCGACGCGGCGGCAAGGTCCCCACTTTCCTCCGCGTGGTGTCCGGGGCGAGGGGCCGAGTTGGGGTTCTTTCCGAGCCGGTCGCTGCTTCGCAGAGTTTCGTGTCCCATGTTCATCACAGAGATGGATTTGGCGATGAAGCGGTCGAAGGCTGTTATGGCATCTGCACGATTGAATTGGGATACGTCCTTAAGGTATGAACGCTTCCAGGGCCTGATTTCATCCACCGCAGTTTGTTTATGCTCCCGGCAACCTACTGCAGCGTCCATCTCAAGATGTCAAGCCTCTTCGGTACCCGGGCCAAATCTACCACACTCCATGAACCGTCATCAACCCTAGCCAGCGAAGTTGTTGTCCATGAAAGAGAGGACAGCAGCCAGGTCAACATAATTCCTCCCGCATTCCAACCCCTCCCCAAACTCCCATCTTTCCCCCATCCAATCCAAACATGCCATCATCTCCCCAGCAGCAACAACCCTTGAACGCCCCCAATTCGGGCGCTGCGTGAGTTTGAGCAAGATACTTGCATCCGCGCTAGCGCCGCCTTACGCCGCCGCCCCGCCCCGCCCCATCTGATTCGCCGCGCCAACCACACTCACCCGCCACGAACCTCTCTCCGACCTCAGGCCCATCCATGTAAGCTTAACGCAGCTGCCAACATCCCGTCTTTGTGGTTTCTCGTTAAGCTTGGTCGCGGAGCTCGTCGCTAGCAGCAAATAAGAAAAACTTGCTCAATTGGCGGCTGAGATTGGTTCACCTTCCCGTTACAGCGTTCACTCCCAGTGAAGCAGGCATGCGAGCCCGGTCTAGACGTGTTGCCGAACCCAGCAGAGATGGCACGCTGCCATAGGTCTGCTCTTTCGTTTCGTTGTGGCGTTCTTCTCCTGCGCAGATTTCTCGCAGCTGGCCAGCCCGACTAGCTGTCTACCAACCACATCCCCGAGGGCAGCAACAGCTCCTATCCTTGCCATGCCTACCTTTCCCAATGGGAAGGATAAGCTAAAACATTTTAGAGCGCAATCTGCATGCTCGCTCCTCTGCGGGGGTTACAACACATGCAAACAAGTAGCTAGGTAATGTTGGAAGTGTATATATAACCTTGAGTGCCTCTGCCTCTTGGTGTGGCATCGCACACTCTCCAGTCTCGAGTCTTGGCAAGATCTTGTCCCATCAACCGACCCGCTGAACAAACTTAACCTTCACCATCTCCACACAAGATCAGCAGGAACCAAAAACCGAAAATGGCCCCCAAGACCCTCCTCCTCGCCCTCGGCGCCGCCAACCTGGCCGCCGCGCACTTCGGCCTCGCCTACCCCTCCTGGAGAGCCGACACCCTCAAGGGCACGAACGAGACGGGATATTCGCAGTGGTTGTACCCATGTACGTTCCCCCACCCAGCTCCAACCCAATCCCCCACCTCCTCCCATCCCTTTCCTTCCATCAAAATGCGCTTCCACCGTAGCTAGCGGTCCTAACACACCCCAAAGGCGCCGGCGTCCCCTACGGCACCGGCAACGTCACCGACTGGCCCCTCGACGGCGGCTCCCTCGAGCTCGACCTGCACCACGACTGGACCTACGTCTTCATCAACCTCGGCATCGAGGCCGACGGCAACGTGACCACGCACAACATCACGCTGACCCCGCAGTTCTGGAACGCCACCGGCAGCGGCGTGCTCTGCGTCGAGAAGCTCAACCTCACGACGCCCGCGAAGGAGGGGCAGAAGGGGAGTATCCAGGTGGTGACGGTGGGCGACGCCGGGGCTGGCCTTTACAACGTGAGTTATCCTCTGTTTTCCACGTTTCCCCTGGGTTTTGGTGGCCTTGGAATTGGAGAACTGGGAGGGGGAGAACATGAGCTGACAATGGGATTTAGTGCGCCGACATCCGGTTTACTGCCAACGCGACCACGCTCCCTTCGGACCAGTGCAAGACGGAGGGCGTGGAGGTGTACACCGTCAAGGAGCAGAGCGCCAACGGCACCGTTGAGGAGGGCAGCGGCAGCGGGAACAGCAGCGGCAACTCGACCTCCGGCGGCGGCGGCAGCAGTGGCGCAGCGGGACGCGGCTCGCACGTGGTTGCGCTGACGTCCATCGTTGGTCTGAGCATGGCCTTCGTCTTTGGGATGAGTTTGTAAGGTTGTGATGCGACGGGTAGGGGGACAGAAATGTGACGTGAAGGGGAGACATCACGAGAGAGCATGAGGAATGTGTTGTGTTGTGTTATGTGCGTGGGCGTGTGTGTGACGGCCCTTTCTAATGTACATGAGTTGTATGCCTTGATACCAGCCCCTCCATCCATCCGCCCACCGTGGATGCAAAATAAAAACAATGAGGAAATATCCTAATGATGCAATATGCTGGTTGTATATGGTATATGAGATGTGCACAGCAGTGTATGATGCAGAAAAAATGCAGGTCTGGTTCACGTCAACGACGACAAGACCATGTAAAGACAAAAACGACTTACTCGATGCAAAAACCAACAAAGAAATAAAAACAAATGCCCAACATCAGTGGTATCTCTCGCAAAACATCCATCTCGTCAAAAATAAAAAAAAAAAAACACAGGTATTAAATCCAATGCAAAAACAAACCTCACATCATCACCTCTTGACAGCGCTCTGCTCCACAAGAAACAGCTCCCTCATCACCCGCGCCATCGTGATCCGCTGGCTCGGCAGCGGGATCAACATATCACTCACAAGCCTCTCCAGCCTGTCGCGCGGGTACAGCTTCTCCCTCGCCTGCGCGACCTCGCTCAGCCAGATGTACATCATATCCACCGCCGCGCACGGCGGCCGCGTCCCGATCGGCGGCGGCGCCATCGTGCGGTTCACGTCCGCGATCATCCAGTACAGCGGGCGCCCGCCCACCTGCGCGCCGCCCTTGCGGCTGCGCGCGTCCGGGAACGGGATCTTGCCAAGCACGTACAGCATCGTCACCCCCAGCGCCCACACGTCCGACGGCGGCCCGCGCAGCTTCTTGCCGATGAACTCGGGCGGGATGTAGTACGGCGTGCCGCCGGTCGTCACCGGCCCCGAGGTGTGCGTGGAGAGGCCAAAGTCACAGAGGACGGCGCCGCGGGACGGCGAGTAGAGGATGTTGGCGGGCTTGATGTCGTTGTGCACGAGGGACTTGCTGTGCAGGTAGTGCAGCGCGCCGGCGATGTCGCGCAGGATGGCGAAGGCGTCGGCGCGGGTGCCGGTGAAGGAGTGATCCAGATGATTGCGCCAGACGCCCTTTGCGGCGAGGTCTTTGGCGTCGACGTGCTCCATATAGAGGGAGAGGTAGCGCGCGTCGCCGCCGTAGAGCTTGACGATGGACTCGTGGCGCAGGTCGTCCTGGGACTGGTACTCGCGCAGCCACATGTCGGCCTGGCGGATGACGTTGCGCTCGTTGTTGTCCTGGGGCTTGGCGGCGGGGTTGGCGGCCGAGGGGGCGGAGCGGGTCTTGAGGACCTTGACGGTGACGATGCCGTCGGGCACGTTGGAGTGCTCGGCGGTGAAGACGGAGGAGAGCGCGGTGGAGGCGATCTGGTCGCGCTTGGTGACGGTGTACTCGTCGATCTCGCAGCCGCCGGGGATGGCGACGGTCTCGCGGGACTGCATGTCGAGCAGGGCGTGGCCGTTGGCGGGGACGAGCGCGCTGCTTGTGCCGGTGGTGGTCTTGGCTTCCGTGGGAAGGGGGAAGACGAGGGGTTTCGCGGCCGGGCGGAGGAACATGATGACGCCGTCTTCTTCGTCCGCAGTGCGCGGCTTCTTCTCGGTGCGCGCGGCGTCGGCGCCGGCGTCGAGGGTGAAGGATCGCTTGCCGGATGCGTTGAGGGCGTCTGAGCCCGAGCCGGAGTCTGGTTCCGATCTGAGGTCGGAGTCCTGCCTGAAGAACGCCGGGCGCTTCGCCAGCACTCTAAAGTCCAGGACGGACGTCTCGCGCACGTTGATGCGCCATGTGCCTGGCGAGAGCGCCTTTGGCGTCCCGGGGTTGACCGTCCACCCGCAGCTCGAGGGCCCGTCGGATATCCTGGTCAGCGAGATGGGCACTTCCGAGCGGTTCAGCAGGATCTGATTGTCGCTCGCGGGGTCGTAGTACAGCTCGCACCACAGCGGCGGGCGGGGCGTGTTGTCATCATCCAGCCGTTCCGGGGGGATGCGCACGGAGAACTTGATGTCCTTGGAGGTCTGGGTGACGGCGAGGACCTTGTGCTGCGGCTCCTGCTCGGAGGCGACCTCGGCGCGCAGGGCGAGCCACTGGCAGTTGTAGTTGCCCGGGCTGACGGAGCGGCTGCGGGTGAGGGGCCTCACGAGGATGCGGATGCCCTGCTTGTGGTGGTGCTCCTCGACGCGCAGCTGGTCGAGCGGGACGGCGTCGGGCTGCGGCAGGTCGAGGGGCTCGTCGACGCGGATGCTGCCCAGGCGCCGGTCGATCTCGGTCTGGGAGAAGGGTTCCGTCTTTTCCTCCGAGGGCTCCTCCGAGCCAAGGGCCCGGCGGCGGTCGCCCATGAGAGACGGGGATGGGTGGTGGTTGGGAGGACGACGAGGATGGCGGCGGAGGCTCTAGCCGTCGTCGTGGTCCATGCGTTGCGCGCGGATGGCGGGATGCGGTTACAATAGACTCGGGGGGGACTCACTCAGTCGCACACGGACTGTGGACGGGTTGGAGCGAGGGGAGGTTGCCTGCGTGCGTGTGTGCAGTGGCGGCAAAGGCAAGCAAGGTAAGGTGGGTTTGGTAGTGTAGGAACGGCCGGGATGGGATTGGATTGAGAGTGAGTAAGATGTGGTCTGTCCGGGGATAGTCGGCCAGGCAGACGGGCTGAGGCTTGGTAAGGCGGTTGCGCAAGCAGGGTGAGCGTTGTGAGATTTATTCGTCGTCTTCTTCTTCTGTTGCGGGAGAACTGGGATCAGACCGTGGGTTCCGTGGCGCTTTCGTTGGGTCTGAGGAAGAGTTGCGATGTTGCGGGAGGATGAATGAGGAAAGGGAAAAGAAAAAAGGCGAGGGGAGTAGAAGAGAGAGACAGTGGATTTGAGGCACAAATGCAGGAACAGCACGGAATTAAGAGCCGCCAGGGCACAGCCAACAATGAGGGCGCGAGGAGAGGCAGGTCGGCGGAGAGCAGCAGAGACTGGACGTCAGATGAACAGATGGACAGATGAGCCCAAAGTCAACCACCGGGAAATCAGCGACAAGTCAGTGACTGACTGACTGACTGATGGACTGAGTGACGGGTGGGATTGGGGGAGACAGTAGACTGGGGGGATGAACGGGAACGGTGTGTGCAACGGGGACGGGAGGGACCTTGGGACCTTATGGAGGGCCTGCTGATGGAGTCTCAGCCTCAAGTAGTTTTAATCGGCCGATACGCAGTAGGTACAGGGTAGAGCAAAGAGTGACTGACGGAGAGTCCTGACCCGCAGAGAGCTACTAACCGATAGGCACGGTGAGATTGTGGTGAGTTGCGCAAGTCAGTAGGACGGCACAGCAGTCTTGAATGTTTCTGTTTCGTCTCCCGATGGCCGGGGAACAAGAGACAGATATGCTCTGAGAGTGTGTTCAGAGTCCAGAGTGAGATCTGGCACAGATGTGTTGAGAGAGAAAAGCTGCAACTTTCAGTGCAGTTGTGGAAGAAAAAGAGTCATCGAACCCTGTGGAAGAACAGACACGGGTGCCTGGCCTTGGGTACTTTCTTGGGGAGAGAGGGGGGAAAGGACGGATGCCAACTGGATGAGATGGGCTGAAGTGCTGCAGGATGGCCAGAGGGGAATAGCGTCTGTTGCCCTCATTCAAGATCTTGCAGTGCGCTTCAGCCCTGGTCGATGGGTCAATGGGGATCACAAAGTACCCTGGTGCGCATCTTCCGCGTGTAGTGACTTTGGCATGGGCAGAGCAACATGACTTCCGGGCGTCAGATAGGCAAAACGGCAGCTGTGCTGACGGTGCCCAGCCTCAATCAGCGCCTCTCCAACGGCCTCACGGATGGAGATGAGAGGGCTCCAACGCTGAGGACAGCGAGTGTGCTAATACGGCGTAAGCACTGGCAGCCGGGACGAAGAATGGTTGGTCTGCAGGTCTGCAGTGCCGGACGGTTCCCTGGCAGTTGACCAGAGCCTGACCCAGGTTCGATATGGAGGCAAAGTCACTTGACTTTGGTGTCTTTCGTTTCTTCACGGGTCGGCATCCGTGTGGGAAGAGGTGGAAACACAGAGACAACGGGCCGTCGTGACTGGGACAGCCGTGGAAGGAGAGTTGTCTTTATGAAGAGAGTGTCTATCTGTCGGAGGATTCAACTGTGGTATCAATCAGGCTGGGCGGGTGTGTGAGATCTGGGCGAAGACAATGACGAACAGTTGGACTGTGATGAATCCAGATGAGCGTTGGATGAGCGTGGATGAGTGAGAGTGAGCCAACGGCCAGCATTGCCAGCCTGGGTGTGCTAAAAGAGTCATGCGGCATGATTGGCTCGTCTAGCGAGAACGATGACTGAGCCTCCTTCCATGCTTCCTTCCGGGCCATCTGGTTCCTCCCTCTTTCCCTTTCTTTCTTCGTCTTCAGGCCCTGTTCAATGAGGTGCCAATTCAGGCTGCGCTTCAGGCTCTCTCAGCCTGCAGCCGGCGACTTCCACCGCTGGAAAAGTCCGAAAAGCCTGGCCTGGCCGAGCAGTCACCCATCACCAGTCAGTCACCTCACCCGTTCCTGCCTGCTCCCAATAGAAAAAAAGTCGTCTCGTGGCTTCGGTGGGTGGAGACACTTTGACACTTGCAGCCAATAACGCATCCTCCCATTGGTTGTTGGTCAAACGCCATGCCACCCTGCATACCGCCCCCCTCCTCCCATTGGTTCACTCTTAGATACCCACAAGTCCGACTGGGTCCCATTGGCTCGCTAAGGTGGCGGAGCCTGAGATTGCAGGGCTAAGCTGCACCCTTGTGGCTCTCGTGTCCCGATTTTGGGAGGCGCGACAGGGGTGCCTGCGCCTGTGCAAGGCCCCCCGCTAGCCCCAACATGGCGCTAGCGCTGCCTGGCCCTGCCCGTTCCCGTCATTTCTGCATTCCTCTCCGGCCGACACGTGACTTTTTCGCGATGTTTTGAGTCGGCCTGATGTTCGTCCGACTCTGGCTTCACCACATTGCGTCCCGGCACCCCCCCGACCAACTCATTCCCGCACTCCTCGGTGTCTCCACGCACTGAAACTGTCCATTGTCATCACCATCGAGCCCAGTCAAATCCAGCACAACCTGCGCCTGCGCTCCTCGACCCGAATCGACCCTCTCCCGACAAACCGCCAAAATGATTCCCATCACCCGTACTCTCATCTAGATGCCTCTCATGTCGTCCGAAAAAGCCCACAAAAAACAAAGTACACCAAACCGAAGCCCACGGCCTCCCCCCGACTCTTCACCCCATCACCCTCCGCCCTCCTAACCACCTCTGCATCAACCCCCCGACTCCGACTCGCCCTCTCCACGCGAATCGATCTTCATCCCCATCCGCCATTACGCCACAGTAACATGGACGAACCGTGTCAATCATGGCCTTTCTGGAAGTTTGGGATGAAGAGAGATGACCTCTCCACCAAGCTGCAAGACCAATACAACACCATCCCCTCTAGCATCCAGGACCCCGACGCCTTCCACCACGATGTCTACGAAATCTCCCGCCTCGCCGACACCGCCGACGAATTCCACCGTCTCATGCGCGATCGCAAGGAACAGCGCTTGAAGGAGCTCAACGCGTCGCTTGACCTCGCTGCAGTCGAGATCATCGCCAACCCCAAGCTCGTCGGCACCGCTCAGTGGTCCCACGCCCTGCAGCTCTTCCGCTCGCGCTCCCTCGACTCCCTCGTCCGCCTCTTCTCCAGCTACCTCCCCAACGACTACCCCACCCATCAGGGCTACTACTCGGCCTCGTCCACCGGCTCTTCTTTCAGCGATCGGTGCAGCGTCCGCACGGCGAGCACCAACCTGAGCAGCCTCGACGAGGACGGCGGCCCTACCTTCTTTCACGATGACGACGAAAAGCCTGTTATGACGCATGAACCCTTGTCTATTTCCACCTCCATCTCGTCTTCTGCTATTACTACGGAGCTCCCTCCCTCCCCTCGCTCCATGACCATGCAGTCCGAAACCTCTGCATCCTCCCCCATCGACATCGACCATGATGAATACGTCCTCCACAACCTCACTCCCGCGCGAACATTATCGTTCTCAGGATCAGAGTCCGGCAGATTCGCAGGAAGGGTCCTGCAGTGTCTCGACGACGACGAGGAAGATACCTCCCAGTCCGAAGACCCCGACTCCCTGACGACGTCGGTCTCCGATCTCGAGAACCGTTCGACGCGCGAGTCCACCGTGGAGGAAGAGCAACAGCCCGATTACCATTACTACCCGGAACACGCGGTCGACGACGAAGACGACTGCGACGATGAGTTCCCCACCACCCAATTACCCTTTGACGTCTTCGACGAGGACGTGATGGAGTCCTCAGAGACCCCGACGCCGAAGCCGGAGACGTCCTCCATGCCACCGGCAGCGTCTTACCTCGACAGCAAAACATACTCTTCGCTTCGCTCGATACCCACATCTTCTTTTCGCAGTTCCTCGCCAAAGATACCCCACCACCGCCGTCGTGACGCCAGCCCGGCAAAGACCAGCAGCAGTAGTAGCAGCACCATGATGAGTAGCAGGCGGAGTCCTGAAGAGGCGTCGAGCCGTATCCAGAAGCCGCAGCCCGACGCGATGCGCGGGGCGCGGGCCTTGGCGGCAAAAGGGCGCAGGAGAGGGCTGGACTGAGAGAGTCATATTACGTGCAGGGCGGCCTGCAGCGGCGTCGCTGTATATATATGTCCTTCACCAAGTGTACATACCCACACTGTATCATGAGCTCGTAAATTTCCGTTTTCCGTTTTACATGACTTTGTCTCCTGGCCTTGCTTCGGTATAAACTGATCATATGCGCAGCGCACAACTAACATGACTGTTTCGCATTCTTTCGTTTTAGGGTGACCCGTCCATATTAATATAAACCAGCACCGCATCGCCCAGCCGATGCCGTACCGTATCCCGCGATCCGTTTGCGACGTCGCGTGCGCGCAACGTGCTATCCGTGACGGCGGGTTCGGGACGTTCGGGGCGACTGACCGTGTCAGGTGAGTGTGGTGGCTCAGCGTGTGGGTTATGTTTGTACCTCTGCCTTGGTTTGGTGGTGTCGAGTGACCTACCCGTGAGGCTCGTGAGGCTAGTGTCTTAAGGAAGGGGTATGACGTCAGGGGAGGAAAGAGACGACTGTCGACGGTGCTGAGAGGTGTACGGTTCTTATGTGTGGTAGTGGAGGTTGCTATTTTTGGGTCAATTTTAGGGCTGAAGGTGATGTTGTGAGTTTGCGATGTTTGGTGCCAAGTGGTGGTGATGTTAAGTCGATGTGTGCGATATCCATACTTCGCTGTTGAATATGACGAGGCTATGATAGATCAAACAAGTCTTTTCAATACTCGAGTGAAGCGCAATTTTCTGAGTATACTGTTTGGAGAGGGGGGTGAGGCTGTCGCGACATTCACGACGCCGCCTCGGTATGTGTCCGCAATTCTCAAGTCGATGTATGCGATGAACTTCACTGTACATTATGATGAATGAGACGATGAATACGAGATTAACGCTATTCTCAATTCGAACCTTGAGTGAAAGGCATTTTCCCTGCATGTACTTTCATAGTCGTCTTCACAGTCGTCTTCCCCGGTCAACTAGGCCGTTAAGAGCCACCGGCAGTACATGTGCTCCTCAATCACGCTTCCTCCTGTCATCTGAGGACCATGTCATACGCAGTCTGGAAGCCCAGCCTTCCGTCTTTCTTTTATACTCTCCCTCCTGCTCTCCCTCCTCAAGGTCTGGGATTAAAGGCTTTCGCTGGAGGTCGGTGGTAAGCAGATGATCGTGAAAATAGCTGGGTTGGGGGCGTCTCACATGCTCCATCCATCTCAAGACGAACACCACACTGAAGGCCACAAGCGCAGTGGGAATAGCTATTATAACCGGCCAGTGCAAATGTGGGTTCGATGCTAAAGCATCAATGTTCATGCCGAAGACGCTCTGCAGGTACCGTTAGTTGTTAGTCTAATCAAAGAGTGAAGGAAGAGCAACTGCCATACCGCAACGAACATGAGCGGCAGGAAGATGAACTATTCGGCAACGTATCAGTAGATGAGATGTAAGATAGGCGAGTGGCTTACGGTAATCCAGCTGAGGCGCTTCATACTCATGTTGTTCGATCTTGACAATTGAGCTTCTGCGATTGAAGTGAGGTTGAACTCCTACTTGTAGTCAGTCTAGGCTCGTCAAAAGAGTGAACACTGAATTTCACAGACCAGCTGGATGAGACTCTGGGACGTCTCTTTTAATGCCCTAAGTTCTACCTCATGAAATGTCTGTAGCTTCTCTACTTCCGCACTAAATGCATTCACATCTGACTCTTCTGAATCATGGGTGTCCTCGGCAAGTAGTCGTTCGGTTGCCCGTTCATGAGGTGCAATCGGTTTCCAGTGACGTTCTCTAAATTCCTTCAACTCGGAAACTTGTTTGCGAAAGGCTTGCTCAATCTCGTCCCAAAGTAGAGAATCTTTTAATAAAGCCTGGATCAGGTCGCTGTTTAACCCTCGCGCCTTGAGTAAACTCATACGCTACAACAAGTAAGCCTGCAGCTCGTGTTCTTCTCGGAATCGACCTACCATTTCTGATAAGTGGCTTTGTGCTGATTCCAACGTCTTCTTCCAGTGGCTTTGCAACTCTTTCACCAGTGGTACGAGAAGCGTAGAGGCACGAGGCGGCACCTGTGCGTATTCGGACGTGGTGAAAAAAGCTCTAGGTTCCAGAAATGTTTTTGAAGGCGTGGCGGTTTCGCTGTACGTCATGATCCATAGGAGCCCGTGGGTCTTCGGGGTGCCTTTTATTTGCGGAATTGGATAGGACTTCGGACCTTTCGTTGTTTCTGATGAGGCCAGTGTGATAGAATTGGTGGTGAAACGGCATTCCACGAACCCTTGACATATTAGTAGGCGGACACTTCCGACAATTAAGGTAATACCCACAATCTTGTTGTGAAAGCCGAGACAGATGTGCTTTTCTGTTCATGGTCCAGTCATGGGCCGACCATTTTGATGACGATGTGCCAGGATCTGGTAGCCTTTCCCACAACCGACAATGATAACCGATACCTCTTCGCAACTCCAAGGGTTCTCCATCCGCAAGAAGGCTGGCGGAAAATTGTAAGCCAAAAGGTCTAAGTCGGTGTATATAAATAAAACGCACAAGATTCGCTTGGATTTGATGTCGTTTACCATGAAATTTTGGTTGCCTCCGAATATTACGTTCTCTCTTGTCAGGCTGCGAAGAGGATAACCCCTGCGAACAATATCCTGTGTCCGTACCTCCCTGATCGCTAAGTTAGAGTCGAAGTATAATTCCAGATGATCGTAAACTCCATTATAACAGTATCTCAACTCAGACGCCTTTATCGAGACTAGAGGAGCTGTGCTTTTTGAAAGAAGGAGATTGACAACATGGTGGTGTCGTTCCGGAAGAGCAAGTTGAAGGGGATAACAACCGTTGATGTCCTGTGTGTCCGCACGAGCCCCCGAGGCGAGAAGTTTCGTAACAATCTCGCTCGAACCAGTGCTCGATGCAGCATGGAGGGCAGTTTCGTACTGGCCTCCTTCAGCATTGACGTCTGCCCCTTGGCTAATGACCCATTCCACGATGTCGATGTTCCCTCCCATGATAGCAGCTTGAAGTGTATTTCCAAACTCACCTCCTCGAAAATTGATGTCTGCCCCTTCGTCGAGGAGATTTATTACAATGGCCATGTGTCCTCCATTTGCGGCAGCTTGAAGTGCGTTTCCAAGCCCAACTCCTCGCGATTTGACATCTGTCCCTTCGCCGAGGAGCTTTGTTAAAACATCTATGCGCCCTGCCTGTGCGGCAGCTTCAAGGGCATTTGCGTATAGACCCCCGACTTCTGATTCCTCGACGCATACCGCTATCCTCTTTAGAAGTTTTGTCACGATTTCCAGACGTCCGTCCTGAGCTGCACACTGAAGAGCCGTGTCACAAAGTTGCGGCAGGTCAGTGTCTGCCTGTTTGTTGAGAAACTCCGTCAATCTTTCTGGGTTCCCTTTCGATGAATGATCGCGGATCAGAGCAATGACCTCTAGGTTGCGAGTCATGAACTGTGCGCGATTCTGATGAGAGTTTTGTCGTGATAAGGATGAGATAGCCATTTTGTCGTTGAAAGGTTTCATAGTGGCATTGAGCTGCATGAGAATTGACGACGTTCAGGTAGAGTCAGTAAAATGCATGACAAGGTGCACTCTCCTAGCGCGCGGACATGTTTTAGAAGTTGCGATCTGTCGGTAATTGTGTGGTCATCAACAAGTAGTGGGATATGTCTTTTAGAAAGCAACAGCTGACTTTCAAACCTCAGAGTCGGAACTTGGTAATCGTGATTAAGAAGTTGATGAAATAAGGAAAAGGGTAAGACTCTTCATTCTTGGGGAAAGTTAAGGTCGACATGCAGCTTCTTTCTAATGGAACAGTCAGCCGATCTTGGCCATGCTGTGGAACACACCATCAACCACGTCACCTTGCAGATGAGCTGATTACTATTCACCAATGATAAACTCACACAGCAGAGCATTCCCGCGAGTTCCTGTACCTGTGTTCTTGACAAACGACAAGTCGTAAACACAGCCTGGTGTACTGTATAATAGTGCAACTCTGAAGGCATTCGGCTTAGCCACGGACTCAAATCCCTCTGCACGGCCTAGTGCGTTTACCATGCAAGACAGCCCCGCACCGGTGAGTGGATGGGCTTGGGTGAGGACAAGACTGCTTAGGCGCCGCGCCGCATTCGTACCGGAGCGTAACCCATCACCGTCCTCGTCGTCCTGAGAGTTCCGCCCTTCCAATGATATCGAAGCCGTATAATTCATCCCATCTCTTTACGGTGGAAAAGCATCTCATTGGCGGGTCTTTGCTCCTCAAATGTAACTCTATTAATTCGTCGCGGCCGAGAAGTCCGATGAACACGATCTGCAAACAAAATTTGCCTGGAAAGTATGCGAGGTGGGATACCGCCATCGGGCTTTACAGAATTTACATTCCATCCATTCCACCATGTGGTCGCATCTGCTAGTGCGACTGCCTTGATAGCTTAATTGGCTCAGTCGCTTTTCAAAACTTCGCTGCGCTACCGGGAGAAAAGGCTGCGATTTCAGCACAATTTGTCATTCTAGACACACAGCTGGACTAGATTGTCTCATGAGGAGCTTTTTGCTGCTTCGGTGTATTTGGTAGCTTATCTGCCGGCCGGCCGCTTTTCTCTGCCCCCCGAGGCCGTGTGTCACCGGCCATCCCTCCGGCACTCGACTGATGTCTTCGGGCTTGATCTCGTGGGCTTTCACGGCTCCGGTGTTGGGATGAGCCTGGCCAATTATATCATTATCCTCGGGACGTAGCTTGGGTGACCCGGATACCTGGTAATTTTCATGGATCTGCAGTATTCAGATGCCTGTTCCCGGGATGTCTGCCTCGACTGTAAGTGGGATAATAGCTGGTGACGTATTTTGGACGATGCAAGAGCGAACGAAATCAGTCAGCTACGGGCTGATAGAGAGGTTGGGCTGATATCTTGTGAAGCGTGACGAAATTAAGACATCTCCGCAACACCTGGTAACGCTGCCTTGGCCATACAAAGAATAGAGTCACACTGGATTAGTGATCGGCTCGTCAACAAAGTCGGTAGTAACATGAAGGCGACTATTTACGCGCGTGAGATAGCACCGGTTAAATCATCGCTGACGACAAGGTGACAGGGAGTAGGGGACAACACGCAAAAGGCATGAGATGGTACCCTTGTGGTTGCCAGGTACACCCGATGAACGTCCCGAATTGCTCTCCGGATACGCTCACCTGCATGGTCGATCTCCCGTCGTCGTAGACATCCATTTCATAGGAAGAAAATTGGCGCTTTCATACACTCCCAGTCAGTTTAAGGTCTATTTACCTCGTGGGTTTGGGTAGACAGCCTTCCTTGGACAACAAGACGGAGTCTTGGAGTATTTGTCACTGTGGAAGCAAGCCGAAGGGGTGAGGTACACTCACAAGATGACGAGAGATCTGTGAGTTTTGGTCATGCCTCAACGTCAGTATCCCATGGGCGAAGACAGAGAACCGGGAGGATTCACGAATGGTCCTCGGCCACCGATGCTCGTTTAGGACATTCCCGAAGCAGTCATCTGCCCTCGAGGGGTCAAAGACACAGACATAAGGTTCGAACAACGCGATAGGGTAAACTACATAGAATAGGGAACAAAAAAAAAAGACACAGAATCGGGCTGAAAGCAATCTTTTTGGACATTGTCGTCTCCGTTTGGGAATTTCGGCCAGCAGATCTATGCAAGCAGTAAACTGAAGGGCCGGCAATCACGGACTTCTCAACTCCGCACCACGCGGCAATCCCGTCGGCTATCACTCCTCATTTGATCATATGCTTCTGGGGACCTTTTCAGCTGAACTAATCCTGACTACGAAAACGTTATAACATCAAGAATCAGCCAGCTCGTTTTTCAGTGTCTCTATCGTCTAGTCTCAGAATGAAGGAAATCTCGCCGGAGGACCGCCGCCAAGAAAGTGCTCATGATGACTGTTTTGGGACATGCTGCCAAAATTAAATCAGCTAGAGAAGTTCTACCAACTTGATTTTCCGCACGATTTCATGATTTGTCGTGCCGTTCCTGAGAAAACATCCTTTCCCAGACTACGGCACGTGTTCGGAGATTATTAATATTTCCCGATGCCGCGGGCCGCCGACAAAATACAAACCCCTATCGACTCTATTCTGACCCTCGTTCTGCATCGGTAAAAGTGGTGTGCTGTTTGAAGGCTATGCAAGGCATATGCGCCATCGAGTTTGACGCAAGTTCACAAGGTAATGACAGAAATGCAGGTTTGAGGTAGACATCATTGTTCAAGGTACGGTTGCATGACCGGAGTCTCGGCAGGGCAATCTTATCCTAGATGTACTGACGACGATGGCTTTCCAGGGCATCCGGGCCTTTGCCCCGGGGAACCGCAAGGTTTGTGTCTTATCACACACCATGGGCGGTGTTCAACCTCAAGATTTAGCGTGTGGGAAGAGGCAGGGGTAAAATTAGATTAGCTTCAACTGTCGATAACGACTCCGAAGCCGCCTTGGTAACTCAAATTGATCGGCTCCGACTTGAAGGCCTGTGGGCATTTTGAGAATACCAGTATGTGCTATAGTGGAGCATGGTATCCAATTTTACACGGACAGACACGAACGAGCGGGTGACTCCGGCACGAGAGTTTTGTTTCAGCCGAAGGTTGGCCGTTCATTTGGCGACGAGGCTGGGCTGGCACCAGCTCAGTCCAGTCTTGTAATGACAGGACAAAATCCTGGTGTTAATTCCTCGAATACTGGCGGGAATAAGACACTGCGTGTGACGGGACTTTTGAGTTTGGCCTCACCGCGCGTGCCGTATGGCGGTAAGCAGACCGCGCGTAGGGCATACCGGGGACCGAGCCCACCTCTAGCAGCGTTTCGGGGGATTTCTAGCATGATGATTGACATCCGTATCCCCCCTTCTGCCAAACCAAGCTCTGCCCCTTGTCTGGAAAAGCGATTGCTTCGCACGGATCCCATACCGGAGGCAAGATGTCGCCAAAGGGATGCACGAAGTCATTTGTGGTCCCTAAAACAACGCCAGTAGCAAATAGGCACGCCGAAAGCCTTCTTACACTTAGCTAAGATGCCCGTTTTGAAGCAGATTTCTCTAATAGCTCTTCAGCTTTCACCATCACGCTTTTCTGCTAGCGAGTACATTACCGAGAGACGACCGGTCACTAACAGCCAATAATACAACAGTTCAAACGGCGACTTGCGATGCTTACACCGGTAAGGCACCTCCCCGATTGGGTCAACAGGACTGACATCCTTTTCTTGGCGACGTAATGGTACGAATGCTAGTGGTTGATATAGTTTAGGCTCAGGTCTTCTGAGTCTTCAGACGAAAGCACATGTAGAGATGGTGGGTTACCAGTAGCCTTAACGCACAACCCCTACATACGTTGAACTATAATCTTACGCTGCCAGTCTATTAGGGCACGGGCTGGACGAAGCTTGTGCAGCCTCGTGGTTACCGAATACGGCCGATTGTTCCTTGTACATGGCACTGATCTGGCTAGTTGACCATTTTCTTGCTTGTTGAACCCAGTAACGGCTTGATACAATGACTTCGCTCTCGCAGATAGACTTCGCCTTGAAATTGAGAGCTATTACGGAGAGGTTAACTGTAGTACGAGTATAAATGCTCCATATCCAGCTTGCCATCCACGCCACGCAGTCGGATCATGCGTATCGCCCTCAAAGCCAAGACATTTGAAAACAATTCCAACGGACTATTAAGAAGCAATCTCACACCAAATTCAGAATGGAGTCCTACTCGGCAGCTGGGCCCAACGCCCCTGGACAGTCCAAGCTATTTCTTAACCCTGCCGGCATCAATCCACCGGCAGACAGAGCCAACCACACAAGTCTCTGGCGAAGGACCGACGTTGGCAACATATACAGAAACACGGAGTACATCACGGCTCCAGTCACCCCGCCTCTTCTAGAGCATTGTGGGCTCACCGGCAAAAAGATTGCATCTCTCCAAAAACCAGTCGAGGTTTTGGACATGTGTTGCGGAGCTGGAGTAGTTTCCGCGCACATCCAAGCGATGATCAAGGAAGAAGGAAGAGAGAAAGACGGCGTTGTGAGACTAACTTGCTCTGACTCCAGCGAGGCTCAACTTCAATACGTCAGAGAGAGGATCAAGGTGGATGGCTGGGTCGATGCCAAAACCGTTCATGCGGACATTGCAGTAAGTGGGTGTGCATAGTGCTTCAGCCTCTTCTCAATTACTTGTAAACGTGCACTTTACCCGGGTGGAGCTCGGAACTGAAACTGCCAATAGTGTCTTCCCTTTCCGTCCAACAGTTTCGACTACATTGTCGTCGGAATGGCACTGATGGTAGTCGCTGATCCGTACACCGGGCTCTCTGGTGAGACTCGATGAAGACGTCACAGCATGTCAACGCACTAACGGCCCTTTTCAGAATTACAACGCGTTCTTAAGCCTGGTGGCCGAATCGCTACATCTACCTGGGCATACGAGGGCTGGGTCCCCGCCACTCGCGAAGCGGTCGCAGACCTCAGGCTGCCTGGCCAGAAGCCCGTGCCATGGCCTCAGGAGTCCCACCAGCTCACCCGGATCTGGTCGCCGGGTGCATGGGAGGACGAGTACTTTACATGCGCCATGTACAATGCGGCCGGCTTCGTCGATTCTGAAGCCAAGACCGTTACGAAGAATATCACGTTTGAGACCCCAGAGCAGTTCTGCGCCGTGTTGCAGGGCCTTGAGTTGGGTGTCACGGAGAGGTACTGGTCCAAGGAGCAGAAGGAAAAGTTGCGACCGAAGTTAACTGCGACCATCATTGAGTATCTCAACAAGAAGTACGGGGGAAAGCCGTTCGAGACGGAGAGGACTGCTGTGTTTGCCAGTGCAACCAAGCCTTTGGAATGAAGTCGGGCTTAGTTTCCGCTTGACAGGACGACTGCTAGCGAAAGGTGCTCGATACACAAGGATATGATATGGCTGTGGAATAAATTCCTGTTCGTCCGGTGTGATTTGGACTGTTAGCCTCGCGCGAGTGAATGAATCTGCCAAACGTCCGATGGATTTTATGACAGATAACGCGATGAAGATGTTTGACATGTAGTCAAAATAGACGGCATAGGTGAAACGTAGTTCACTTAATGCTGTGAATGAGCCACTAGAAGAACAACGTAACCATGTCCTTGAGATATGCTTAATTTCAGTTGAGGGACGTGAGGTCTTGAGATGAACAATCGATTCTCTGAAGGAAGCTGGACCAAGGTGGAGGAGTGCGAGAACCTCGCATCGGCATACCTCCGAGACCAAAGCACCATCCCAAGGCGGCCTTCGGAGACTCAAAGCCATCCTGATAGCGTAGACAGCTCTCCCAATTCCTCATGCAGTCACTTTCGCCGGCATGGGTTACGGTTAGGTTATTTCTTTCAGGTATCCGATCATTCCGACCTCGATCAAACATTGCTGTAAGTAGTGACTGACCAGACCAAGCCTGAGCACCTCTGATCCGGAAAAGTCCGAGCCAACACATGCATTCCGGAGAACTCCAGCATATAACGAGGTCATGCACCCAACCCCGGATTGGGAATGTAATAGCACTACCTGACGCCATAAAGGTCCTCGTGAATAGCGGTTGTTGGTGGACAAGCTAATGCTAGCTAAGAAGCGATTTTGCTTCGATGCTCTACTCGTTCTTGAACGCACGGATACAGAGACTCAGACTTGAAGATACCGGACGCTGTAGCCGATGTCCAAGTATCTCGGCGTTCATAGGTCTTGACTTCTACCTCAATTAGGCCATTTAGATGTGCAATCTGCATATCAATCGCAGTAGTTTTGCTTCCGGCGTGTGGTTCAATGATTTGAAAATCCTATCGATAGCGTCAACTCACTTGAAGCCCGGCGTAAACCAAACTCCATACAACGCCCGCTATCTTAGGTTTGACAAGTCGTTTCTGAACCGAGTCCCGTGTTCAAAATTCTTTAGAGGGCCCCATAAGTGCAAGTAAGATCATGTCATTTCTACCCTTGCTCGGGTTTACCCCGAGATTGCAGTCGAACCTTTCCCCACGGCGTCGGCTTTGATAGTGGGACTTGAGCCAGCCCCGGAGCCAACCCGGAGTGAACCCCATGCGGGGTAGCTTGAAAAAACCACTGAATCTGCGGAGTGACGGGGGAGATGCCCACCTGAGGACCGCGCGGAAGTCGGGGTAATGGGGTAGTGTGTTGCTAGTTTGCGGAGATTCATGAATCAGGGGTTTTCATCCTTGTCTGGAAGAAGGACTCTGTCGAGTGCTAGAGACTTGTATAAGAAACCAGACTTCCTCAATGGGCTATGAAAAGCACGTTCCCGAGGACGAACACTATCCTTTCACTCTTGTTCGTGCAAACAACCACAGCCATGGATGCAGAAAAGGTTGCTGAGACCCAAGTCGACGGGACTGTTGACATGATCGAAACCAAGGAGGCTCATGGCCAAAATCGCCTGGCTCCTGCACAACTCATGTCCAAGGAAGAGTTCGAAGCAGCTGAAAAGAAGCTGAAGAAGAAGCTGGATCTCAGGTTGCTTGCCTGTGTGTGGTTGATCTTCGTCCTTAACTACCTGGATCGTGTAAGTTGGTCTTCTTGTCTTCCTGCAACTTACCTCGGACACCCCAAACAACCACCTTGGTCGGGTGAACATAGAGACACTTTTGAGGCTAACTGGATGTTTCAATGCTGTAGAACAATATCGCCGCCGCCAAAGTCGCCGGCATGGCCGAAACCCTCCACCTCTCAGCTAACCAATACGCAACTGCCGTTGCCATCCTCTTCGTCGGCTACGTTCTCATGCAAATCCCATCTAACGTATTCTTGGCCAATCTCCGACCCTCAATCTACCTGCCGGCATGCATGGCAATGTGGGGTCTCTTGTCGACATTGACTGGAATTGCACATAACGCGGCCGGTCTCTATGCGCTACGATTCTTCCTCGGATTCGTCGAGGCTGCGTTCTACCGTAAGTCTAATACTCCAGATTTCCCATGATGTGCAGAAACTTTGCTGACGAGTATGGTAAAATGCAGCCGGCGCTCTCTTCCTTATCTCCTCCTGGTACCGCCGCTCCGAAATGGGCCTCCGCAGTGCCATTCTCTTCTCAGCAACACAACTCGGCAGTGCATTTAGTGGCCTCATTGGAGCAGGTATCAAGGACGGTCTTGAGGGTGCTCGTGGTCTCGAGTCATGGCGTTGGCTCTTCCTCATCGAGGGCTCCATCACCATCTTCGTGGCGCTCTGCTCCATCTTCATACTCCCAGACTGGCCGTCCACAACCCGCTGGCTATCCCCCACCGAGCGCGCTGTTGCCGAGTGGCGCTTGATCCAGGACGCAGGCCAAGTCGACGAGGATGAGGAGGCGTGGAGTCACGGCTTCAAGCTCGCCTTCAAGGACTGGAGAGTGTACATCTTTGCGGCCATGTTCTTCTGCCTGCAAGTTGCTGCTGCCACATCCAACTTCTTCCCGTCTGTGGTGCAGACGCTGGGGTACAATCGCGTTGTTACTTTGTTGCTGACCGCGCCGCCATACATCCTCGGGCTGATCATCTCTGTCGTGAACAATTGGTCTGCCGACCGGCTGAACAACTCATCGTTTCACGTCATGTGGCCGCTTGCTCTGGCAATCATAGGGTTCGTTGTGGCTGCATCGACACTCCAGGTCGGGCCTCGGTACTTCGCCATGATGCTCATGGTAGGAGGCGGCCATGGAGCGAATGCTGTTGTGCTTGCTTGGGCGCAGAAGACAATGTTGAGACCTAGGATCAAACGAGCGGCAGCTGTGGCTTTTGTGAATGCGTTTGGAAACATTTCGCAGGTAAGATCCTTCCCTTATGAGTTTTGGGATTGATGAGTTAACGTTTTGTAATAGGTCTGGACATCATATTTGTACCCAGATACGGACAAGCCACGCTACGTGTTGGCCATGTCGGTCAACTCTGCATTTGCTCTCGGCACAATCATCTTGGCTCTGGCAATGCGCATCATTCTTCAGCGCGCCAACAAGAAGCTTGACTCAGGTGCCGATGTTGCCGAGGTTATGAAGGGAGAGTCGCAGGCCCAGGTGGTTGGTATCTCCGAGGAAGATCGTGAGGCGAACAGGGCGCGCTTCCGATACGTTACATAGAAAGTTGGTTTGCATGAACACAAGTCTTAACTATCTATATTCAACTCTCCGCCAGTTGACTTAATAGGCATGCTGCTTAACTCCTATCTACTTTTATTCTGATCCACGTTCAGTCACATTGACGTTGGTTCCTGACAAAACCAGGGTGGTCAATGTTTGTGCTGAATCGCACCAATGTCTTATCCGCGAGTGATTCTAATTCCTCGAGTTGTAGAAGTGGCGTTGTCTCAGTCATAATTCCCTGTATTTCGCCTTGTCCTGCTTGTCGAATATCGTAAAAGAGCAGCGGCAAAATAGATGATTTCCAGATCGGCTGCTTGGCTCTATCTTGCCAGGTCTGTACGCACGTCACTACCAGGAGGGATGCGGTGAGGAATAACAGAACAGCAGGGTAGATGAGCCACAACCAGTCGGCGTGAATGCATACCGCCGTTATCCAGGCAGTCCATTCGCCTTCTCTCGGAGCTTGGCTGATATTGGAATGGTCGTACCAACCGCTTTTGACCAGACAAGGTTCTACCATAGTACTGAAACCCCAAAACCCAGTCTTTTCCTCTACCATTGTAGGGTCCAAATTTGAGCTTGAGACTTCAGACACGAGGGTTTCCTTCAGGACACCGTTGGTAACTACTGCACTATAACCTCGAACACAGGGGGCCAAAGTGCAGTTGACTGCCAGAATATGAACGTCCTGATCAATGCGGCCGTATCCGGCCCCGAATGCTCTTTGTTGACAAGTCTTTCCGTCTTGGCCAACGTGACTGATGTTGTTTTGAGGGCATTTCGAAGCTTGGAATGTAATGACAGAGGTTCTGGTACCCATTCCGTTCAAATCAGGCCGTGATATCATTCTAAAAATGGACTTGTCCTTTGGGGGCCATGTGAGATTGAAACCGCTTCTAGGGTTGAAGTAGTATGCAGTGGCGTTTCCCACTTCCGATGATTTCAAGTCAGGCGTTGCGTCACTGCATTGACTACAGACCCCAACTGACGTATGAGTGACCCCAGCAGCTGAGTCAAAAGTGCAATTCCCAGAAGGGCATTGAAAGAGATGCCCCAGAGAAGTCTCCTCTGGCTCGAAGAGCAGACCATTGAATGCAGTACCCTTCAAGTCTGGACTCAAACTATTATCTGCCTCGTGGTCAACCCACGAGACCCACGTCGTATATGATATCTTGGAAGCTTTGGACGTTGTCAGCTGGCAAGCGTATGGGGTTGCCGCTTGCTGCGAAAATGGACCGATCGCATATGAAGCAATAATAACGAAGGCACTCAAAAAGGCAATGGATCTGTGGCTTGGTCAATACTTTCCTAGACCATGAGTGATACAACCTCCCAAGTGAGAATGGCAAGCGTGAGGAACTCATCTTACGGTTTCCATACCACGAACAAAATCTTGAGCGATGCCCAAGCTCCAGTACCAGCGTGATAGAAATGCTCCACATGCCGTGCAGGTCTAAAGGCCTGCACCCAAGACCACTTCGACTGACCGATCACTGGAAAAGGGGGCGTCATTAGTTTGCTTCATTGGTTATGTAATTTTACTCGCCTTCGGCAGCCACAAAAACCAGTGTGGCTTTGAAGACTGTGGAGAGAATTGCGATGAGAGTATTGATGTTGATGTTATATGCAAACTCCGGCTGGGCTCTCTCATGGTACACTCCTAATAGTGCGGCGATGGCTGCAAAAGCCGCGCAGGATATCAGAAGTGCCAGAAACTCGAAGCGCCATACCCAAAGAATTGCCATCTTGGTCGTGGATTTGTCGGTTGCAGCTTTCGTTTGTTTGAAACCCACGCTTCACTGGTTAGCAACGCTCAGATGATGGATTGGGATACGGACGAACTCTTGTGGGTCACTGTTTCCGTAAAGCCCGTCGCTGGCAATGCCGCAAGTCTCCTGTGGTCTGACACCTCCGGCAGCATACAGACTGCGAACGAGAAGGTTCGTTGTTGTTAAATGGTGGTCTGGCTGTATCATGTCTTCGGTGCTGGAGATTGTCCCACTATTATCATGTCGTGAATCGCTTGTGTCGTATGTGCTCATATTGCCTATGATGCTTCTTTTCTTGAAGATTCGAAGGCGAAAAAAGCTTCAGTGACGTGGAACGCCTTGCCGTATGTGAACTGAGAAGACGGTGAGGGGTGTGCCAGATTATGGTAACGATACGGAGTAATTTACTACAATGATCGTTTAAGTCTTGCATTGGGTTTGTACGGAAATGGAAGTTCTAGGTCACTGCTTCCACGTCGCCGAAAGCTGACAAAATGACGAATTGGCGTTTTTATGCGTGAGACGGACGCTCGTACCGAGCCGTGCCAAGGAGTCCTTCGCCAAGGCACAGTCACGAAACATGGACTACTTAACCAAAAATGCTTCAAAATAGTAAGACAAAATTCGCATCCGGCGGCAGGCTACCAAACAGAGAAAAAAAGCAACTCTCGAGCATTCTGCATATTGGGAATGTTGAGGCCAGTGGCTGAAGGTATCGAACGAGGCAGATGCAATCGGCAACGCCGAGTTTTGCAACACATGACTGGCGTACCTTTCAACTGACGTTATTTGGTATCGGTGTGTGGGGCTTGTGGTAAGTTATTTGCAATCAAGACCTGCTCGGATCATTGAGCCGGGCCACTCAAACTATTTACAAGAAATAAAGTATGTGCTTATCTATCAGGCCTCAGCTTTGCGCCCATTCATTTAATACCAATGACCCAGGGTTCATTTGAAATCTTTCAGTAATCATAGTCATAGCAAAGCAGTCCACCCTGCACGTTCATCACTTCGCTGATGGTAACATTGGGGAGAATATCTGCCATCCAGAGCGGGTAGTCTAAGGTGGCATTAGGCCAACCGCCAGTCGGTCCAGTCTGACCAAGCGCCTCGAGGTTGGTTGAGTTGAAAGCCTGACCGCTCATATCAGAGAACCGGACCGGCGCGTTGGCCGTCTGCCACTGCCACCAAAGACGGTCGATATAGTTGTGATGCAGGAAGAAGGTCGGGTCGCCAGGGGAGTTGTGAATGTCGGCCATCTGGAGAACAAGATCGTGTTAGTTGCAAATCAGATAAGTGTGGAAATGACGATGACTTACAATGCCGCCGACGGCTGTGTGTCCACCATAGTGAGGGGAAACGAATGCATTTCCAGCACAGACGTAGAAGTCTTCGTAGGACTCAAGAGCATGGCACTTGTTCACAACCTCGCTGGTGCACAGCTCTTGGGCAATATCCTGATACCACTCACGGCTCATGCAATAAGTCGTATCGGTAAGCGCAGGGCCCATGTGCTCGGTGTAGTTGGCGAAGGCACCGTCAGTGACGCACCAGTCCAAAGATTCAACGCCGTTGCCCCCGAACCACTCTGAAGACCACATCTCGCTCTGGAAGAAGTCACCAGTGTCCGCGTCCTTGGCCTCATCCCACCACGGCATAGTGCCCTGGTAGCCACATTCATCGCGCATCATCGTCTCGTACGCGTGCATATAGTAACGGTGCCAGGGGAAAAATTGGCCAACGTCGTGAATGATGTCGGCAACGTAGATTCCGTTCGGGATAACACCCTGCCATGAAGGTGCCAGGTAGCCGTCCACTACGGTGGCGTTCGTCAGCCAGCGGTGCAGGGCCTGAAGATCGGAGAACCGGTTCGTGACGCCGCCGAGGTTGGTCTTGGCGGGCAGCTTCATCAAACAGTTCTGGGCATCAAGAAAGTCGTGTTTCTCGGTCGGATTCATGTTGCGCCATTCCTTTCGGATGGTAAGCTTGTTTGCAGTGCAAGCACCGTCGAAGTGGCGAGTTGAAGGAGTGTTGCTGGCCAATGGCACGGCGTGGACAAGGCCAGCCAGAAGGGCCAGAGAGGAAGCAACGGTGACCTGCATACTTTGCGGGAGTTGAGAAGGAGAAGCTGAAGGAGTGCGAATGCCAGTGCGCTGCCGCGAAGAGAAAAGCTACCACTCCCTCGTAAGATAGAGGTTCTTTTATACCTCGTCTTAGATGCTTCCTTGGCGATAGCCTTTTCGATAGCTTCTTGTTTTTCATCCTGGTGCTTCGCTCTCGCCCCACTGCTGGATAGTCTATGCTACTATGTAGGATTGTTTGAGGTTGTGGATTGCTGAAAGTAATCGCAGTACACTCTGCAACTTTCACGATGGAAATTCTCCACAATGGTTGCAGTAAAGTTGCCGCTTCGGCACCGATTCATTCTCCGAGATGAGAGTGTTGGAAAAGCCCACAGTAATTGCAACAGAAAAGCCTGCCTGTTGGTGGGAGTTCCCGTCTTGAATCAGGGCAAGGTTCCATCAATCCGGCAAGGGCATCTTCTCCCCCGAGATCGCAGGACTTTGCAGGCTTGCACCGACTAATTACCTTACTTCGGCGGACATCTTCGAAACATTCTTCCGCGAGGGCAGTGAATGAAGCTCTAAGACCCAGGCCTTGGAAGGCACATGGTAGTAATGAATTGGAACTGTCACAATCTCCGGCACAGAGACTGGCTCCATTGCACTAAACCTCACGCATCTGGCGTGACTGCTGTGGCAAACAAGTTGATACAACGATATGGGTGAAGAACTTTCATTTGCCATGGAGGAATCTCTTCTTATCAGAAAAGCAGGGCTGTAGAGGCTTCGCGAGTGACTGGCGGCCAGAAAAGCGGTCACAATCCGTCAGCAATGGCTAGCAAGTATGCATCAAGCACGGTGTCAGGGTGCGAATGATGGCCACCTAAAATTTATCACTCACTCCTACCTTAGTGTTTAGTTTGGCAGGCGTCGCCTAGATGCCGGCAGATGCGCATTAAGGCCCGTTGCCTGCAGGGATTCTCCCAACTGTCGATCGGTCCACTAGTTCATCTGATAGCCCGAATGAAGAAGCAGCTCACCAACCGTCCGTTTCTCGCAGAGCCGCTAGAGTCCCTTTGCTGGAAGCGTATATTTCGCTCCGTCGCGAGCCGGCTTTCTCGCGTTCCAGCCATTCTGAGCTCCTTTCACTAATTATTTCTTCTCCATTATGTCAAAGCCTGCAAGGCTGAGTGTCGTGGCCTCGCAAGCTGCTGACGTCCACGTTTGTCATGCTCACTGCCGAAAGCCTCCGTTAAAGCCTTGGCGACCCCTTGCTAAACCAACTCGAGAATTCTCTCCGTCTTCTCTTCGTCGGTTTTGACTCTTCTTGATCGGACCGCCCCCACGTACACGTGCGCATGAGAGACTGCGGGCGGCGCCTTACCGAAATCTCGATTAAGTGGGCGAGGTAGCACGCGTACTTTAATCAAAAAAACCTCGTGGGGTTCTTTTCTGGTTGGAATTTTGAAAAATCCAAGGTCCAGTTCCCGAAGTTTTCCACATCCCGAAGGTGCATCCACTTCTGGCTTCTGTTCAGCCACTCGGCCGAGCCGGAAGAAGTCAAATCGGCGTTAAGGCGCTTGACCAGAACAACACAACGTTAATACATGGTAGCGGAACTGCGCTGTTACCGATCTACCGGAGTGTCGGGCTTCGCCAAATTGAGGTGCAGTACTGAGGGTGGATTATCGCCTCAATCCAAGTGAAGCTCGACCGAGAAGGTGGACTCTTTACAAAGACTGAGACGACGCGGCCATCTACCATTCAGTCAGCCTCGCAGACCTGAGCTGAATTATTTCAAATGACAGAGAGAATTAGTGAGAGGCTCGAAGATTACGTACTTCGTATCCAATTGTGAAATAAAGCTCACCCAGGCGTGGATCTATTCTTCCCTGAGGGCCTTCGGGAGAGATATCAACTCATGTTGAAGTAATGTTCGCCAATGCAAAGAAGAAACATTGGTTAGGTTAGGTACACGCAATAAAAGAATATTTAATGCATTATCACATTGGGCCACCATCGTCGTCGAGTGCTTGCTGCAGAAACCAGTACACCTACAAGCGATAATACGCAGGCTGTTGGAAAACGCAGCTCACGTGGTTCCAAGTTAAAGCATCTTTAGAATAACTAAATTCTTAGCATGTACTGACAGGAGACTTTAATACCGACAGTAAGCGTATAGTCTTGTCTCAGTCTCCTTCTACTTGCATCATGATTCGGGAACCAGAAGCTCCCGAGCACCGATATTTCGGGTTAGTTGAAGAGCCGACAATCGCTACACGACGATTAAGTGTCAATGAAACCCCAAATTAAATACTTCAGTCACATCTCTTGATTCCCTGCCCCAACGAACAGCGCGGTATGTAGTTCTGTCAGCATGCGATCGGAGCTCACCGCGATTGACAGCTACGACCTTCAAGTTCCGAACTTGGATTTCACCTTGGGGACATATGGGGCTTGACAGCAATGCTGCTATAATTACTCACTGAGTAAGAGCATTGAATTTGAATATAGACTGATGATGTGAGAACGTCAAGGGAGAAAGCCACCTAGAGTCGAGCAAGAATCTTAACTGCTCATGAGGTGCGGCTGGATAGTGTGTGAGCCTGTGGCCAAGCCACATTGATCGAGTGAGAATAAAGCATTAGTCGGCATATCCGTGATTTATTTCCTAGATAGTAAACCGCTTCTGTAGAACTCGGACCATGCCCTGGTCAATCGCGGGGGCAATTGCCTGTTGAACTTCAATCGGGTTATTTTGCAGGGATAGCCGCAGATAGAGTTCTGCCCAACATTGTAAGTAATTATATGAGTCTATGCTCTCTAAATGCTGTAACTCAGTATTGAAGGTGGAATGAAAAGCTATTTAATTGTTCTGTCGCTGTCCACGTTGCGTATGTCGCGACAATCATTCTGTGCATCCCAGCGCCATCCCTAGCCTCACCCGGCTGTTAGCCGCATCGTTTCAAAATGTCTCACTCTATTCATTCGTTCAGTAAAAAGAGTGCCTGTGTCCTCTTCTTGGTTTTTCTGCTCATTATTACATTCGCTGGCGCTTCTCCCGTAACGACAGGGGCCAAACTGTCTCGCAATGGATCGTTAACCAAGCGGGTCAAGACATCATTCCCTTCATTTCCCGAGGATTACAATGGCAGAATTGAGAAGGGAAAATGGCTCAAGGAACTTTTCCCGCTCACTAATGACCAGGCTCAGGAGTACAATGGCGGAGCTTCTATCATCAGCCCTTTCAGGGAACCAGAAGATATGTTTCAGTGGGGATGGACGCAGGAAAACGCACGCTGGCCCTTCAACCCGGCCAAGCAGTGGCCGCAATTCAAAGACGACTTGGACGAAGCATTCGCGGACCCCGATTTCCCGGTCGACAGGGAGAAAGGAATGGCATATAACGCAATTCACGACCGGAAGTTTCGGTTTCCAGATCTACGGGTGGGAGAGGTAAGTAACACCCGACAGTTGATAATAGCGCGACCGCAATACTAACTTGACTCCGCCTTTCTAGCCAACAGGAGGGCATTATACCAACGTCGTAAACGCACCTTCAGGCGCTTTCATCTTCGATTCGAACTTCAGTCCCAAGTACACAAAGTCTGTATATAAGAAAGGAGACGTCCCCGATCTCGATACTTTATCTGACTTTGCTTACTTTCAATGGTGGCTTGGTTGTGAAGCAATGGGAATTGAGATGCCCAACCTCAAGCTCATCTTCCAAGCGCATATTGTCTATAAAAAGACTTTCGATATTGTTCTACAAGCATTACGCGAGGAGGGGCATCAGAGTGTGCCTGGCTGGGACGAACGGATTACATTCCAATTAGACTCAGACCCGGGGCTTGCAATTCTGGGCAGCCCTAATGGCGCTTCAACAGCCTGGATGCTTCTACAGCATAAGTACAGACTGGGCTTGAAGGCTATCAAGGAGGTAACCGTGTGGGGGTCCAATGGAGGCTTCCAATTGGATGCACCCATAAAGGAGACGAAGCTGAACTTGAGGTTTACGATTATAGACGCTTAGAAATTGTCGGTATACCAGCTTCGGGCGCTTATCTAAGAAAAATAAAACTACAAGTTGCCGAGTGTCGGGAGGCCAGGCTTCAACTATTAGTTCGTCCATTGCCAAAAAAGACGATTACCGGCAGGCGATGTCTCACAATGGTGCCTTTCTCTTTGCCGTCATTTAATATCAGACCTTCACACTCACGCGTATTGGATTAATCTCAATTACAGTAACACCGATGATTCTGAACTTGGCTGAAGCAGAAAGCGTGGATACATTCGTGCAATTATTACAATTTTCTATGTTTGATGACACCATTAATACAACTTATCCGTCTGTGTCATACGGCTTCTGGCCACAACAAGAGTGAAAGTAGTTGTATGAGTGCTTGGAGTCATCTAGCAGATCCTTGCGCACTTGAACCAAGAACACTTCAACCTGCAGATTGGTCCAGCCTAGGCCCTTTCTGAAAGGGATGTTCGTAATCGACCCCAAAGAATCGTAGTTGACAGCTCGACAGTAGTCCCCGATTGCTTTCATGAACGGGTCTTTTGGCCATGTGCCCACCGGCACCTTTCTTGTATCAAACCTCTCATTGACGAAGCCAGCTTCTCTGATGTAGTCGGCAAACTTCCATGCAGCGTAGATGTCCACGCCATACACGTCGAGAGCCTCCCTCAGGTAGTTCATGGTCTTGATTGGTGCAAAGTCTGGGGGGACCGTGCCGTCATCGCATGAGAACGTGAATGCCATGTCAACCAACTCAATCCATCCACCAGGTTTAAGGGCTCTACATGGGTTAGCGGAACATGTATTGTTGTTGAGGAACTGTGGGAAGCCTAGGCCAAACTTACTTATATGCCTGTGCCACTAGCCGAGGCCAGTCTTTGACAGCAGGTGCCATGTTGCGTACATGAACGAAATCGATAGAGTTGTCAGGGTAAAGCCAGTCTGCCTCCACGTCATCAATAGTAAACATCACGTTGGGAGGTACAAATGGAGGCTGGATGGGACTAAGATCGATGCCAGTGACTTCAGCGTCGGGGTAGTCGTCACCCACTATCAGAAAGTCAGTATTTCTCGGCTAATAGAGTAATACAAAGAGCAAGACCCACTGTCTATGGCCCATATCCCAGTGCCAGTACCGATGTCCAGGATTTTCCGAGGGTTATTCAAAGGCGCGTTATGAAGGGCGCCGTCGCACAAGTTGACAATCAGTGAGTGTTTCATGTCTTCGCGTTCCTGCTCAGGGTCATCGTTTGGCAGGAGGTACCGTCCTTCTTTGAACTTGTGATATCGACGTTTGTTCTCAAAGTTATAGTCTCGAATGCTGGGAGACAGCGACATCAATGGGTCTGGCTCAGTTTTCCAGCTATTTTCTGAAGGCGCAGCCTTGTCGACCTCGATCGAGGCCACAGAGTGTGGCCTGACATCTGAGCCCGGCGTCGCGTTCGGCCCTGCAGTCGGCACCGACTCCCAGGGCGTCGGTTCATTTGACATGTTGAGACCGCAGGTGACGAGTCAAAAGTCGAGAATGAAATAAAGTTTACATTTCAGAGCAGCGAGATCGTCCCTGGATGAAATCGGGACATTCGTAGAAGACAGAGAAGAGGAGAAGGGGGGACGACATGAGGTAGAACCAACACTAGCGTTGATTTCCCCGACCACTCGCGTGAAGGCCGATGGGGCTCGCGTCAACAACCCCGGCTGTATCGAAAGGGGTTCCAACAGTTTCAACAATCAGCGAAGGATTTCTTCGGCTGAATTCCCTATTGCGGAAGGCGATCCGCGCTTCTGAACAGTTCATCCGCATTTGCAGCTGCAGCTTTCAGTGAAGGCTGAGATGTTGTCCCTCTTGTTTGCCCAGGGCCCAGTCAATGCAGCCAATCAACTCAGTACCCTAGCAGTAATCAACTCTTCCGAAGGCCAAGAACATGCCACGAAGGACCAAGTAGCTGGGATCTGTGATTGTGATGGGAAAAGAAAAGCAAATCACACGCTCTTAGTATAATAAAGTCTCCACCCGCAGCGGGCCGCGGGGCCGTATGCGCCTTTGCACCAAGCCTAAGTTCTTCAATAAAGCAATGTGAGCTGCGACGCAGATATAGATGAGTGATCAGAGCTTTGGTAGGTCCGTTTTGGGTCTTACTGGCTTGGCCTTGAACACGAGTTGGTTGGATTGACAATGAAGACTGGTGGGAGCGAAGAAAATCACCCCGAAATTTCTCCTCTCAGAATGAAGAAAACGCACAGAAGTCAACTAAGTTGAAATGAGATGAATAAAAATTTATGTTAATCCTGGTTTCAATTTCTGTCGCTATTGCTGCCGTATTGTTCTTCTTCTGTTGAAGTTGTTGATGTTACTATCGTCGTTATCGCCGTTGTATTTGAAGTTCTTTGCCAGGACCGGTTCTGCTGGTCGGCACCGCATAAGTGATCGGCACCGAGTGTCGGAGCCGGTGGACGGAACCGACATGACCCACTCCAGAGCGGCAGCCGGAACCGACAACGGTAGCCCAGGATCACACACGCAGAACGAAGGGGCCGAAAGATTAATCGTTCACTGAAGAAGCGAGGACGGCATCCACATCTGAAATAGAAATCTCGCCACTAGTGAAATCATGCAGGCAATCCTTTAAGCCGAAGAAGTATAGAAAGGCAACAGTCCGCACCAGTTTGACCTCATGAAACCATCAACCTTCCTAGATTCATTGATCATACATACTTTTTCAATACTCAATGTCTTACACTCGTATCGCGCTCGCTGGCGCCACCGGCAACCTAGGCGGCCCCATCCTCAAAGTCCTCCTTGACGCTGGTTTCCGCGTCACGGCCCTCACTCGGAATGGAGGAAACTTGTCTAGACTGCCTGTCCACTCAAGCCTTAAGATCATGGAAGTCGACATCAACTCTGTCGAATCTCTTTTACCTGCCTTAGCCGGCATTGACGTCGTCATATCATGTCTGGCCACGCTTGCCATCGGGGGCCAGAAACCACTGATCGATGCGGCCGTCTCTGCCGGAGTCAAGGTCTTCATTCCAGCCGAGTTTGGTATGGACTCCACCAACTCTCTCTGCGCGCAGTTGCCCGTCTGTGCTCCAAAGGTTGCCGTCCAGGACTACCTCCTGAAGATGTCACGGGAAACCCCAGCGTTCACTTTCACGGCCATTGCGAATGGACTTTTCCTGGACTGGGGTCTCCAGAACGGCCTCATCGTTGATCTTAAAGATCATAAAGCGATCCTGTACAACGGTGGCAACGTGCCTTTCAGTGCGACGACGCTCGCTGATGTCGCGATGGCCGTACTCGGCGTCATTCGGAACCGGCCTCAGACTGCGAACCGCGTTGTGTTTATTCATTCTGCTTTGGTCACTCAAAAGCAGCTCATTGGATACGCAAAGGATGTCGACGGGACAGACTGGAGCACGTCTGTCAAAGACACAGAAGAACTCCGCCGAGAGTGTTTCGCAAAGCTTGCCAAAGGGTCAGATGCAGATGTCGATGCTGCGATGCTGGGATTCTGTTTTTGCGGGTCGCTGACTCTGGATTATGGCTGTGATTTCTCTAGCAAGCTGGACAATAGTTTGTTGGGTGTGAAGGGAATGAGCGACGATGAGTTGCACTCGATGGTGGTCGACTACCTAGGGAAGCTGTAATCTTAGAGAGTGAACACTTAAGGCACCGCAGGACAGTCGGAACATAGCGTTCAAGACTTCCTGCATGTTTACTTTGATACTCAGTCATTGAGAAACGGTTGCCACTATCGACGTTGACGATTCACATACTCCACAACCTGGATGTGACTCGCCATAAACCACAAACAAGAGATTGTGCGCAGTGCAGTGCAGGTGTCAAGAAAGCATGGGAAAATGATGACTGACAAGGAAACTGGGTCCTGCTCGCGTCTGACATTACTCTGGGCCGGGCGGTTGTATTTCTAAGCCACCCAGCGTTGTGGGGTTAGCGCCGCAGTGACCGCATGTCAGCATTGCCGAGCCGGATCAACATGAAGCTGTTTTTGCCTTCAGCGCGCTCGCATAGGTAGGTACCTGACTATACTTTTCACCAGTTCAAGTAACTGATCTCACCGAACTTCAGCACTAGAAACATGTCAACTTCCAAACAGAGGAAGCAATATTCAAGTTGCGACAACTGCCGCCGTTCCCGAGTTGCATGCAACGCCTCGAAACGTGGCTATCAACCAGGTGACATTGATTGGCGCGGGTCGTGTTCGCGATGCGCCTTGAAACAACGAGATTGCACCTTCAACGTAAGTGACCATCGGAAGAAATGTCAATTGTGCGCCTGCAGAGTCTGATGTCAAATAGTGGATGAAGAACATCAACAAACAGGGCTCAAGGCTAGAGGCTGCTAAGGCATTGGATATGGCAAACGTGCATGGGGCCAGACTGAGTGAGCCCGATACGAACGCATCGTTTGAATCACTCGTCAACCAAGTTCTCGAACATTCTCTTGCGCTCTTGGTAGATGGCTGTCCACTCATGTAAGATCCACCAATTAGCCATCAAGGTGATGCTGGTCTCGGAGACTGATGAAGTTAGCAAGAACTCAAGTGAAGCCAGAACTATATCGGTCATAGACATGTTCAGGTCTCTCGATCGTGACTTGAAACAGGAGGTGGTGTCTCAAGCTCCGGGGGATGGACAAACGCCTGACCGTGGAGAAGCAGAACTGGGGAACCAAATCGAGTGCTTCTTACGAACGGCCATTAAAGGTTTCGCAGCACGATGGGCCCCTCAGATCCTCAAAAGCCATGGCGGCCTTCCGAAGAACTCTACCGGAGACTTTGTCAGAGAAAGCTGGCGCGCTGCCAGAAGGGACATGCTCAAAGTCATCAACCGAGTATCCTACCAATCTGTGTTAGCCTTGTATTTATTCGCACAGACCCCGATTCCCACAGGAATCCCTCATGACGAGGTCATGGACGGGATCGATGGTTTGACATGTCTTCATACTGCGCTTTCCCAGATTCAAAGACTACGGGAACGAAGGAGTCGTGATCACCTCGATGAGCTGGGGTCGCGGGTAGAGTTTGGCTCCTCTCGCCATTCTGTCGTTGTCGAGCAGGTCTCGACCAAGTTTCTAGACCTAGAAACCAGAATTCACTGGACGGCAGTGGTGTGGGATACTGAAAGCTCGTTGAAATCAAACCTGAGGGCTTCACTAACATCCGGCTTGAAAGGGGCTTGCTTAGAACCCGTGTGGCTTTTGGTCAGGGCCTTCCTCGTAGGCTCGTTCCTTCCTCAATCAAAAGGCTGGCTTATCAACAGGCTTGAAGTCAACGACAAGACAGCGACTGAGATACTTGCAGTGGCGTCTGTTGCTAACGTCTACTTATGGAAGACAATCACGTCGTTGAAGGAGGCTTTGAGGGAAGCGGTAGACGAAACATGCCTTTTGTCCACTTGGGAAGCTACTCTCGACGCATTGGAGATCTACACAACCTCGATACGCCCGCTTCTCATACTCTGCGAGAGGCAGCTTCATTTTCTGAACCAAGAGAGTCGACTACATTGGTTCGACTTAAACTTAAAGCACCACTTTGGCATTCTGAAGATGGTAGAAGCACTTGAAGCAGCAAGCCGTTCAGACCTACTTGCACACATAACAGAGACAAGGCAAGAAGCTGAGCGCGAGATTGTTAACGTGCTCAAGTTTGGGACCGAGAGCAAATGTGTCATACGTACGGCCGCCGTGACGGATCACAGAACGCGCGCCAATGGGTTGCAGGATTATGCTTCTTCAGAAGAGCCTGTCGTCTCAATGAGCCCTTGGATCGCTCTGATAGTTGAGTCTGTCTCGCTTTTGAGCAAGATGATCCACACCAGGTATCTCGAGAAGAGCATGCAATACGACGCATGCATATACATGCTTAGACTGGCCGCTGACGTCTTAGATCACCTTCCGAATTATGTTCGCTGCGTCAGCGAGGGCCAGGATAGTCTGCGAAAGCTAAGAGAAAAGATAGCTTAGGCTTTCTACTGGGTGTTTCTAAGACATGTCGTATCTCAAGCAAAAAATACTAATTACGTCTCTCAACCGCCTGTCTTTTTCCATAAGTGATTCCTTATCTTTTAACTTCTCCTCTCGCCTAAAGTGTCCCAACGTGTCTTTAATATCTTCTTCAGTAAATCCTGACACTTTGACCGGTCAAACCGATGCTCATCGGGCCAAACACACTCCCCATAGATCTCCTGAGCTTCCCAAATCCATAAAACCAGCATCAAAACCCATAATAACCATTAGCAAACTTCAAAACTTACATGAACCCAGTGCTGGTATTCCTCTCCAAAGTCCTCCACTCGCCGAATTTTCCAGTCTCCCCCAGATATGTGCGTCGGTATCGGAATCATCTCAAGTGAGATCATCTTCTCTCTGAGCTCTTTGAAGTACTCTACAGCCTGCCGTGGCCTATCCGTCCGCCAGGGCTCGTTCTCGGGTATCTCCTCGTCCGGCACGTGTGTGTACGCATCACGAGGAGTGACCTCACCTACAGCAAGCACATTCCATCAGGTTCAGATAGTTCCCACGGGTACTCATCACCGTTGCCGGTGCGGGTGTCGAGCAGCCACCACATAGCTAAGCCCCCGTCCGCCTGCCCTGAGAGGGCGACGATTCCCTCTGGAATCTTCTCGCCTTCCAACGGCCAGAGCTCAAGCACAAGTGGCTTCTTGGTTCTGAATCCGCTTTCGGGTTCTGAAAAGAGATGTGAGTCTTTAAGGTAGTTTATGCTCTGCGTGGATGGGTAGACCGGCTTCTCGCTCTCCACGTATAGCAAGTGGCGTACTTTTTTCGACGACTCTATCAGTTTCGGTCATGAAGAGAGCAAGATCAGATGTAATCACACAGGTCAACTACTCTCTCATTGAACCCGAGGATCCGAAACTTCTCAAGAGGAAGTTCGTCATCGCTCCATCCGTCCCCAGGGAGGCTCTTTATGCACTTTGATCTAAACGAAATCATGTGCGAAAGTAGCTCGAAATACTTCGTACTAGATACTTTCAACGATGGCATCGCGGTCGTAAAGGGGACCAGATGGAACCGAGATTTGTGCGTGTGTCGACATTGGGGCGATTTATGACTGTGTTTGTTGTTAAAGTGGAATCATGAAGGTAGTTGTGAGTTGGAGAGACTGGGGTTGCTGAAATACTTCAGTTAAAAATGTAGGTACCCCGCCAACACCAACTACATTGGGGTGAGTGGTTGAGTAGGTACCTAGTAGGAATGGCGTCGCCTCGAATTATCAACAGTTGACAATTGTAATTGTGATTGATCGTATGAATCTTAAAGACGGGCTCGTAGTTATCGACTGATGAGGCGGCACATACGGGGAACCGCCACCTACTTGATGGTGCCCTTTACCCGGAATCCATGAGAAATGTTGGTCGACCCGATGGACCGCGTCCGTAGAACTTTTCAAACACGGCGCCTCAAAACCGTTCGAAGTTTGCGCGTATGAAACATTGCTTTGAACATGTGGATGGAGATGTTATTTGTACATTCTAAACCAAAACTTGTGAAAGAGGAAGGCGATGATCGGTCCCCTGACGAGTGGATTACCTTTAGAAAATAGCCCGTCGTGCCGCGTAGAATCCCCCACAGACCGAAACGCCGCCGAGCCTATCATCGTCTGCTCCCTTCACAACAAACTTCCAACTTCCTCTCTCAATTGATTCCCAACATGGAAGACTTCCTCCGATCTGCCCTGGCTTCCAATTGCTTCCTTACAACGTCCAGCTCCATCGTCGCCCAAACCACCGAGATCTTGCCCTTGTCGAATCGATACATGCAGTGCTCGTTAAACTTGATGCTCTTTCCATTGGGAGGGATGCCCGCAAACATCGACGTCGGCGTTCCCGTGAGCTCCAATCGCGCAGCAACCTGCTGAGTCTCCTCATCCACCAGCAACTCCTTAATCTCGAAATGAAGCCCTGAAACAACCTCGTGGCTCATATCAAGGTTGCGTGCATAGTCCTGGACAGTGAATGGTCTGTTGTTGTGTCGAAGGTCTTTCCTGCAAAATTTAGGAAACTCGGTCTTCATCGTGCGCTGGTTCATACTGGTGACGTATGCGCGGTACAGCGACCCCAGGTCAACCGGTTTATCCGGCATGCTCCGCGTGAGAAACTTCGGCGTCATCTCTGCCGTGGGATTCTGGGCGCGAATGCCGTCGTTGTCCTGGATCGTCACAATCCTCGAAATTTTGCCCTTCTCGTTGAACCACACGAAGCACTGCTCGTCGAACTCAATCGTCTTCTCCACGGGTTCGGCATTCACCCTCTCATCCACCAGCGTCATCCGGTTGACGTATCTCGCAGCCACGGCGCGGGCCTTCTTATCGACGAGCATGGTGTCGATCTTGATGTTGAATCCAGCAAGTCCCTTCGTGCGACCCTGGAGGCGGGTGATGTGCTCTTCACGCGTCTGGGAGTGGCCATTCCGGGTGAGCTCGTCGGCGAGGTGGTTTCCGATGACGTTCCATTTGCTGTTGTTCAAGCAGTCGACATATTCGCGCAACCGAGTGCCGATGTCCACCTGAATTCCCTTTCCATCACCATTCCAACGGCGCGCAGGGCTTCTGTGCCGATGAGGGCTTTTGATCCCTGAAGGTTGCTTCTCTACAGCCGGCGGAGCCAGGAAGCTCTCGTGAGAGAAGCACGGGGCATCTGAATCTTCCAGTGTTACTGTCGTCATCTTCATTATCTTTCGTCGAAACGTCTTTCTGTTTTCGTTCTTGTTTGATGATGAGAGTCGTGATGAAGGGCGGACGACTCTGGCGTTATTATCGTCAATAGCGGTGTCATGAGAGGGGTGAACTGATCTTAGCGAAGCGAGCAGTAAGCGCCGAA
This sequence comes from Colletotrichum sp. SAR 10_76, assembly GCA_025327145.1. Lineage (NCBI taxonomy): Eukaryota > Fungi > Ascomycota > Sordariomycetes > Glomerellales > Glomerellaceae > Colletotrichum > Colletotrichum sp. SAR 10_76. Next base: position 257,885 of record JAKMWU010000017.1, on the reverse strand, counting down.
AGCTGCTTCAGCAAGGGTCGATCATTAATATCAACGAAGCAGATCCCCCGGATTACCTCAAAATGACCACACCAACAATAGTCAATCACTCAGAATAGGGAAATAAATTGTCACTACACGACAAACAGATCATAATCGACAGTGGAAGGAGCCACACGCAGTCCAGCCGCAAGAACACGATCGAAAATCGGACCCTTGCGCCACGTCTTTTCACAGTTAATGACGTAGAATTCCCCGCATTTCCTGACATCACGTCGTTCTCCCGTGGCGTCCGAACTCGCCAAGCGGGCCGCGCGGACCCCCCCAAGCAGGGAAATTTTCTCCCTAAATCACCGATCAGAAAAAAGCACGCCTCAACAAAAAAGACGCGAACTAAGGAGAGGATGGTCCGCCACGCCGAGAAAATCCGGATTGTTCCAGCCCGCCCCTGTCAGCAGTTGAGCGGGTGCGCGAGAGCCTTATCTCTGTGACACCGGCATCGGCATCATGCATGCATACCGCCACCCTGATTCATTGCACTACAGCGGAGGAACGGTACCCGTAACCGGGGAGCGATGCAGGAGCCCCAGTTTTGTTTTTTCCCTCTTAGCAGCTGATCGGATCGGGGCCAGGGTTGGTGTAGCTGGTCGGAGTCGGCCAGTACGGCTGGAAGAGAATGCCCGGGTCGGTCGACTTGTAGGCTCCGGGGAACGACACGCCGGAGAAGGTCTTGCTGCCGCCGCCGGAGAGGGAAACCTGAGCGCAGCCAACGTAGAACTGAGCTCCGCCCTCGGTCGCGGCGCCGTGCAGGGCCAGGTGCTCAACGCGGACGAGGTACTCTCCATTGGCGAGACAGGATGGGATCTTGGTTGAGAGAACTTGAGTGTCTGCGACACAAATCGTCATTAGCACCGAACTGATTCAGCCCTACAGCGCGATTCACGAACTCTCCACCAAATCTAAAATGTCTGTTTTCTTGAAACCACATGCTTTTCGCGGTTCCCTGCCTCCGAAGATCGCACCCACCCGACAACAACATGACCCGAAAATTTTCAAATTACAGGAGGAATGATTGAGGAAATTGGACACTCACTGTACGACGCCCACTCCAGGCCGCTGCTGGTGATCGTCGGGCGCTCGTGGTAGATCTTGAACCAGACGGCTCCACTGCCGTCCCAGGTTGCCGCCGTCTGGCCGGACGGGACCTTGGCCATGTAGAAGCTCGCGGGCCCGGGATGTCCCACGACGCTGTTTGCCGCGAACCCTATCGTCGAGCCCGCGGTGACCGGGATGGTGGTCACGGTACCCCTGTCCGCGGGATCGGCTTCGTAGCACCGGATCTGCGTCGACGAGACGCCGTCGGTGGGGCCGTTGGAGTAGAAGTTTAAAGTCTTGCGGACGTGCTGCCACTCGGGATAGGTCGTGCCGCCATACACCAGGCGACCGAACGTGTCTAAGTTCATCGGCCAAGTTAGCATCATACGAGATTTGGCTGATTTGATTCAAAACTTTTGTCTCTTATTGAGTGATGTTGATGGGCAGAAGACTAACAGTGGGCTTCGGCTGATGCAGCCGCCAGGACTGCCAAAGTCGCAGAGAACTTCATGCTGGCACAGCTTGTACTGAGGATTGATGGAAACAACGATATCAATTCAGGTTTGGTTGACGAAGCTCTGTAAAGTTGAAAGAGAACACTTCACTTCATGCCTCCTTAAATAGCTCCATGATTACAACTCAGCCGGGCTTGAAGAGGCCAACCTCCACCTCCGCGCAACTCCTCGCAACCTGGTCTTGTGCCTCCATCAAAAAGGAATGTGCCAATACTTTAATATCAAAGTCCGTCTCCTCACCGAGCGCCGGCGGAAATATGGGGCGCATTCCACGAATCTCCGTCGCCGACCCCTTGCCGGTCCGGAGGCTGCGCTCCGAGGAGTAACGTTGACATCCTTGCTGTTGCTCATAAACATCCGCCAAGGCTAGCAGGCCTGCCTCCTATTAATTCCAGATTCGATAAGTATAAATGAACACCCACACCTTCCGCACTTCGGGCGTGTATCGGCCCAACGGATGGACTCGCGGTCAGCTTGTCGCATTGCACGGTCTGGAGTCCTGATACGGCAGTCGATGGCTCTTGTTGCTTCTCCCGGGCCTCCATACACAAAGAATAGTTTTCATGGTCTCATTCACTTCTTCTTCCATTTCTCTGTACTGACTATCGCTCACCCACTCCCAGTCCATTGCCTTTGATTGTTCCATCGCCCTTGTCCACGGTTCCGTAGACTCGCCGACTTTGATAGGTCGCCATGCTGAGTAGCGTCTCATTTCTAATATCTTTCACCTTTCCTCCATCCGTTACGGCCCTGTCGCTAAATGATGAACATGGCTGCGGAGGAGCTGACAGTACGATTTGACTTTGACAGGGGAGATCGGGCGGAAGTTATTCAATTTCTGTGAGAATTGAAGGATAACTAAGACACATTGACTGAATGAATCTTCCATAGGTACATTGATCAACAAGCGTTCTGTCCTTGACCGAACGCAATTTCATCTTCCTCCATTCAACAACACCAAACTCAGATGTTCAGCCAGTAACCCGCAGAGTCCTTTTCAATCCAAGTCAGGGTCTGATTGAATAGGTTCTTCATCAACCAGGTTTCCCCACTGGTCGCGGTTCCGATATTCCAAACGTGCCTCACCTCTACTGTTCAAGTGAAGCTCTCTTCCACCAGGCAACAGAACGATCACCGGGGGATCGTTGTCTTCCTCCAGGGTACCAGTGGATCCCAGAGCCGCGTATTTTCGCCGCAGCATGATAGACCTGTTGCGGCGTTCCTTGCTGAAGTTTTTGAAAGCAACCTCTTCTTGAGTCATGGGAGGGGTTGGCTCCATGCCTAAGGACTGTAACATCGGGTTGCCGGGCCATCCCTCAGCGGGACGGTTGCTTCCCATCGCGTCCCAGGAGAAATTGACACCAGCCCGCTCGAGCAATCCCTTCATCTTCTCGAGGACGTGGTTCCTTAAGAAGTCCCAGTGCCGCTCTAGAGCGAAAAGAAGTTCGATCTGGAATCGGGAGCCGTACCGACAACGCTCCATGAGGGGATCCTGGCCGTGTAAGGATACCTCCTTCAATGCGGGGAACTCTCCGTCGGCGACGGCAGAGGCAAAGGTGAGCAGGCTGTGTGCCAGATTGTTGTTGACATGGGTAAGCCGAAAGTACTTGAGGGTACGCGGAAGCATGCTGACTAGGCGAGTGCCGTCTGGATCAGGCAAGCTGGTGTCGATGCGACGCAACCCGAGTTGCTCCTCTGTAGCTACGTCACCTGGCCACACCTCAGGAATATAAGAACGAGAGGTCCACATGTTAGGGACGCCGAGGATAGAGTCCTGAGCAAGCTGAACATGCTCGAGCCTTTCGAAGGAACGCAGGGTAGGAATGGTGTCGTGTCGAATGTTGTCGAGGTTTTCGGCCTCACCTTCAAAGGGCTTCCCGTGCCAACGGCTCTCCCAAAACTTCATCTCGAAGGGACCGAGCCCGAGATGTCTCAGGCTGTGGGCGCACATACGTGCCAGGCCAACAGCGAGATTTGCGGGGGAAATCTGGTCGTTTATCGTGGCACTGGGATAGTGGCCACGCTCAGCCATTAACTGGAATCTGCAGAGCTCGCCGCGGCCGAGGGTGAAGCTCTCCAAGTTCTTGATGCCTGCGGTGAGAATCTCAATGTCGTCGAGCAACAAGGAACAGTTTGTCAGGCGCAAAGTCTTGAGCTTGGAGATGACGTGGTCGGTGTCGTGGAGGAAATATTCGCCTACACCTCCTATTCCGTGAATTTCGAGTGTGGTAAGATTTCTGCAGCGGTTGATGATCATGTACGTGTCCCTGAGATCAAATTGGCTGATCTTGTCGTAGCAGTCGCCACGGTAAATGAGGCTGAGCGTCTTGATGGAATCGTACTTGGCGCGGCCGTACCGGTCCATGGTCCAGATAAAGCCACCATGCTTGATGAGGGGAAGCTCCATGTGCAGCTCGAGATGTTCCAATTTAGTGGCACGGTTGAGAACCTCAGGAAGCCAGTCGAATCCAACGGCCTCTCCTCTGGGAGCTTTCCAGATCTTGCCGACCTTGCCGCTTTCAATGTGCAGATTGGGGGTCAGGTTAGCTTCAAGGTGCTTGATGGAGGTGGCTAAGTCATTGATGCCGTTTGCAACGCTCCGCTTGCCGGCCGCCTCCAGCGCGTCGGGGTCTGGAACGTGGTCGCCAGCCAGAGTTCTCAAAAGCCTGAACAGGGCCTTCTCGTGCTTCACACCCTGCCAGGGACGGTCTCGAATCTCGAGGTAGTCGTAATTGAAGCAGACGTGGTGAAAGAGGTGGGGTCGCGCAAGCTTATGGAAGCGGAAGCAGGTCTTTGAGAATGAGATGAGTGCCTTCTGGGTATCGCGCTCGGCCTGGAAACTTCCGCCATTTCGACCGTCACAGTGGCGACAAAGGACTTCCAAAATGGAGAGAATGAGCTCGTCTGGCATGTCGATAATCTGGGTCGCTCCTTCCATCGCGACTGTTTGGGGCGCCTCATCGCTAATGGATAGGTCTGCCATCTTGTCAACGTGGGAAGGCACGAGGAGACGAGAGGAAGTGGAGTTGTAGAGGGGGGAAGAATCTTGCGTTTGGAAGTTGGGGGAGAAATTTTTGAGGGAGGCGGAGACCTGAGAAAGAATAGCCGTCGTGGAGGCAAACGATCCCTAGGAGATGTGGGCAGCCGATCGCCTAGCGTTTGATGTCCAGGTGGGTGAAAGTAGGTCAAGGAGAAAGACTTTTCCTACAGCGATTAACCCAGGCCCAGAGAAACAAAAAGGAATCGGCAACTGATTGAGGTTTGAGGTGAAAAGGAATTGGGTAAGGTAGTCGAGGGCAGGGGTGAATGAGAGACTGGGAGTTGCCATCGGTGGGCCACGTGACACGGAATATTGACTGCGGATGGTTTGGGAAGGAACGACCAAACAGGCCATCGAATGCTCCTGCTTCTTATCAAGTTCGTCGTCCGCTCTTTCCAAAGTTTACAAGTCTGGTCACCAAGTATCAGAGGAAGCAGACCAGGGCATGAGGAACACTCCGCCACTTTCCTGGCCGCTTGCCCCATTTCGCAGACACTAACCATACAACTTCAATTACGGTTGAAGCGGTCACGTACGCCATATGCATTGATGAAAATCTTTCAATCCGGGAGGCTGATCCCAAGTCGATTGACGCGAGCCAATACGGCTTGGGCTTCAACTGTCACATTATCGCCAAATGCCCGCGCAACGACTCAACAAACACGAAAAACCATTGAACCAGACACTATGCTGCTCGACTCAATATCGTCGAGACCTCAATCCTCACTTTCCCGGTCGGATTCCGAGTCGGGTCCAGAGTATGTTTCGTCGCAATATTTCCCAGGATCCTCTTCGTAAAACGTATCTTCAGTCCATCCGTAGGCTTTGTTTAGCCGCCGACCGAGCACAAGAGCCGAGTCCCCTTCGAATTTGCCCTTGTAAGGCGGAGACACCACAAGAAGCTTGCACCCGTACTTGGACGACTCGAACGCATGGTTCAATCCATCTGCTGTGCGGATCAAGTTGAATTCCAACTCCTTTACGGCCAGATTAAACGCAGGCCAGCCGACCGCTTTGCCTGACTCGGACTGTCCAATCAGGTTCTTGAAAGTCTCGACCATGTCCTCGTATTCGACTTCGATGGTTGGTGGTGCAGGCACGGGTTCCCTGGCACTGGAAAGAATATCAAGTTGAGACCTGCTAGATGATCGGGACTTGTCTGTCTGCTTGCGACTCTCGACCAGTTCCTCAGAAGGCTCTTGGGGCTCCACTGCGAGCGCTGTCCAGTCGGTCTCGCCATTCGCCTTGGCGTGATCATATTGCTTGTCCAGATACGCGAAGCTGTCCTGGATCAGATCCTCGTACAAGAAAGCCAATCTCGCGCCCACTTTCTCGGCAACGATCTCGTCCAGTCGCTCCAATGCGCCGTCGATAAGACCATCGTCAAGAGCCTTCTTGGTAAGCACGGGGCCAAGATCTTTCTTAAGCCGGTTGAGCTCCGCCTCGAGCTCTTGAGCCCGGGTAACGAAGAACTGAGCTTTCTTCCGCGAAGGAACCGGCCCCTTCTGTGCCAGTGACAGATTCACGGCCGCGCTCAGCGACAGCAAGCCCATCGTCTCAAACGCATCTCGTGGGAGCGTCGCTCCGTACTTGTCAAATTCGGTCTTGAGGTACAGCTTCGAGAGCTGTTCAACCCAGCCATGCGCCTTCTGCGGGGTCGTTTCCGGCTGGCACAGTCGGAGAAGGATGTGAAGAGGGGGGTCGCTGTCCTGAACGTCTTGCGGCTTGCCCTTCAATTTGATGTTGGGGTTTCCCACAGCATCAACCCCGTTCGACACACGCTTAAACAGCTTAGAGTCCCTGGTCAGCTGCCGCTTCAGCAGAGACTGGAGTCGGACGTAGTCAAGATGCGCAACATTCGATAGCTCCTGCAAAATGATCGATTTCCGGAGCTTGTCCGAGCCCGCACTGTCTAGTCGGCTCAGCAGCTGGTCCGCATAAGACGAGAACGCAGCGGCTTTGATGGCGCTCTGAGCAGCATCCAGGACGGCGCCGCTGGCATGATAGTCAGCTTTGAGGGGGAGGGACCTTCCCTTCTCATCAGCGATAAGCTCCGGGCGGCTTGAGAACCAGGCAGCGACTTCCCGAGCAAACATAGCCGGCTGAGAGGCGAGCGAATCCAGGTATGCCTCGTAAGCGATCTTGCGATCACGGATCAAGTCCTTGGGTCCCGGGAGAGGGTCTTCTTTTACTTTCTTGGCCGCGGGCTGGGTCTGAGAAGCACCCCGAGACCCCGGAACCTGGAGCATTTGAATGCCCTGCTCAAGTGCATCGACTGCCGCATCTGCAGTAGGCGCCACAGGGGCACTAGCCAGCTGTGGAGAGTTTTTGTTGCTGAGAATAGTTCGGGTCAACCAGGCGAGATCAAGCTGTTCGACTTCCCGACGCTTGCGCGGAATTTTACTAACTCCAGCTTCTTCGAGAATGATATTCGCGATGTCGTTGAGCCTCTGCAGAAGGAACAATTGGCGGCACAAAATCATTTCCCCGATTCCTTTGGGCAGCATATTTCCCATTCTGAAGGCCCACGCGATCTCATTCATCTTGGAGCGTGGGATTTGCACCGCTTGTCCGTATTGGTCGCTGTCAATGAACATGATGTAGGCGTCTCTGAAAGTCGCATTGACGCGGAGTTCGTGCGTCTCCATCCTCTTCTCGATGAAATCTTTGTCGTTGACCCTGTACTGGTCGATCAGGTCCGGTATGGCACGGTTGGCCATGATGTCGAGGAGGCGGTCCTCATCGGGATCGGTCAGATCACGGAGGTTCCACTCAGGCACGAGGCTGGACAGCACACCGCCGTGAGCCGAGTCCTCGGGGTGCCATGGGATATTCTCGCCGTCGTTGAGTTTAAGGATGCACTCGCGTCGCTGGTCTTGGTCCAGCGAGTCCCAGTGCCTCTGGAGCCGGCCCTCGTGCATGTCCCATTTCTTCCGGAGTGTCTCGTGTTCTTCCTGCACTTGAACATTGTTTCCGATCTGACCGGAACGCCGGTTCGCGTTGTTGTATCGTCGAGAGTTGTACGCATTCATTGTGATGAAATGGAGCAGATAGATAATTTGTTGGGCCCTTTAAACACAAGGGAGTGCATGAAAAGAAGAAAAGAACGGGCAGAATCGAGGGAGAGGGAGGTTCCGTACATACGTGTGTGAAGAAGCCCCTCCAAAAAGATCCTGGCTAGTTGCGTTGCACCAACAAATGCGAGCGTGACAAACTGTTAGAGAAAGACTCCGGTATCCCCACCGCAGCCTCCATCGAAGCCAATGATAGTTTGTGAATAAAGTTCGATGGATAGTGAAGTGTTGCTTTTTGAGAACAGCATTTCCCCTAAACGGCATTTTTACAAGGGAGGCCGTGGGGCGCGCAGAAAGTAACATGGTATCAGAAATGAATTTCTATCGGTTTGTCCCTTGGCCGATGCTTCTGCGAGGCGTCTTCAGCCACTGTCGATTCGACATGATGCGCCACAAGCAGCCACATCATCACAAGACCACCAAACTGGTGAAATGGTTCAACGTGTGCCGTTTGCGGTGGCATCCTAGGTTGTTCAAGAATGCAGCAGGGAGCTGAGGAGCCTTGATAGCTAGGTTAAATGTCCTAATTAGTTCCATCCTCTGCCGGAAGCATGAACATCTCTACACGTCGCTATGAACACTGTGCTCAAGCGGCACATATTCTTCCAAACTAATTGTAGTAAAGGAGTTGCCGTAGTACGTCTTTGGTACCCCCTTCAGCCCAATTAAGAACCAACATAATTAATCAGAACATAGTGATATGGTTAGGTATTCGAATGGTTCATTAACGTTGAATGCAACGGCGAGGTCCATCCTCTCCGAATTGAGAATCGTAGATTTGGGGTGTACTATGTAACAGGTGGTGAAGTTTTGGATGACGATAAGCAAGGAGAACGAAGACGAGATACAACGATCTCCAAAGTTACGATATTACCTATGCATGCCGGGTATGCCTGACAGAGTGACCCATTTCCCATTTGGATGCGATTGATACACGTTGCGTTGCAATTCAATTGAGTGAGTAAGGCTCCATAAGGCAACTACATTAGCGATCAAAGGTGTCAAATCAGCAGCAGCTGGTGGAGAATGAATCGTAACTGTTTCTCCAGAGGAACCAAGCTGCATGAGCTGCTGCACCAATCAGAATATAAGCTTAAGAGTTCTAGGTAACAAGACTAAAGGTGTCAAATCAGCATCAGGTGGTGGAGACTGAATCACAATAGTTTCTCCAGAGGAACCAAGCTGCATGAGCTGCTGCACCAATGAGGCTGCAGGCTGACGAGGAAGATGAGCTGCTGCACTGATTTGAATGCAGGCTGACGAGGAAGAACATGGTCGAACCCCTCGTTGCGCGGCACATTTCAAGATTTATATAGAAGGGAGAGGCTGCTGGACATTATCACAATCCATCCGTGAACACTGTTATTTTTCTTATGCTCTTCCTCTAATAAAAACGGCATCTATCTGAAATTAAATATTCTCCCCCTACTAAGACATATATTTGCCGTACTCTTCGTATCTCTAGCATTAAGACCTATAACCTTAAATAACTGTCGACTCGTCCTCTGTGCCACACTTTTCTGACACCCTCTCTAAATATAAATGGCATCCTCCAAGAAGCCATCTCATTCTTCGTAAGGCTTGTTACCGTTCCATTATTTCAGGTGCTCCAGATATTGATCATCCTCTCTAGCCCCGTGTTTTCGTCCCGGTCTTTCACTGATGCCTCAAGCACCATCGCCCGCAACGGTTCCCCTCCGAGATCTACATTCGAGGCCACCAAGAAGAACAAGGCAGAACACAAGAATGTTAGTAATGAAGGGAAGAAAGACAATGATGGCCGCCATGTTGCCGTCATGACATTGGACTTGTCCTGCATCGGATCACAGTTTGATTAGCTCAGCGACTGGATACACCGGTCGACGCGCCGTCAACCTTTGTCATGAGATGAATGAGTACTTCTAAATATTCTTGGATACGTTGCTCGTGTATTGGTGTCAGAAGAAATTTGACATCACGAAGAAAGGCCCAATCGGCAATAACATGGTTCCATAGATGCAGGCGGCTCTCTAAGTCTAATGAACCATCATTCCAACGTTAAATGTCTGGAGTATACTTAGTAGTACAATAGGGCAATGTTTTCACTTAAATATTCAGTCTTAAGTCTCTTCAGAGTCGAGACTACATCCAACGAGCCTGTGTCTCTAATACCACTTTATCAGCAATTCTCCCGTTGACCTTTTTATTAAGGCTTTGTCTCACTTAAACTTGCAAAGACGGGCTTATTCATCTAGTTATTACACGTGTCAGCCTCCGTTCGTATGCAAACTGTTACAATGATCAAAACTGAAGATGCCTTTCGTTCCTAAGCCTGTAGCAATAGATAACCACGGGGAAACAGCCTAGTGAGTCTATTATTTAAATCCTTTGACGAATAGATCCTTTTCTTTTAAATGACGGGACCACCGTATTATCACTGCACCCAAAATCGCGGGAATATTTGTTACGAAAGTACCTAGAGATGCTCCAGACCTCCTGTCAACGTCAAAGATACCGCAAAGGGAAAAGAGCAACTTGGGAAGTAATACCACCTTCAACACAACGAACACCTGGCGATGCCTCGCTTTGAGAATCGAATAACTATTGCCGACGCAATGGCATTGCCAAGACGCATCCTGGAAGATCATCAGATCGCCAAGATTCACCGAGAGTAATGAATACAACTCTCCCCTCCCCGCCGAGATGGCAGCATCCGATCTCTCCAACCCTGAATCTGGACCGTCTTGGCCCACTGTCAATCTCGCAGTAAATTAATTAGCCTCCCATCCCGACGGGATCATCACATCACCCAAGCATTGGTCACTGCGACAACAGATCTGATGCATCAAATTTATTATTCCTATCAAGCACGTCCCCAGCCAAATCTCAGCAAATGGGAAACCCCGGCGACCACGACAGGTCCCTAAAGGGTATGAAGTCTCAAAACATTCATTTCCATCATCAAAAAGAAAAAAGGCCAGCGCGCTCACTCATCCTTCAATGAGAGGGGATCCCAACTCCTTCATATGCAAACTGAAAAATAGAGCGAGCTGACAACCTTTGGGAAACTGCCCGCGAGGCATTCTGCGTACCACACGGAACGTCTTCTCGTCGCGTACCCCAAACCCCGCGGCAGCCCCTGGTCTATACCTCTTGACGAGGGACCCAGGCGAGACGCTTAGGCGCCGTTGCCGTTGTAGGCAATCAGGTTGGGGGAGCTGTTGAGGGTGCCGGTGATCTTGTTGGGGGTGGCCAGCGCCTTGATGCGGGCGGCGATCGAGGCGGGGGTGGACAGGCCCTCGACGGACTGGAGGTAGTTGACGAGTCCAGCAACGTGGGGGGAGGCCATGGAGGTGCCAGAGATGGTGTTGGTGGCGGTGGTGGAGCCGATCCAGGTGGAGAGGATGGAAGAACCAGGGGCGAAGACGTCGAGGGAAGTGCCGTAGTTGGAGTAGGAGGCGATGGCCCAGGTGCTGGTGATGGCACCGACGGTGATGGCGTTGGCGGCGTTGGCAGGGGAGACGTTAGCAGCGTTCTGGGCATCGTTACCGGCAGCGACGACGGTGGTGACACCGGCGTTGTAGGCGGAGTTGATGGCGGTGGTCCAGGCGGTGGAAGAGGGACCGCCGAGAGACATGTTGATGACGGACTTGCCGGCACGGCCGTTGCTGGTGATGTCGTTCACAGCCCAGTTGTAACCGGCGAGAATGACGGAGGTGGAGGCAGAGTTGCCGACGAAGACCTTGACGGAAACCAGGGTGGTGAGCTTAGCGACACCGTAGGTAGTGGAGCCGATGGTTCCGGCAACGTGAGTGCCGTGGCCGAGGGTGTCGGTGTGGGCACCGCCGGCGGCGTTGTAGCCGAGAGTAGCACGGCCACCGAAGTTGGTGTGGGCAGTGTTGATGCCGGAGTCGACGACGTAGGCGTAGGTGCCAGTGCCGGCGGCGTTGTCGTAGACGTAGGTGGTAGAGCCGGAGGTCTTGTGGGAAATAGTACCCAGGCCCCAAGGAGCACCGGTCTGGCTCACGATGGCGAAGAGAGTCCAGATCTGGTCACGCTCAACGGCGACGACCTAGTGGGGGTTAGCATGAGATTGAAGCTTGTTTGGCTGGATTCAAGCTTACATCAGGGTTCTTCTTGATCTCCTCAATGGTGGCATCGTCGAACTTTCCAGAGTAGCCGTGGAACTTGTTGAAGGAGTAGTTGCGCTCGATACCAGCAAAGGCACGCTTGTCGAGGTTGCGGCTCTGGAGCTGGCTGACCCAGTCCAAGTGGCCGTCGAGGTCGCGGGCAGAGACGCCCTCCTTGAGGGTGACGATCCAGCCGTTGGGAACGGTTTGGACGGAGAACTCAGAGGGCTTCTCGACGGGAGCAGCGAAGCCGCAGGCCGCAGCCGCGAGGATAGCAAAGCGCTTGAAGCCGACCATGATGAAAGATTGACCGAGATGCTGGGATTGGAGTTGGGAATCTCAGAGAAGAGGTGAGCGTGGTGAGGAAAAGAATACTCCTTCATCGTGGGCTTTTCGTGAATGTTATATACTTGTAGATCACCGCGATGGAGCTCTTCGATCTCGAGGCCTTCCACATCTGAATGGCATGCAAGGCCTTAGGTGATCCAGGCGGTCGATGGTGTGGCACCGCCGTGTATGCGGCCAAGCCGTGATGCTTCCTTCGAGAAGCTGTACGTACCAAGCTGCACCCCGGTCGACGTCCAGCCGCTTCCACAGGGTCCAAGCCATGGCGAACACCGTTCAACTTGGAATATGCAGCCGAAGACGCCATGTTGGTTGCAGCGAGCGAGACAAATCGATAAGACGATGCAAGAAGGGGAAGGAGAGTACAAATGGCGCCATGTGGCGACATGAATCGGCCATCCCAGAAAGCTTGTGCGACGACATCAAAATGAGGAAGTTGATTGACAATGATGTTGTTGATGCAGCGGTCGGCGGGGAGGAGGTTATGTAGGTCGGACTTGGCATTGCAACAGAGCTATCAAATGGTCGCGCGTGAGGTCGAGGTTGGGCAGCAGACAAGCCGGGCTGGCGGCTCAGAGCGTTGCGCCGTCACATGAGGCGTGCAGCCAGTGAGTTGCATTGAGTACCCGAGAACGACAGAAAGAACGCAAACAAGCTCATCCTGTGGGTGTTGAAAATGCGACATATTGGCGGTTGGACGACCGACTGATTTCTGGCAGACTGGGTGAAGTTGGAGACGGATATTTCGCGGTGACAACACCGGCAGTTGATAGAGCTATCCCAATCAGGAGCAGCTCTAGCCACTCAGAGAGACTTTTCAAAGGTCACCGGGGGCGAATCCGCCAATAACAAGGGTTACGCAAGAGACTATCGAACATTAGCAATTTGCCTCAGAGACCACCAGTACCGTGAGCGGAACGGCAGTGCCAAGGCTAGATTATGCATAAAATAGAGGATCCGTTATGTGACCGCTTCGTTGTCTAAACCCCTGTTGGCTGGCCGAGGACCGACGACCCTCTTCCGTAGGAGACATGAAGATGGGGTATACGCAAAGCAAGTTGTGACTGGGTAAATCGGGGTCGGCGGGTATTTCGAAGTCAACTAAAGCGCGAATTTTCTGGTAAACCTCGCAGACTCCAGGCCCCCGCCAGATCTGTCTCCGCCATTGTGCTCAAGTCGCCTTCGGAAGGCGTTCGGGTTTACGTTCGGGTCTCTTGCGGATGTGTGGTGCACGATACCGAAGACAGTAGTGAGTCGTGGTTCGTCGGATGGGGGGGTTGATCCTCGTGCGTCTACACGATGTAACCCCAAGTGAGATATCTCGCCTTCCCTTTTCGGAGATGGGCCGTGCTGCGTGGCAGTCGGCGATCGGAGGGGTAGGTAAAGCTCTGGGGTATTGGGGGCTTTTTGGAGCTTGAATGGACCCAGGAAACGATGGTGAGGGCTAGACGTCGAATGGCGAATGATTCGTGATGGCTGTCGAGGATGACTGAAGCGATGCGATGGCACTCAAAGATGTGGGATGGAGGTATGCTGTCGGAGTCAGGACGCGGGGACCGTTACATAGGGACATCGGTCTGTTGGTGTCAGGCGCCAGAGGTAAGGCGGTGGATAGCGACTGAAAGCTACACTCCGTAGGATCGAGGTCCGCTGCCGGAGGGATGTATTTCGTAATGATGTGACGCAAAGGGGCCCAGATAAGAATGCCTGCTCGTCCGTCAGCTTTCCTGATTGTTGCTCATGTGCAGTTCAGCTTGGGATGATGATAGGTCGTCTGCAAGAGCTGTAAAGTGTGCAAATGCGCGCAAAACAAGCAAGCCCTGGCGAAGTTTGTTCAGGTGGTTGGAAAAGACGAACGGTCAAGCTCATGTGGAAGAGAGAAAGGGGAAGCAGGCCGGTAGATCCCTGATGGAGCACTCACGCAATGGGGGCCGCAGCTACCTGCCCCTCACCACCAAAGAGCTTCCCAGCACCATCCTTCTTTCCTACCCCGCTGCCAATCACGATAAGGCGACTGGGCCACAAGAGATCTCGGCAGCTGCTGGTCTGTGCTGGAAAGCGATCGGGTCCAGGCCTGCTGCTCAGGTATGTGTTGCTGATGCCATTCGATGTTGTTTTGCTCTGCTGTGTGCCTCTGAATGCTCAGTGGACGCCATCAGCGCCCGACCCCTGGTTCCTGAGCAAGATCCTTGCTAACGTCTGTACGCTGTACGCCGTCAGCAGCCACTTTCATTGTGTTGGAATAGGGTTGCCAAGACATGTTTAACTGCTATTTCTTTGGATCAGTCTTGTGGCCATATTGATCCAATTCCTCGGGATAGAAATAACTTGCGCCACATCATCATCCTCCGAGCCGCCGATCTCACGCGCCGAACACCAGGACACCAGGATTGAGCCACGATCCATCCACGAAGCACATGTGAATCGTGAAAAGAACCAGGGATGAGATAATGAACCCGGTCGATTGCCTTACCTCGGGGCCCGCTGTTCGCCTTTTTTCCGTCGGCAAGTGGGGGCGCGGGATCCGAGCGGAGCAACTTGTGGCCTGAGCTTCACGATAACGTGATAAGATAGTGGGACTGGCCGCTTTAGCGATGCTGACTACATCTCAAATAGCCACTCACAGCTCTCAGATAAGCGGGTCTCCGGTAGCCAATCCAGATGAGCTTCACTTTCAGCAGATTCATTTCATGGTGTTGTTCTCCTCATTTCCGGCTTGTCAACATCCACCAATGTAACGTCTTCACAGCTCCAAGCTTAAGCTTACTTTCTTGCTTGGGTTGTCCTTTGCTTTTGTCCTTCCAGAAACGTACTACGCTGCGTACTGAGAGTGGCACGAAGTGGAAGAATAGATGCAAGCCACGTTTGGTCACGAACGGCGAGTGACATACCGTACAGCTCGGCCAATTCTTGAAATATCCCTGCTTCTATCGGAGCTATTCCTTGAGCGGCTGCTATGGTCCGCGCCGCTTCCGAGATTCTGCTTGGCGTGGGGTGCGTTGTGAACTATTAGGCTTAATTGCTGTAGAGAGAATGCCTTTGTGCAAATAATGTTTTGTCACTAATTTCGCCATGTAAGCATTGCGCGAAAATAAACTCCACTTGAGAGCTGAACAAAACATAGCCATCGTCTTTATGATCGACATCAGGTCCATCCAATGCAGTGTTCCAATAGTTTAAGCAGTAACAACGGCACCCTTACCTGAACAGTCGAGTTGCACAAGCTGTAATTCAGGTGCACCGGCCGTCTGCAACTGCATCCCATCTTTGATAGGTCCAAGAGGCTGGGCCCGCCTCTTGCCTAACCCGCCGTCCTGTTTTCAGGCCGCCCCGCGATGCCCTCACTCGCTCAAAAAGGGAGGTGCCCATCAAGGTGAGGCTCTAATACGCACCTGTACTATGCATAGTGTGGTGGCATCGACGCAGAAGGAGCGTTTCTGGAAGGTCGCACTTCCATTCTCTCGGCGCCGATGACGCTTTCCCCTACAGCAATGGTGGCATGTGGTACTTTTGCTTCAAGCCGTCCACAAGGTCTAGCCTCACGACATGGACCTGCCATGAGCAGTTGTCACCCCTGGATCACCCCTCCAGTAACTTCCGGCATTCGTGGATTTCAAAAGGCTTGGCTCTCCTGCTCTCCAGGGTTCTTCAGCGTTCCCGCGAAGCGCCGCTGCAAGATCCTCCTCGCCAAGACCAAGCCACTGGAAACACCAAGCTTTCACCTTCCCTTCGCGATGATCTCTTCCCGAGTTTGCCGCTGCCCACCGATCCTTGGCGGAAACAAACAACCATCGAATCCAGCTTCCAGATCACTGAGATCCTCTCCGTACCTCTACGGCCTCATTGCGGATATTGTCACTTCATCGTCACACGATCCGGACATGCCGTGGCATCATCGACCTCGTTCTCGGACCTTTCAACTATGCCGACATTGGTTACCTGCTCAGAGACACAATACCTCACGATCTAGACAAATCTCCCAGATCTTCGCAGCTGAGTCAACGTGACAGCGGCCTCCGGAGGCAGATCCGGCTGACTCCGAACCCGCTCTTGTGCGTCCAGTCTGTCTACGCCCCTCCTGTACCACGTCGCAATTAAGCCACGCCGGAGGCGCCCCGTTGACGCAAGCCTCGGCACCTGCCTTTTCAAGCCAGCTTCCGACGCGCCACTGGCGTTTATTTGTCTTGCAGTGAGGTGGCTCACCGTCGACGTCACTTCACGATGCATCACGACGCACAACGCAAAATAACCCTCGTTATTCGCAATATCCGAGGAATCATCATTTGCAGACTCCCTAATCTCTCTAACTCCTGATTCTTGTAGGCTACGACGTTCTCAATTCCGTTATCGATCGCGCCATCACGACTCCTCAAGCGTTACTGATCTCGTTCCCTGCGTCTCCGTCTTCTTTGCCTCTCGTCGCCATCAGCTCTTCTGGCTGGGTTGTTCCGCTGTATCACACATACCCGACAGACCCCCTCTGTGCTCGATACTCCGTTCTGCCATACACGAGGCGTGTTGTTTCTGGCACATGGTTGATTTGTTCTTTGTCCAAAATCGCACCGATCCAGCTGCCAGAAAGCGTCGAGATGGCCGCATTGAAAGCTTCCTGTCCCAGCAATGAGTCGACACATAGCAGCCTAGCAGTTCGATACAAGTTTGGAGCTCTGTCAAGTTATGAACATGGAATTTTCTCGCTGCAAGAGTGACAACGCAATGATGTGGGAAAATACTGAACATCGTTTCGCAGTAGCTCATCCAAGATGTAGAGAGTGATGTAGCGGAAGGCATGGACTTTAAAGCCATGATTCTTCCGTTGGATACCTCATGCAGATCCGTGTGAGTGATTCACAAGCATATTTTCAACCTTTCAGTCACTGTGTCTAGCGTCACAGTATCCTGAGCCACGAGAAGAAAGGTACACGTGAGTGAATACTGCTGGTGACTTCAAATTGTAAATCGATCATCGTGATGAAACACATGACAGCCCCAGCCACCACATTTTCCAATTATGACCGGAAACCTGTCGGAGGACAACAGCCTAGAGCCCGACATACGCCGTGTTCATCTTTATGTTACAACTTAGAGGCCTTTACCCAGACAAAAAGGGATCCGTAGGGAACACCTTCAGGTGCCTCATTTGGACGCAATAACTCACAACGAGAGAAGACACTAAGAATGCATACGAATGGAATATTGAGATAGAGTAGTTAGGAAGGAATCGGGAACCACAAAAGAAGACAGCAAGAAAATTGGTATGGTTTTTACACGCCATTCTCTATCGAAGGGAAGGCAATACGATATGAACCTCTCGCCTATAAATCTTTTCACACGGCCTTTGTGCGCCAAGTTCCAAGCCGGGGCGGATGGCCGAGTCCGGCCTTCCGTGTTGACCGGCTCCCGCCCGGTCCTATGGTTTGTCCCGGTCATGCCGCAGATGAAACGATTCATCCCATTCAGGGTCGAACAGCCTTTTGAGCATAGTGAAAGCTACTGCTCATAGCTGGAATCCACTGTATAATACCAAGTCGTCAGGCGAAATGACTCCTGTCTGGTGAAAGTTAGACCAAGGCACGGACTTCGGTACTGCATCTGATAGCGCGACAAGCAATATGACTCAAAACTTTGAATGCCTGCTGATAGAGGAGGCAAATCACAGGATAGTTGAGGTTCTGAGTTAAATTTGACTTCGTCGTCGAGCGGAAGGCAATCGGCTCAACACCTTTTGGGTTTCACCATGCTGGGCGCCGCGAGACGACCACGAGATTGCCGTTTCCCAATGACACCACGTCAGTCACAAGGCAAGATGAGAGTCTACTGGACAAAAAGCCTTCACCGTTATCTCGCAATGTCATTTGTCCTAGATGCTGTGGTGTGCCTCCCGCATTACCGTCCTCAATTTCAGTGACATTATCATCCGCCAGATCACGGGTGGATCTCGGGGATGGAGGACGTCGCGAAGGCGCAGGCTCTCCTCCGTCCCCCATTCTCAACCTCCGGTTTGAATTATTTTCATTCAATTACTGGAAACGATGTATTGAGCCCTTGTTTATCGAATTGAAGACGATCAAAAATTTCTTACCATCAATCAAATTGAGAAGTATCATCACAATGGCACTCAAGCCTCGCTTAGATCCTTACACACGACTTACCTCGCGGTTCTATGAGGCCCTTTTATTGCTTTCAACCCTCCGCCCTGTCAACGGTCCTCATATCATCACCAAACTAGACACGGGCACTCTGCAGGGGGCTCGACGACGGTTCCTTCGGAATCTTTGCGTTCTCTGCGACTACCAGAAGGGTGGCGACAGCACGACCTCCATTGGCGCTGAAGACCGAGATGACACTTACGTGCTGTGGGTTTCTTCAAACGAAGGTCCCAGAGACAACGTCATCGACTTCATTATCACGGTTCTTGAAGACTTGCGACGTGTTGTGTTCGGAGGCGAACAGCAGAATGTGGTCGCAGAGGACCTGTTGCTGCGGACCATCCGGTTCGTTATTCCGCGACTGAGAAAGGAGAGGAGTATCCTACGCAGAACATCCCGATCCTGCGCGGAAATTGTCGAAGGTATTGACCCACAACCAAGTGAGCTGGGGCAGTGCACCAACAGGTCTACTCGCCTTGAAGTAAGTTACTGACCAGGGATAGATAACGGCCTCATATTATGGCTTCGGCAATTCATATCCACCAACCTGGATGATCTCGCGGTATGCAGACTGGCGTATGAACATCGCCATGACCACGAGATGGATCTCATGGTGCAATATGGCCAAGAGGAGGAGGAGTCTGGTAGCCAGCTTCCAATGGCAAGACCATTCAGCTACTTCAGGCACACGATCGGTAGACTGGCCCACCGCGTCCGTGTGGTCGGCGAACTCTTCCAGGACGCCCGCCGCTTACCAGCATTGCTACGAGACTCCCATGTCGAGAGAGTCCAGCCGCCAATGAGCGCTACAGTGCCAATGGCGGATGGGCATACGACTTTGCAAGGCATCTTGCGTCGTTTACTACCGGCAAGAGATCAGCGCTATGGACCTTATCTCGACTTTCTCAAGTTCATCGACCAACATGTCAACATTGAAGCTGGCATCATCGAAAGACTGGATGATCCCACGTTCACGCCTTGTGTGCACGCAGAGGTCCAGATGCTGCATCATTTTGACAAGGGGAACCGCAACTTTGTCGCCAATGACAAATACATCGCCTGCAGTAAGCCGGCTTGTATATGCTGCGAGCTGTACTTCCGCCATCACCCGATGCGAGTCACCTTGATTGACGCTCATCAGAAGGCGTATCCAAAATGGGGTCTCATTGGTCTGACCCAAGGCGCTCAGAGTGCCGACTGGATATCTCAACGGAATATCCTCATCGACGTGATTCAGGACCTGAAGCCCATAGTCTTGGATCAAATATCCCAGCTTCAGGTCTCTAGCCTCCACCACCCGGACTCTGTATCTCAAATCACGGAGTCGCTTGCCGATGACGGCGACTTGGCAGAGTTATCAGATGTGGATTCTGAACAGACCTTCGATACTGAGCCGGAATCTATCACAGATACTGCCGGTGTCCTCAACAACGAAGCCGGGACAGCGGCTAACTGTAAGCGCCATTTGTATCTTCGAATATGGCCCATGGAGCTGACACGAGAAGTCACCACCTTTCATCCCGCCGATATCGCCGCCTTCGAATCAATTTTCTTGGACAATGACGATGATGCAGACTTTGACAGTGGCGATGGAGTCAAATTGTGAACGCTCGTGGCAATTTGCGTGTTATTTAACGAGAGTGAGTGTCCTTTTATTTGGGTACCCCTAGCTATTCATTCTTGTTCTGGTTTTGGTCAAATCTTCTGTTTCAATGAATGAACAACTTGTTCTTGTCTACCAGATCGGCAGGACGTCGGTCAAGGAATGAAGAGAAATCCAGCTATAAATCCTCGCAGAGCAGACAAACGACCCCAGTGGTCACCAAAAACAATTCAAAATAAAAAACCGGTTCACTCAATTCTCAACCTGTTTTGTTCTCTTTCTTACGTGTCTTTCGAGATTGTCAAGTCGCGTAAAGTGCACACCACAGTTACAATAGAACCGATAACGAACAAAGTGAACGTCAAGATGTTTCAGCATCTCCCTGGGCTCAGCAGCACGGTGACCGCATAGCAAGCACTCGAGAGGCTTGAAATGAGTTTTGTAATGCTTCCTGGACGACGCGTGAGAAGATTTCACTTGTGGTGGCCTTGGAAATAGAGAGAAACGTACTGTCTGAGGCTTGGGATGCGAAACCAGCGGTTGCAGGCTCTTGGGGGGCCCAACCAAGGGCAGCAATAAACGCCATTCCTTATTCCATCATCACTACGTATCTTTTCCATTCTGTGAGTTTTATATAATGGCTGCGCAGGAACATCCTTTTCAACGGGAAATAAAGTCGAGGTCGGAGTTTGAAGGTTGATAGTGCAACAATGTTCGTGCGGCGCCGTGGACCGGGAACCAACCCGTGAACAGCGGGAGTTGTGTAGCGCTTGACGCTGCTGGTGAGTGTGGGAAGCATGATCCAAGTTTGAGGGAGGCGATGAACCCGAGGCGCTAGACGATTGCCCGCTCTAAGGAGACGTATGGACATCGTTGCGACCATGAGAAATCACATCACAAGATAAATTGGCCATAAACCCATACTCGAGCTCTTCTTCAAGCGCGCCCTGCCAGTGAAACGGAGAAGTGACAGGCGATAAACTTGATTCCAATGGCTCCAATGGATAGAGAGAGGTAGAATCCTCACCCAAAGGCCCAACGATCGGTGGCTGCTCGGACGTCCCTGGCGACGACAGTGACTGTTCGTCACTTTGAGAGGCCCCGCCGAGAACTAGATGATCATTGTTGCAGGTCATAACACGACAATCAAGACGAACAAACATAAGTGTCCCGATGACCTAACAAGTTGTGAAGCGACAGTTTTCAAAATCATTCATCACAGACATGTTGGAACAAATCCTTTTGAGAGTCGTGCCTTGACAAGGGCATTTATGGTCTGTGAGCTGTGTCACATGATTATCTTTCTTCCATAGTTCCGTAGTTACGACATGAATGTGCTTATGCCTGTGTTTCCTAAAGGGATGTTGGGGGCCAATGTTACTTTCTGCTATCGGCAAAACAACCCGCCAATTCTAAATTCCCGGAGCCAGAGAGTCCCCATTGCAGGCCGAAGATACGATTCGACGGCAATCACTGCAAGTTCGCCTTTAATTCATCGTGGGGTTCTTTGTTTCGTCATCATGATGCAGATTCATAAAGCCTGTTCTTATCAAAATTTCACACGGGGGATGTTGGGTGTGTAGCTCAGCCAGTAGTATCAAGCGCAGCATGTAAAGACGGATGCAACGTTTAAAACTGATTCATCATCGTTCTGGATCAGAGGGTCGCCTTAAGTTCAAATAGCAAAGGTTCGCCAAGGTTCCGACGGCAGGTACCCAGGTACCCATTGCGGGCCGAAGTCCGCGTTCGGCTTCTTGACCTGTGGTAAATGAGGGGATCTTTTCCATTAGACGACCATTGCAGCTGGAGGGTCTGCAGCAGCACCATGTGTTCAAACTCTCAGTGCAACGTTCAGTGTAATGGGAATTGATTGCATTGTGCTAAACGTCTGGTATGCCTACCGCTGTCTAAGGGTGCATGGATGGTTCAGGGTCAGGTCAAATGCTAACCCCTTCCTCAAAATGTATCTTCTCAACGAAGGAGACTCTCGCGCAAACCGCCCAGAGACTTTTGGTCGCGTTTACTACCCAGGAAAATAAAATTTTCGTCACCCAACACGCCCACTGTGAAGTGGATGCTTGGTTCTGAAGCCGTTGTGTCTTGAAACCACCCAAGCCGAAATTTGAGGTCATCCATTTTGTGCTGGACCTCAGAAGTTGGGGCTGTCTCGGCTATGTGAATTTTCTCGTACGCATTGGATTCACGTAACAAACTGTAAGTAGCCTCGAGACTACCCATGTCTTCGGGTGCAAGGCCCTTCACATCCATCTCCAGAAGCCAGTCCGTTTGATGGATGTCATAGTAGCGCATGATAGCTGAAAGTAAACCCCAAATATTGAAAAAGCAAACTGCTGCGAGTATCGCAATAATAAGACGGGTGGGTACAGAGTTTTGAACAAGACGGTTCCGAGCCCTGAGACCAATGGTGGCATTGAATTTGGGCAGATCCCATGGTGTATCTGGATTGTCGCTTTGGTCCATTCTGTTTTCCACGTTTGCGAGCTGCGCAGTGATAATAGCGAGATTCTGGCGAAGACGTTGCAGAATCTCTTCCTCTTGATTAGGATCTCTCAGAGCTGCCAGATCAAAAACCCCATAAGGTCGCACCAAGACTGCGAGTTGATCGTCTAGCCCGCGAGCCCATGGCTCAGTAATGGCAACCGGGGGGAAAGCATTCGCATCAGAATCAGGAATGGGCCTCAGCTCCGAATCCAAGTCTTGTGCTTCTGGTATGCTGAATGATGGGTCCCAAGGCCTTCTTACTGAGAAATTGGTCTTTGGGGATTGTTTGGGATCAACTACCCAACCTCCTCCCCAGTTTGTGATGTTTGCGGTTGTCCACACTTCAGACCATGAATATTCACACCTCCAAGCTGCTGGTGGGGTGAATGCACGATCACTCCAGAAGTATGCCCCCCAAAAATAATCCTCATGTCTTGAAGTCAGTGAATTAGTGGTATTGAGGTCGCATTGCAAATTTAT
This sequence comes from Colletotrichum sp. SAR 10_76, assembly GCA_025327145.1. Taxonomy (NCBI): domain Eukaryota; kingdom Fungi; phylum Ascomycota; class Sordariomycetes; order Glomerellales; family Glomerellaceae; genus Colletotrichum; species Colletotrichum sp. SAR 10_76. The sequence continues at coordinate 234,994 of JAKMWU010000017.1, read as the reverse complement.
GAGTCTCTGATCTGTTGGCGAGATGATATGGCCACCGTAATACGAATAATTGTTTTCGTCCGGGGACTCGCGCACGTCGAAAGTTATATTGTGAACAAGGGTAGTGCCATTGGGGCAGATCAATGGCTGGCGTAAAACTGCGTTGTAAAGACCGTTGTTATTCTCCCCATTTTCGTTGGGAATATCCCGGAGGTCCAAACTGTATTCAGACATGGATAGTTTGGTGCAGTTGGAATGTAACTGTGCTGCTGGCAGAGTGGTCTCTACCAATTCAATCGCCGATTCTTCAATGTCTCGCATGCTGTCCAAAGTTGGGAAGATGAGATCATTGTAGGTATTGTGCGGGTATGTCAGGTTCACCTCTTTTTGGCGTATGACTAAACTCCGAAACTTTCTCCGCAAGGCGATTTCTTCGGCAGATTCATTGAACGAAGATGGACCGAGCTGTGTTGTTTGTCGAAACTGCACGGACTGAGTCTCCGGGGGAACTTCAGCTATTGTGAAAAGAGTTGACGCGAGTGTCGGTAGGAAGGCGCAGGCGATCGCGAGAAGTTGAGAAATAGTAACGGTGTAGCTGTTAAGATGTCTCCATGACTGAAATAACACTTTTATTCCCAGCATATCCCATAACGATATGTCGAGCTTTCGGGTGCCACAGTCCATCGATGACAATTCCCACAGAGTACAACGCGCCCTAAATTCCATGGTGCAACATGTTACATAAAGGGAGATACCGAGCATAGTCAAAGCCGGGACGGTTGTCCACAACAGGTGAGCGTAACTTCCCGGGTAGGAGCCTACCATCGCAAGCCCACCAGACATGTTCGATCGTGACTGCATAATAATAAGACAGCTGACGACTCCGACGACAAACAAGGTGAGAGTTGCTCGGACTCGTGTTCGTAGGACGGCAGGTGAGTATGTGTTGTCTGCCCAATTTCGTAATCCCTGACTTGGTCGTAGTGTTATCTGTGGAGGGATTGGATGGTGCTGAAGATAGATAATTCCTCCCAGGATAGTCGCAGGATCCCGGGACCAAAGCTTCCTCTGCGCTCCATGACCATAGCAATAAAGCGTGGTACATGCAGCGCAAGCCATCACGCCGAACAGTGCCGCCATGGAGAAGCCAACCCTTTGACTGATTCTGAGTCTATGAGAGGTCACCTCTACTCTGCCTACTGTTTCTTTGGTCTGGTTCCGTCTGAGAACATAGTGCCCCAGCAGCGGGCTCATGTCTGAAAACACGGCCTTGGTTGAGTTGAGCAAAACATTGCTGTCATAGATGCTGGAGTCCATGGTGTCAGTGATGTTGCCTCGGGCAGAGTCCACCGCCACCGGCCCAGAAATAGAGCCCAATGAGCGACTTGCTTCAAACTGGGTCCAGGTGGGGAAGGATTTCCCAATCATCCTCCAAATATCCACGATGACCGGTGTCTTCGTCTCACTCTGCAGGAACTTTATCTTAGGCTGGACCCCGTTGTCGGTGACCTCAACTCTGGATAGCCACATGGAAGGCGAGCATATGATTGCGGCCGCCGTTTGGACTATTTTGAAAGGGAAGTCAACTCCCTCTCGGCGTTGCTCGCCAAGTAATGCTCCCAAATATAGGAATTGCTGGTTACCATGCGGAAACGCCGAGCAAGATTGTTCTGGTGGGAGATGGTACAGTTGCCAGAAATTCGTTACTTCCTGTTTACCGGGACTCCAATGTGTGTCCAAACTAACACCTCTGTCACACCCCTGGAAATAAAGGGTGAGATTATACCAAAATTGGGATCCCTGCGTTTTGTCACGGTCGTAACGTGAAGTTGCCGAATAGTTGTTCAACTTAAAGCATGAAAGATCTGCAAACAGACCGTCCACATTGATTATTGCAACAGCGTCCGCGGTTCCTCGGGAGCTTTCATCCCTACTGTCGTTTAATTCAAAGGTTTGATAAGCGACACGCTCGCTCACTCCCAACGGATAAAGCATGTTGAAATCGCGTATAGCCTGGCTGACATAGTGGGCACTGATCTCCTCGGAAAGTGGTTCGTCATTCGTCGATTCGTATGCGTTGCTGAATGAGTCGAGCACTGTCATTTTTGTAGGCCGCTCAAATTTGACTGTGGTCTGACTGAATAGACTGGGAGCAAGCGCAATTTGCGCTTTGAGAAGCAGCCCTATTCCAGCAGTGAGGTATATTATGTGGTGTTTACGACGGATTGATCGCATGAGAACCATAGGTGAAGACATGGACATGTAATCAACCGTATATAAATCCATGTGACTTTTCGTCGGTAGATGAGGGGCTTGGAGCATGATCCACGGCAAGTACCGTATGGCCTGAAGTTCAACCCTACCCCAAAAGGCGGAGATAAGAGTCAAGACTGCGCACACATTGTCATTAGATATCTCAAGCGCCTTCATGAATATGGTCGTTCAAATTCTTACCTGCTGTGGGACCAAACTGCCAAATGTACGCAAAACTCTGTCGAGATTTTCCAACGCCTTGCTTGTTTTCGGAATACGACAGAGCGAAGGATATTCCAACCGCCATGCAGAGGAAAAGACAAGTAAAGGCCGCAATCACTTCACTTCGTAGCCACTTGGGACGCCAGTCCATCATTGAAATTGCACTTTGCTCGCCCTTGTTCTCCGGCAATGTCTGTCTTTCATCGGCTGCGAACGCCATGTCGTCGAAGGTTCCCGAATACACTGTTGAACTCATTACGACAGTAGCTTTGGTGTCGATCCCGGGAACATTGTCGTCGCACTTTCTGTTGTTGTGCTTGCTGCCGCGGCTTGAGACGCAGGTAGGCTTATCGTTGTCAATCAACCAGGCTTCCTTAGACTCAGCATCGCCCACCAATTCTTGAGGGCAGCTTCCTTTGGATGTCCGCACCAATGGATCGGCCAATTCTTGAGATGCGGGCTCTGTTGACATTTCGAATGTGGTCCGGCTGTTTGACGAGAGGGTCCAAACAGTGAGTGATCAAGTATTGTGATATGAGTGTCACAGTCGAAAGTAGCACGCAGTCTTTTAAGTGGTGACCCCAAGTGCCCAAATAGACAGGCCAACTTTGTTCATCCATTTTGCCGTCCGGAGAATTCAGCCCTCGTAACATGTCCGCCACGACTCTCCAAAATAGGTACTGATGGTCGTTTTCCAATGATCCTCTCTTGATCGGGCAATCTCTCGGCGACACGCATATGCACATAAGAGCTGTACCACCGTGTTTGGTTTCCACAGTCCCAGCAGGCAGCCTATGGCACATCGCATCTGAGGTAATGCGGTATGCGGTTTCCTAATTTGGGACTATTGACACAGCTGTGTTCGCCGCCTTAAAGCAGGCTGAGCCTTGGCCATAGCTAGAAGGGTGTCAGCACATATCTTGGCGTAAAAGCAGGCTGCACGTATGTCGGCGCTCCTTCAGAACCTTTGACAGCCTGCCTATATGTGCAGCTCCAAATTGTTCAAACACGAAGAGGAAAGCCCTGGCGTGCTGATCCTGTCACGTTCGACGGAGCAGTGGTAGATACTAGTGCCACTGATAACGCAGAGTATTCCCCCGGGCTTCTTTTTTTCTCGCGTCCACACATTGCTTTTATCCCACTTTGGACGGTCAACAAATATCACTCCAATTCACTTTGATCATATAATTCATACGCGATCAGCTGATGGACATGGCGCTACACTGTGCCAGCCTTTAAGTGCTTCAAGCAACAATGTGTCTCGTTCTACGTCTCGTCCCGTTCCTAGTTCTCGTCACGAAGGCTTGCACCTCCAGAGCTTCCAGGCAGAGCGGGGACTGGAACCAATGTTACTACGCAAAAGGCGCCGTCGCCCCTCCGGAACTTCTTCCATGTCTTAACGACACTGATTCAGAAGCATCTGGTGCCAGTTGGTGCTGCTTTGCAGGCCATTCATGCCTCGAATATCAGGCCTGCTGGGACCCAATCACAACGAACGCATACCAGTACGGCTGTAATGACCCTGACTACGAGCATGAGAGCTGTCCTCCTAAAGGGGGTCTCAATTTGAGTAAGTTTTCCTTCCTCAACCTATGGCCGATGGAATTCTCAAACCTAACAACACTTGACAGCGAAGTCGCCTTGGGTCGGAATTGTGCGGTGCGAATCTAAGGCAGAAGAGGATATTTTTTGGGGCTGCAATCATCCCGATACCTGCGGCGCAAACTGTCCACGCGACCCGGAAAGCCCCACCGCCACATTATCCCTTTGGCCTTGGACGATGATCGCCTTACCCGCACTCCCCAATAGGTGCGAAGATATGGCAACTGAAGTGCTGGCTGCCTTCGCGCCAACAACTATACGCTCGAAGGGTGGTGTACCTGGCAATGCCACCAGCGTAGAAGGGAAGCCAACGCCAACAAGGTTGCCAGTGAAGACCACAGCCTCAAGGCCCGTTTCGTTAAGTGTGTGGCCGTCGAACACCAAATTGCCATCCAATACACCAGTCGAGACTGTTAGATCGGGAGACGCGAGATGGAATGCGGGTGCTATCGCAGGAATCGTGGTTGGGACAGTTTTGAGTGTAGTTGCCGTTGTCGCAGGCACTTTGCTCTTGCGGCGACGACAGCAACGACAGCACGGACTGTGGTCCGACACGTCGCAGACCTCTCGGTTAATAGAAGGACCCGGAGCTCTAGAGCTAATGCCATCTGACGATAAACGACGCCAACCAGATTCTTTCACGCCAATGAATATGTCAGATAGAGTTGACATGTAGTTGTCGGCTTCACACACCTGAGAATTCCTTATTAGGCAGCTGCGGGTTATGTTGAAGCCCTTCGGAACAGCTCACAATAAACTCTCCCTGTGTAGGCTATCTGTCGTTTCATTCCACTCCTGGGTGTACTGAGGTTTGGACTCGCATACAACACTTCGCCCGTGATAAATGAAGTCAAGTATGGGTTTTAACATCTATCCTATAATCAGTGAGATCCAGGGTCTCAATTGCTCTGCTGAAGGACTGAGAGAACTGCCTGAGAATTAAGCTAACTCCACGTCTTCCTCGGGGGCCGTCATTGGGCAGGTCTCACATCAGGCAGTCATCGCTGTCGGAGGCCGACCACTGTAAGACACAGTTTACCCATGCCGTCTTGGTGTTCAAGCCTTACCCCAAAGCCCGCTTCAAAGCATTCTGGAGTATAAAGTCCCATCTCGTACCTTCTTTCTTCTTGTCATTTTCTTTATTGATAATCTCCAACTTCAAAATCAGGATTCACAGGTGTATACCCTTTTCTAGTTTACGATGGCAGGTCCCTACAGCTTCTCAGAATATCAGCAGGTCTATGTCGCCTGCCGCTCCATTTTTCAAGGTCGAAACGCCAAGATACGGAGGTTGAGTAAGATCAAGAGCGTATTCAAGGTGAAGGCAGAGGTTGTGGAATCTGTCGTGGAAGAGATGGGCGAGGAAAAAGTCGCCAATATCGCCCTTGATCTACTGAGGGAGAAGGTCTTCAAGTATGAGACCAAAGTTCGCGCCAGATTTCCGGCAGCTTTCCAAATCGAAACGGAAACGTGGAATAGCATCAATGGGACGGAGGCTGACAGGGCTACCTCACACACGGCTGAGCCCCAGGACGACATCTTTTCCTCCGAAGACGACATCCATGTCATAAGAACGCCAGATTAGGACTCCGAAAGCGACTTGGACAAAACAAAGTGCCAGGACGAGGCCGACAGAAGTAAGAGGGCATTCCCGAATATATCATTCCCAGTGACTGTCAAGTACTAACGAGGACAGCTTTCAATCGTGGCCAACCCCCAACGGCACAGGTTTGCACAAGCGTAGCGTCGATTCAAACCTCACCACATTCAGCATCAACTTTGTGCAACACGCAGCGTCGGATACTCATGAATGTTCAGGCGGTCTTGAACGAAAGCTGCTTTGACTTCATGAGCACGTGGATACCCAGATTGCTTCATGGTCTCCAAGCCTCCAAGTGCGACTCGGCAAGTGACTTCTGTTCGTCCACCGTTGGCTCCGGGGGGCCTTGTTATCAGCTTCCTATCAACGCAATGACCTTTATTTCCAGAAAGGCAACAATTGATGCATTCAAATCAGCAAGGTTTCTGCGACGAGCCTACAGTCAGAGCAGCCAAATGCCATGGCGGGAGATCAGCGAGGTGCTGAACCAAGCCGTCATAGTGGTCGAAGGTCTTCGCAACAATGTGGGCGCTTGTAAGATCCAAGAGCTCAGAGTGGAGATTGATAGGCAAGTCGCAATCAGGCAAGCCGCCAAGACCGCCTTTCAAGATCACGCAGCTACGGAAATGGACGACATTCGCCGTCAACGGGAAGAGCTTGACAAGAGAGAACACGCCTTGATCGACGATATGGCCAAGAAAGAAAGCAAACAGAGCGTGTTGCTTAGTGGCTTGATTGACAGTTTTTTGGACAGTAGATTTGGGAAAAGCGCAGAACAACTCGAGCCTCGAACAGACAGAGGAGAGTCTACTGAAAAGTCTACTGAAGAGGCGACTGAAGATTACACCAAAGTGTCCAAGGAAGAGTCTGCCAAACAGTCTGCTGACGACATGGGAACTTGGTTTATTTGATTGAGAAAAAGTCAACTTTCTCACGAAAGCTACTTTCATAGACGTCCGCAACAGGCGCGTGAGACTTACCCAGATTGACGTGTTTTGTTCTTGTGCAGGCTCGACAAACGTCGGGATTAATAAGACTGAGATCGAAATTGGATTTCTTTTAGTCTCAGCGCTTCAAAATGCAAGTGACTCTAAGAAGTCTTCAGCTGTGGCTGGATCTAGTGCCTGAGCCCTGCGGGCAAAGCATTACTTAGCCATTTATACGTAAACGTAGCAAAACGGCCCATTCATCGTGTCTAATAAGTCGCCGAGTTTCATCTTCGCCGCATTGACGGATAGATCAATATCATCAGTAAGTGTGCCATTAGGTGCTGTAGGGCCATTCATGTTCGTCGTACCAGACACTGCAGTTAGTCGAGAATCGAGATCCTGCAATTGCCAGATCCACCAGGTTCTGTCAATCATGGCGTGGTGTAGCCAAAAGGCCGGATCAGCTGGGGAGTTGAAGAAATCCTGGCGATTGAATGATTCAGCCACACTGACACTCGGAAACTGATCAGCTTGGTACAGAGGAATGGGGATTGCTTACACCACCTGGATCTCCACCTATCGTGGTATGCCCTCCTCCGTGGACACCGGGATTGCTTCTTTGCATGTCGCCCTGCATCGAAGTCTGAAACGAGTATATGTCCTTGTTCTTGGTGATAAGATCATAAGTGTAAGTTTCTGAAGTGAATTTCGAAGATTCGGGATTGATGTCGCGTCGCAGACAGCGGGGGTTGTATCCAAGCCCGTCTTTCCGTGGATTTGGGGGAACGTCTTTGAGCCGGGACGCGACCGGCCCAAGATGTGCTTCAAAGCTTCGATAGAGGTTAGTACAATCGGCGATTCTACACACAGCCTACGAGCGTACTACGACGTACTCTTTGAATGGACCTCCTAGTAAGCAGCCGCCACCATTGGCCGGTGGGATTATGATATTTCCGAAGGGTATGCCATCGTGCGCAACCTTAGCACCATCGCCCGACATGCTGCTATCATTCCCATTGAAAACAGGGGAGTTCAGCGGATCTGAAGAATAGTATGGCCAATGCTCATACTTTTCGGCATCAGTGATCTGGAGATATGGACCAGATACGATCAAACCTCACCGGTTGGTAGCCTCGGTATCCGCACTCGTCTCTTAATGCTTGCTCATACGTGAATATGTAATATCTGTGCCAAGAAAGAAATTTTGCCTACACAATTCGTGTTAACACGGCGACTGGGTATCTGGAATTTCGTTCTTACAGTAAAGTGAATACTCAAAGTCTGCTGTATATGTGTTGCCACAAAGTCATCGTATCGGCTTCTTGTCCCAGGAACTTCGTCCATCGAGTATCTCGGCGGCTTGTTTGCCAGACATTTGGTCGCATTAATGTAGTCTAGCCTTTCCTCGATTGTGAGAGATGACCTTTATGTCTGGGTGTCAGTCTGGCAGAAGTTCTCGCTAGCAACGACTGACCATTCCTTTCTCTTGATGGCTATGTCAAGAGAGCAACCAGACGCTCGTGGAAGTCTGGCCAAATGAGACTCCAAGTTTTCTAGGCCGATATCCTGTAATCTATCGACGCTATCGCGGGGATACGGACCGGCTTCCGAATTGCCAATGACGAGAAACAATACGACGGGAACAAATGAGAACATATTGCTCGAAGATACGCAGCTCCCCCATGGGAAACGTGCAGCGCTATAGACCTAAACAACGCCCGAGGAAAATGAAATGAGTAAATGAGGTATGCTTACGTGAATGCCTTTGGGGTTGAAGGTGTGTTTCAAATTGGCTTCTAGACTCATCGGCAAGCGCGGAGTAGGGCGAAACCCAAGGCGGAGGTTATTCGGAGGGGCCCGAAGTTTAAAGCTTAAAGCATCCAGAAGCTTCATGGAACATGGCTCTTCATCACCGGCACATGCGTACCGAATCCGCGGAATTAGACTGGGCTGATAGGAAAGAGCGGGTGTGTTGAGGGCGATATGCTTTACGTCAAATTATTGACGATGCTGTTCTGTTGTGATGAAGAGACTAGGCATGATGCACGACACAATGAGCCCGTCCGATGTCCAACAAAGCATTTGATCATTTGCTGCCCAAGCTGCCGGTAACAGTCCAACGAAAACGTCTGAAAATTTTCCGCGGGAAATCAAAGTTCCCACAGAACAACCGGGAAAAATAGAAAGATAACAGGATTTTACTTGACCAAACACTAGCTGGTTCAGGTGTTGATAATGTTGACTGCCATTTCGCGTGTTGTCGGTCACCTTTGCAGGAGATATGGGGTGTACATGTGTCGAAAATGCAATCATTTGCTAGCGGGACAGATGTTGTTTTCCTTACCAGAGTACTTGTCCATCAATGCCCCAGATCGGTTGTAAGAACTCGCAGACTTTTACGCGTCTTGCGAAATAATAATATGACGGCCCTTGTCGCCGCATCACAGCCATGAACTTCGCCGTAGAAACTCGGTCATCGAAACAGTACCGTGCTCCTCCCCTATTGCGACCTTACTGCATGCCTTCGTCGCTCTGATTGACGCTCCACCTACTAGGCGAGGTCTCCTGAGCTAGATGAGAATCGTCCCAAAAGATTTATAAATATAGTAGAATATCGGCGTAACTTTTGTCAAAAGCTTCAATTAATGCACTATTGTTTGGTGTGATCCCCGCTATTTCTGTACCTCTTTCTTCCCTTCTAACTTTTTTCTTTGTAGTTTGCTACCTAGAGGCGCACCTTATTAACTACTATATAACTCTAACAGGGAAATATATAGAGGGTTATAGTATAACCTCTATAGTTAACTTATAGGGTATATAAAGGGGATTTTTAAGCTATTTAGCTAAACTAGTAGAAATAGCCCCCTATTATACTATAGTTTAAATTTAAAACCCTCTAAAATAAATCTTATATATACCTCCTATTTAATTAATATAGCTTTTACTACTAATAATATTAAATATCTAAAAAAAACTAATTTATTATATATTTAATAATAACTAGTTATATTTTTATAACTAAGAATAATAATATAGTATCTCTATACTTCTTTATAATATATATTAAACTCTTAGAAGACCTTTAAAACTAAGTTCTCTATTAAGTTAAGTAGAGATTTAGAAAAATTACTAAGAACTTAAAAAATAAGAATAACGTAAAAGAAATTAATAGGATATTCGATAAGAAGTATAGCGAATAGTTTTAAGAACTAATTACTATTATTACTTTTATTTAAGTTATAATATAGTAGTTAAGAAGATTAGCTTAGGTTAGGGTAGAGGAAAAAAGGGTTTTTATATTCCCTATAGTTATATAAAAATTCATAAAAGAATTCTTCATAAAATACGCTATTTCTGTACTTATTGTACTATAAGCAACAATGACCCTATTGAAAGTGGTAACTTAAGTGCACGTAAGTAATTATCTAGATTGATGAGTCGCAAGAGCTGTGTATTGGTCAAGACGGAATGCTGACGCGGATTTCTATGTAAAGCATTCCCGCAAACTTTCGGACCGATAGCAGCAAGGTTCTCAGTCATATGCAGCCAGGTCGTCACCTATGAAATCTTAATCACGCGTGACTTCACCACATCAACCATAAAGGTGACAGCAGCTGCATATTTTATTCGCGACCGTCCCATCTCAAAATCCCCCGATTCACTTCGTAAAATCCATTCTCATAAGTCGAAGCAACATAATTACACAACGCATCAGCACCATAACACCCGTTGCATCAATAAACACAATGCGGCGCCGCGAGCTGGTTGCACAGTTGGAGGAACCAGAGAGGTTTGACAAGGATGTGATCCACTGCAGGAACATTTCTTCACTGGGGAACGGCGTTCTTCTCATCCTCGGTATCACCGGTCTTATCGTCTCTTCAGTGAGCTACACCCGCGGTGTGACGAAAACATCCGTGGAGTTGGCGCATTGCATTGTGGTATGTCTTAGATGCTCTATGTTGATGGCCCTGCTGACGTGTTTCAAGTCTTCATTGTTTCTGCCTCTACTTATTTTGGCAACATATTTCATCCTGAGTCTCAAACCGGGCAAAAGCGTGCTCCTTAGGCTGATTTACGTGGTTGTCACGATATCTCTTTACGGCATTAAGTCGTATGTCTGTCCGTAACAAACCATCAAAGCGCGCTGCTAATGATCCCAGACTTGTATTTGGTGTCCTGCTAGCGAGGGAAATTAGCCAAGACCAAGGCTGGAGCAGCCAGAAGATGAGTTTGAGGCATGGGCCGCCTATTGTCAGTCTCGTCACGGTGTATGTTTGAAAATCGAATACTCTTAGACCTGTATACTAACTGTTCGCAGGTTCGCCGCAGCGTTTGCGGTTTATCTCCTCCATGCGCTGGCATATACACTCCCTGACCAGTCGGCACCGGGTCTTCGAGGCGATCCGCAGCCCAACGTTATGCGGGCGGAGGAGAAAGGCGTTTTCAGTCAACGGGCCCATGCCTGAACGAGTGGTATCACGTACTGGGATACATGTTATCTCCGTTGATACGTCGGAGTCTTCAGGTCCACATAGTTTACTCTCTAGACTCAATTAATGCAATGCGCTGGCTGTCCGACTTCAGATCATTATCTGTGGGCAAAGCCCGCCGCGACATCGCATAGCGACTCAGTATCAGAGTCGTCAATCAGTGTTAAGAGATATAAGGAGATGACAGAGTCTACATGCGTGCACCATCAGAAGCCCTGCTGCGGCGTAACAATCGCCGCCGACGTGGAGAGCCACCTCCGGCCCGCCACCAACAACAAGGACCACCGAAGGCCAACCCAGAACCTCCCTCAAGGGCAACTACAGGCGGGCCAAGATGATAGCCAATTTCGTATCCCTTATCCAGTCGATAGCAACATGGTAGCTATGGTGTCGCGCTCCCTTTCCCGATTCTCTTCAGCCGACATGTTGCCACCACCAATCACAGCCAGCATGCGAGCCATCCCGCTGCTGGCGTGTCTGGAGCTGACACGTCTGACGCCTACCGTCCCGTCCCGTCCACCGCATCTGAATCCATTCCATTCCCAATTGTGATGTATCCATTATGATGTGTCGGAAATAGCAGCCTGGCTCAGTCCGTCCTTCCGCCGGGATCCCCTCTTTGGAATTGTCGACAACGAAGAAGCGACACATATGCGAAACGCGATCGCGTCATCCCAGCCCTATCATTATTCTTCTCAATAAGAAGGTTTGGGAATCATTGCCTGAATTCTTCTCCCTATTAAGGATGGGTCGGTATTCGTTGTCAACTGGCATCTTCCTTGCCAACACGTCGGTGCTTGTGGATCGTGGAGACCTGACAGCGAAGCAACCCCCGCACGCTCCACGGGAATCACAGGATGTCCCGGAGAGAGATAAAGCTAAGATTAGCTTCTGGGTAGCGGCGGAGCTCGCGCCGGGTCTGGCGTCTGGGTACGGTTGCCGTGGGCTCCTTTCGTCCCGGCTTTGTTTTGTCGTCGGTTTAGGTGATGTCTCCATTCACGGTCTCTAGATTTCTTCCATTTTTCTTCGAGACGCTCAGAAGGATAGAGAAAGCTGTTTACTCATTCTCGACGCGGTAGTTCTGATTGTGATGTCGCGTGTTGGGGATCGCACGTCAGTGGTATTGTGTCGCCGCTACTCTGTTTGGAAGTCTGATTAGCTGTCATTCCCCAAGCTTTCTTGCATCAGACTGATTGTTTCGACCTACTATGAATATTTCGAATGAATCGAGTCTCATGCAGACTGACTCTGGCGCAGGATCCAAAGAGTGCTGTCGTAGTGAAGATGGAAAAGGGGTTACCAAATGTTTATAAATACAGTGCCAGAACATGCATGGCCTCATTTGCACTGCATTAATACGCCCAAAATGCCTCTACACAGTGTGCAGTATCTCCTCATCTCAGAAGACGGCCATCAAGGTTAACATCAAAAGTGCTCAGTGCATAGTTCTACGAGTCCGTCATAACGTTCCATGTTGCAATTGCCACATCTATTGTCTGTTCAGGACGGTGTTCAATTCTCAACGAAAGGATTCATCTCGTTCAGTTTGGATGGAGCTGTCAATCACGAGATGCTATCGTCTTAGCCGGAGTACAGCCCGGAGAATTCCCCAATTCCCGATTGCCGCGATAATAATCAGGGAAATGTTTCCTTGAACATGAATTCACAACCAGAGATCCCGTCGAAGTCGCTTTCGGGCATACTCTTCCAATCATCAAAACAAGGCATCCCATCACCGTCCATCAAGCCAACAAGCCTCGCCAACCCCCTACCCGATACGTACTCCCGCACAGCCTCCGGGGCTCCGAGAACATCTCTAGCCGCATTTCACAACCCCCCATCCCCCTCCGATCTCCGCCCAGATAATCAGCTGACAGCTCGTGCCGCACTCGCCCTGCATGCCATCCAATCCCAACCTCATCCGATCCCATCCCCCAATCACGTTGTGCCTGTCTTCACACTTGTTTATCCAGGCATCTGCGCCAAGTCCCTGCAGTGTGCACAGAACAATGGAAATGGAAAAGCAAGCAGCTCCACAGGAGACATGTCCGTCACCACATTCTGCATGCACCGTCTTAACCCCCAATCCCAGACAATACCTACCTCGAGTGGGGGGGTTGGAGAAGGAGGAGGAGGCGGCGGCAGCTGCATCGGGTGCGTAAGCAGAGGTAATAGCATTTCCGACCACCAGAGCTCGACAGCTCAGAGAGCAAGCTAATTACCCCCAATTTTCGGTTGGAGAGCTCACCCTCCTACCCGAGCTATCCCAAAACACACCGGTCTTGACAGGTTCCACCTCCAAACTTGGCTATTGGAGACAGCCGATGGATCCCGGGCAAGAATGGAGACTGCCCACATCAGCGGACAACACTCCATATCTCCACATCAAAAAAGTCAACATGACAAGCAGACGCATAATCAAGAAAAGTCACCATAAATCACTCATTATCCCTTACTCGCGTCACTTAAGATCATCACTCATGCGGGGGAAGAATCAATGCCCGGGAATCAAAAACACTCGTATTCAAATCCAAAAAATACCAAACTATCATACGAGAGAAAAAAAAAAACGTATTCATCCCTTCAAGACAGTAAGAACCAAGCAACTACCGGTGTCTTGCCCGAGCTGCATTGCATGGCCGGTCTCCACACAAATGAGCTCTTCTGCGGTAGAGGTCGGTCAAAACTGTAGATCCAGCATTGGGTCCCGCTTCAAAAACCAGTATCCTTCAGTCCCTCATTCCCATGAGATAACGACTTCGGTCCGTTTCGGCGGGGGGCACGCAGCTCGATGGATGTTGATGAGGTCGAGCGAGCCTCTTCATGAGGGTGTCAGATGCGGCTTCGCGGAGGCGTCATGCTGAATTTAGTGCTGCGGTCGTGTTAGTCTGTGATCGGGGTTGAGGTTGATGCGAGGGGAGCTTACGGAGCAAGAGCCGCAAGAGCAAGAGGTGCAGGAGCCGGCGCAGCTGGTGCCGCAAGACTTGCAAGAGCTGTATTAATCTGGTTAGCTATTTGGCAGCTCGGTGAAGAAATCTCCGAAAACTCGAATTCTTCGGAATGTGTAGCTTGTCTGAACAATACTGCATTTCTCGAATTTTCGTCTTCTCGGGAGGTCGACTGCCACTCACCAGGGGGCCATTTTGAAAGTTGGTTGGGTTTAAGCGAAAAGCTTGAAAGTTGGTAGTTTAGTTTGTTTGGAAGTGAGATCTGAGAGCTTGTTGAGTCGATGAAGAGAAAGAATCAACATCTCAAGCCGAGAAGTCCTGGGGTTTATATACCCGTCTTCGAGCTACGTCCCCCACGTACAGTCAGCTAGAGCATTAAGCATCAGATGGCTATCTCGCGAGGAGGCGCGGTATCATTCGCCATTACGTGGAAGGGTCAAACGGGCGTGGCCGGAGGAGGGAGGGGCGGGCATCCCAAGGATTGTCGGAGGAGATACCGCGAATGCCGCGGCGCCGTTTGGAGCAACCAGCCCAGCCAGCAGTGCAGCGATGCTGACATGGCGGTTGTGTGATACCGCATCAGGCTGGCACTCCCATGGCTTGATCCATAATAGCTCATCTACTCCAAGATAGGCTGGATGTTGGGGGACCAGACGTTTGCTCTGCAGTAGCAGAAGCGGGGTTTGGGCCCGAAGCTACGGGTGCAGCCTTCGTCCAGGTGTGGTAGCCCGTGGGTTCCACGTTCGGGGCTGGGTGGACCCGGCGACGGGGGGCGTCGGGCGGTTGTGATTGGGCCATGTGAGGACGACTGGGCATCCACGCGCGAGGTTCATGGCGAGCCACGGCAGGGCGGCAGGATGGGCGTGCATGAGGTGCCGTGGTCGTGTGAATGGGATGTTGGAGGCGGGCTGGCGTGGGATCGTCGCGGACTGAGTGGACGAGAAGGGCCCGATGAGGATAGCCCCGCCCTTCATCGGTCAGACGTTCGGTCTATGGATGGAGAGGTTTGGGGGGGTTGAGGGAAGGGAACGTGGGAGTGGGTGGGTAGGGCCGGTCTGGAATGTGCAGATTATCGGGTGGTTTATTTTTCGATGGTCTGCATTTCGGGTACCGTGTGGTGAAGAACATGTGTGTGAAGAATGGTATCGGAAACTGCACTGTTGGAATAGCCGACCAGTAGACTTACGAAGGCGACGGCGCGGCCTTTGCTGTCATGGTCTGGTTGGCGGTGCCGTGTGAATTGGTGTCTGCATGACAGTATGTAGGACGACAGAGAGGGAAATCTGCTTGTGATGGCGCTTGGCAGCGGCACCCGCGCGAAACAGAGTTTGTACCATCCCACACCCGACTCTTCAGGTGATGCGCCCGGCCACCCCGTATTGGCCAGACAAGGGACTAGCAATTAGGCCGAATGAGGGTCCGTTCTACTTAGGCAGACCCGGCGGCGGAAAAAGATTGAAGCCACAAGAAGTAAGAGATAGTAGCTGAAGAGCTGAAGAAAAGCAAAAGAGACAACTTGAAGCCAGATGACCTAGTCATCAAGAACAATCGTCATGGTCGAAGGCAAAAACCTCAGCTGTCGTCTTGATCGTCGACGACAACTCAGAGAGTGGTCTCACCAGTCAGACTATAGCCTCTCCGACTAAAACTTCAGCCGTGCGTGAGCGTCGTCGACTCAGTGCCATGGGGGGCGACAGCAAAAGAACCTTGCCCGAAAGAAGAATCCCGGTAAAAACCTCATATCGCAGATTCTGAACGAAAATGAGAGAAAGCTGTTAGCTAAACAGCGTGGGTTGCCCAATCATACAGACTGGCCGCCGGCGACGGGGACCGCTCACGAAGGAGCAGTTTGCCCGATCAGCTGATACGTCCGGTGTCCAAGGTGAGAGGACCGACAAGGGGGAGAAGAGAGCAGGATGTGAGAAGAGGAGACAAATGAGAGATTTGTGCCGTTGTGGCTCATTACCGTGGGGGGTCGTGAGTCTTTTGCCGCAGCGCGAGAGCCGATTCCCGAGGATCAAGGCAAACATCGGCCATGAGAAGAGACAAGGAGCAGAGTCGTAGGGCGTAGGGGGTTCAGGCGTCTCCCACTTCCTCTTCGTATTCCTGTTTCCCTCTTCTCTCGATCTTCTCAAGTTGAGTGTCTTGTCGCGTTCATCGGGCTGCATCAGTCGCTGTGTCGGGAAAAGTCGAAACCATAGGGCTTACTGGTTGTCAGTAGAAGAGTCGACAGAACAAGTCTGTCGGACAGAAACACCAGGACGAGTGGTTCCTTTTATGTGCTCAACCCATCTCTGCTCCCAGGGGCCTCAAATGGCGGTGGAAGGGAGAAGCGGCATTCCTCAAGCGGCGGGGATGCAACGGATGCGAGCTGTGCTGGCCGATGGAAAATTGTCTCATCAACCCAGCGGCCCTTCAGCATCCGCGGCCCGTCGCTGATGAACAGTCCAAGCCCTGCCGCCTGACCAAAACCATGGTTGAGATAGGTGCGCTGGCTATCTTGCGCAGATTCTGCAGCATCGCGACCGGTGGTTGGCGAGGGAGATGGCGGATGATTTTGTGTGAGGAGGGTGGCCATCAAGGTTGGCCATCCGGGTTCTTGAAACCTCCATTCCTTGGGCTGTTATCAATGCAACCATCAAGGTCCTCAGTCTCCTTTCGGGGTGATCATCAGCAACTGACCTGCTTCAAAGAACCGGTTGACTTGTCTTTTAAACTTTAAATCGTTCGAGTGATTCTTATCGATTGAAACTGCGTAGTCTTTCAGTTGGTTGAAGACACAATACTGTATTTGGTTGTGCTGCCGTGTGTTTGGGAATGAGATGAAACTCAACATTCGTGCATCAGTGACTCCCCTATCCAATCCATTTTGCCAGATGTTGTACCATGAGCTAATCTCTTCCAAAATAGCAGAAAGTGACAAACGGGACTTGAATGTCCTCGATCGAAGCTTCCCAGAGCCTTCTGGCTTGGTGCGTCACAGTCGTGACTGAACACTATCAGCCCGAGAGGTGATGTTTAGACTCCATGTCTTCATCCCATCAGATACCGGAACAATCCAAGGCTTCCGTGGTTCTCCCGCCTCTTCATTCGATTCAGAAACGAAGTTGATATGGTGCAAAGCCCTCCATGAAGTTATTTGGTCGAACGTCATTGACGAGTTGCGACCGACGAGGCGGCTCTTATTCCTACGCGCATGCTGCTGGCGATTCCGACATACAACAAATAATATTTCGATGGTGACTGGGACCAAGTGTAGTCTGCCGACAAGTGTCGGTTGACAACTCGGGCCGAGTGGGATAGTGCCCTCTTCGTCGCTTTTTCTTCAAGTTCTACCACTGCTCTCGGCGTGATGCGAAGTGTCGCAGACGATTCGGTGTCGCTCAAAATCATATGGACGACTGAGAACACCAGCTCAGCGAGCCAAGTGGCCGTCGAGGATATCAACTCTTCAAGAGGTCTGTCATTGCGTGACCTGGCGGGCATCGCGCCAAGGACCCCATAATGGCGCCATCTGGGGCTACCTCACCTCCGAGATCGTGACCCCGATCCAGATCCGATCGGACGCAAGGACCCCAGACCCCGCTCCATCAGTCGCCTCCGCCGGGCCTTTCGCGCGGGCCGTTCCGCCTTTGGGCTGTCTGGGCAGAGCATTGGCTCGGAGGGGTGATCCATGAGGGGTACGATCCCCAGGTTGGGCTGCAGGAAGCCGTCCTGCAACCATGCTATCGGGAGCGGTGTGCGCGACGTGGGGTATCTTCATGTCGCCATGGTTTCCGAGGGCAGCACCAGACTGTTCAAGGCGATGCTTACGGTATCGCTGGCTGGGCCCCGATGTTTGGGATTCTAGCGTGAAGGTGCCGGTCATGCTACCGCTGGCCAACATCCAGGCGAGCTGCTTGACGCTTGTCCCAGAATTAAGCAATGCCGTATGCAAGGTCACCAGTCTTCATGGACCATCGTCCGCGCTTATGTCAATGAGCTCAATTCTGAAGATGGATAGAGCAGCACATCTGGGCTCGTTCATAACCTTCGCGAGAGATTCCCGTCACATTGGTATGTGATGGTATCCTGGGAATCACAGATGATGATGCACAGGGAGCAAGTGCATCAACCCAGAAAGGAAGGTCAGTTCAACGAAATGCGACTTTCCTTGGTCGAAGTACATCACCGACATAGGTGGCTCAGCTATTAGCATCGACTGCCAGCATGGGCCTAGCCTTGCAAAGATTCTATTTCAGATATTGACCATAATTATCCCATCTTTTGAGCTGGATAGCCTGCGTTCTCTACGTTCCATCGTTCGTGTCTTTCGCATGTAGGCTCGTTTGCATCCCTGCTGCCAGAGTTTCAACTTTGACGTTGCGGATGCCATTCCCTTGAGGCAACAAAGACCCGATACACTGCAGGAAACGAAAGTCCGGCATTCAACTCTCTCTAGAGTAAACATGATGATACCTCTTCTGTATAGCCATGGCGTCTTCCTCAGCCTCGTTATCATCAAAATTGTGGATATAGTGGACATACTTGACATCACCGTGGTTTTTGCCGCCCTCTAAGGCGACTGAGCTATCACCATCTCAGGGGCTTGAAGACAGGCCAGCAGACAAGGATTCCGTGCTCAGCTTTCTCATTTAGCTTTGTACAAAATGAAGGCCTTAGATGACGTTGAAGTGGTAGCGGGTGTCTCCTCAGCATGGGGTAGTGTTGCTTCCCACCGATAGACGAATAATGAAACGCACGAAGGAGGCAGACGTGAACATCATCCGCGCGATGATTGAAATTGTGCGCTATCAAACAGCTACGATTACCGTGCCGAAAAGTGCCAATGGAGGTATATTCTCCCGCAGCTTCAACTTTTCAGGATGATGAGACCCTCAACACAAGGTCCTATGGAATGGAATTTCCCTAAGTTGCTTTAAAAAAAAACTGCCTCTATGGAGCTGAAACGCACGTTTTTACATCTGAGCCCTATCCCATCTGCGTTTCCATGCTAGAAGATGTTCTGGCGCAATTGTTGGCCTGTGTTACTTCGTCAGTATCATCACTATTGCCCGGCAGGCTCCCAGCATCCGGTGTCTTGGCCGTATCCACTCATGGATGGCGGTGCAATCCAGCCAGAAAACATCTCTGATATGATTCATTGCTAACAAACATCATATCATGCCCGGATGGGACTGGCGGGGTTGACTGGTTGTTGGTTCGACGCAGGGCGAACCATAGGCGGAAGGTCTGAAGAGTGCTACCTGCAAGGCATACCGTAGGGTCTTTTGTCCTTGGAACTCCTTCAGCTAGGCACCAACATCCCCCTATCAATACGTCACCGTCAACAATTGCGAGTCTCATCGATAACATGATTCAACAAATGTTCGCATACATTCTGTTGTCTGCCTCATTCATTTTGACTTGTGCTCCACGCAGAACGGAGTTGCAATAAGCCGAACTGTGTATCAACTTCAAAACTGTGTATCAACTTCAAACTTTGGTCCAGTCGATTCCAACACCCATATTTAGCACAGCGCTTGACAAATCACAATGTGGCAACCACCATTGATGCCTCAGCCCGCCTCCGCTCCGTGGGGCCTGATCATCAGTGACGCTGATTTGGAGAAGCTCAAGGTTGATCTCGAGCCTCTAGACCAGGACGACAAGTGGCGTTATAAAGCTACATATGACGAAGAGAACGATACCGTCACCATTCACATCATTCGGGTCGGCATGGGGCATGAGCTCTACTCAATCGTCATCAAAGCGGACAATCATGGCAACGGTGACGAGAATAACACTATCGAAACCATTTGCTGGTCGCAGGGATCAGGGCGGAAACCCCATCTCAGAGGCATTAGCCAAAAAGCAAGTCGTGATTCTCAGCAGATGCAACCTGGAGTGCGATTTTGAGGCGGCACCTGACTATGACTCTGAGGACTTTTATGATGAGCCCGCTGCAGATGTTGCCCCCAATGTCAATAATCGCACGAGTGGCATCAATGGTACAAGTGGCACACCATAAAAACTTCGCGTCTCTCACACTCTCAGTGCAGACGCAAGTCTGGAACAACCCATCGGTTCAAAGGCACATGGCTCGATCTTGTAAAGATTTCGCAAGTCATTTATTGAATCATTCCAGTATTCTCTTATCTGAGCGCCGTCCACAGCCTTGCGGTTGTGCACTAGGCCATAACTTGATCTATTTGGACACACGTACTTGAAGTCTGTTTCATGAGGCTCGCTAGGGGAATCTTGAAAATGGCTCGTTATTGTACTCTTGAGCCATCGCGACGACCTTCGAAACAGCCTCCGTCAGTCTTCCTGTGTTTCCTTGACAGGCTTTTCTGGCACCTGATCCGGATGAGCCTCAGGCATGACGTGACAGATCCCAACCAGATACGTGCTCAAACCTGGCTCTTTGGATGCAATGAACAGAGAACGCATGCTGGTCCCTAGTGCCAAAGACTCTCCTTTCATTGGTCTGTCCCCTGTACAGGTCGTCAATCAGCCGGGCTGTGAGCCCTCAACATTGACTCCACAAATACCAAGCAGTATGTAGTGTGCGATCGCCCTCATGTGCACCCCACCTTTGCTTCATTCTCGTTCCTCCGACCAACTGCATCGCTTTGTTTTAGAGCATACCAAGGGAAACAGTACAGGGTGTCAGATCATGACTTATAAGTCGATCGCACTATTGAGGACTATTGATGCACTGCCAACCCTGTAATGAGGCGTTTACAAGGCAGTCGGCGGCTACGTGAATGTCCATTCGCCGGCGCATTTGCCCATTTGCATGCCCGTTGGACCAGCTTAAGCGGGCCGCGGCCGAAGACACGGGAACGTCGTCCTCTATTGGTCATCACAAATGCATTCCAGCACGCTATTTTGCGGCTGAGAGCTTGGCTGGCAAATCAATTCTTCAATGGGTTCACCTTACCGGGGCCGCGGACGTAGCTCAGAGGAAGATCGCGAAAGTCGTCCGTCACCTCCTTCGAGATTAAGACTGAGTATTCCCCATTGACATTGCGGTCCCAATTCATCTGGTATAGCTTTTTTCATGACCAGCTCAATTGGCTACTCTGAATTATTTTGGCTCTCAGCTATTACGCCACTGATTCAACCATGTCGGACCCGAAGAAATACACCGTTGGCTGGATTTGTGCCTTGAGCACTGAGTTCACTGCAGCGCAGGCCTTCCTTGAGGAGACACACGAAGATCCCTGCGTAACCGCGCATCACGATACCAACAGCTATGCCCTCGGCAAGATCGGAGGGCATAACGTCGTGATGGCCGTGTTGCCAGATGGAGAGTATGGCATAGCATCAGCTGCGGCAGTAGCCCGTAACATGCTTCACAGCTTCCCAAACGTGCGCATCGGACTCATGGTTGGCATTGGGGGCGGCGCCCCTACCTTGAAAAACGATGTGCGGCTCGGAGACATCGTTGTCAGCCGCCGCGGTGATGGCAGGGGCGGCGTCTTTCAGTATGATTTTGGCAAAGCAGTCCAGAATCAGCACACGTCTTTCGAATATACGGACTTCTTGGACCAACCACCGACAGCATTACGAACAGCTGTCAGTGGCCTTAACAGTCGTTATGAGCTGAATGGCAACGCACTCGGTACGAAAGTCGAGCAGGCATTGACGCGTAAGCCACTACTTCGAAATAAATATTCCCGCCCTTCTCCAACAACAGATCGGCTCTATCTGTCGTCAATCATACATCCAGATTCGCCAGGTACCTGCGAAAGCCTCTGTGGGATTTCTCCCGATCACTTGGTATCTCGCGAAGTCCGGAGCCATGACGAAGACAACCTCGTGATTCACTTTGGATTGATTGCCAGCGCAAATCAGTTGATGAAAGACTCTGGGGTCCGAGATAGATTAGCTATGGACAACGGCGTGCTATGCTTCGAAATGGAGGCTGCTGGCTTGATGAATCATTTTCCTTGTTTAGTAATTCGAGGCATATGCGATTACTCCGATTCCCATAAAAGCAAAGAGTGGCAAGGCTTTGCTGCTATGGCAGCTGCGGCGTACGCATCGGATCTTCTGCAAAAGGTCAATGTTGGCGATGTTGAGACCAGCAGACGTATCTTGGAGGTTCTTTCCGAAGGTTAGTAGAGGGCCTCTCTCTGGAGCAGAAACCTCTAATTGTGGATTAGTCAAGGAAGGTATCCAGTGGATTGGCCTAGGCGTAGACGAAATCAAGGCGTTACTCAGAACTGAGAGTGAGAAGCTCCAACGGGATAGAATCCACAAATGGCTATTGCCACCAGATCCGTCGACCAATCTCAATCAAGCTTTGAAACAACGACACAAGGGTACTGGAGGCTGGCTTCTCCTTCATGATGTCTCGACTGGGTGGAAAAAAGGGACCCGTCAGCATTTGTGGCTACAGGGCATGGCAGGATTCGGGAAGACAATCCTCAGCGCAACGATGATTGATGATCTCACCGAAACCAAAGGGATGGAGTTTCAGCCTATACTCTTCTTCTTCTTCGACTCCCGCGATAATGATAAGAAGACATTCGAGAGTCTTATCAGGTCCCTAGTGTGGCAACTATTCGACACGGGGGGTGAGAGAGCTCTACACCTCGACAAGCTTTTCGATTCCAGCTCAAGTGGCTCAAATCAACCTGATATCTCCAGATTGCTGAAATGCTTCGTGTCGATGGTACGAAAGATCCGGCGAGTTGACATCGTCATAGATGCTCTCGATGAGTGCACGACGACGAATGAGCTTCTACCATGGATAAAAGGCGTTTCCCGTGGCCATGATCTCGACAACATCCACTTTTTCTTAACTGGGCGACCGAACGCAGACCTCCTGTTCTGCATTCCTGACCTTTTTGGTGTCGACAATTGTGTGGACCTGAAAGCTGAGGCAGTCAGCAATGACATTGTTTCTTACCTTCAAGCGCGGTGTGACCGGGAGTTTGGGTCACTCGACCTATGTGACGCCTTGAAAAAGAAAATTGTCACCAGAGTAGGCGATCAAGCCGAGGGCATGTAAGTTCTGAATACTGTTGTCTTGCACGTTGTCAATTATCTCACACACGTCAAAGGTTTAGATGGGCTGCCTGTCAGATGGACGCTCTCGCGAAGTACCGTACACACGCTGATATCGAAGACGCTCTCGAAGATCTTCCAAAGACCTTAGATGAAACTTATCACCGTATATTGGTGAACATGTCCCCAGATGGGACTCGGCTCTTACAATTTCTCGTTTACGCTCAGCAACCCTTGACTGTCTCGGCTGCATCGCACATATTCAAGACACGAATCAAGAAAACGTCATGGATATTCGACACCAATGACAGGTCCTTCGATTGGAAAGATCTGCTGCGCTGCTGCTCGAGCCTAATATCAATTACAACCGTCTCACGATTTCAGACTCTGTCGAGAGTTTTTCAGGAGGTGGAAGAAGTTCAGCTTGCCCACTTTACGGTCAAAGAGTACCTCTTGGAACAAAGCAATTTTCAGCGACCAGCAGCGAGCATCCCTTTAACCCAGACGTGTCTGACGTACATCAAGCAAATGTGTGCGAGGCCTGGTCGTTTCAAGGCGAGGGTCGATTTCCCCTTAGGGCAACAAGCCGCGCAAATCTTGACAGATTTGGCCCGGTTCGCTGAGACCACGGAAAACATCGTCGAAGGACTCAACTTATTGGTGAGAAACAGAAAGACTCTCGGTTGTTTGGATGATGCTTTGTTCTCGTCCATGGGCTATTCAGAAGTATCACCTTTGTACTTCGCTTGCTACGCTGGACTCTACAATGTGGCGAAACGCTTGTTGACAGGAGGTGCGGATGTAAACATATTAGGCGGGCCAAATGGGAGACCACTCTGTGCTGCTGCGGCTGAAGGTCATGCTGACCTTGTCAGGTTACTGCTTGAGAATGGGGCTGAGGTCAATGCAGAGAATGAGTTTGGCGAGACCTCTCTTCACTATGCATCAATGGGGGGGCACAAAGAAGTTGTCCGAGCACTCCTTGAGGCAGAAGCCAAAGTCAACTCGGACACCTCAATGGATGGTAACGCCCTTTCTCAAGCAAGATACAACGGCAACGTTGAAGTTGTGAGATTTTTGCTTGATAACGGTGCCAAGGATCTCTGCGGTGGTCAGAACAATTACTGGGTCGTGGAAGACAAGGATCTATCGGCAGATGAAAACAAAAGGAAGGCTCATGATATTTTTGAGATGGGTCTTTGCGCCGCATCACGAAGGGGCGATAAAGAGGAGGTTTCTAACATTCTTTGTTGGGTTGGAGAACTTGGTCTCAAGGACAGCTGGCATGACTTTGCGGTCCAAGTTGCTTCTGAAGAAAACCATCCGGAAATCGTCGAACTTCTTCAGGGCGAGAGGCTGTATCAGGCAGCCATAGAAAACGACTATGACATTGCTGAAGCACTCTTGGATGAGGGTGCCGATTCTTACGGGAGCAATGTCTGTGACGAGACCGCACTGGAGGTTGCTGCAACACGTGGAAACTTGAGGTTTGTTGAGCTATTGCTTGACAACGATACAAATTCGGGCCAAGCCTATCAAATAAACGGCAACTCCGTCAGCGTTTCCGGTGGATATTGTTGGACCGCCAAACAAGAGGTTCTGGATCTCTTACGTCAACATCAGTGTCAAGGCTCCAAGTCAAGGCGAATGGGGTGAGTCTTTTATGGAAGGGACATAGGTCATTGGATCACTTGTACCTAAGAATATAAATAGCTTCATCGTCAGGCCTGCATACGAGGTTTCGGTGTCTTGGTTAGAAGTCTTTCGCATACGCAGAATACGATCCTTCCTGCGGTCCTCTTCAGGGGGGCTCGGAAAATGGTCACCTCCATACTGTGACATTCATGCTTGGTAGAGGCCAAGAGAGGATAAGCCAGGAAGCACGCGACTGCGCACTCGCATCGGCCTCATCCAGGGGACATGTGGAAATTGTTGGCCTTCTGTTGGGACACGGAGCAGACGTCAATGTACGAATCGGTTCCGGTGGTAATGCGCTCTGCGAAGCTTCGAGGAATGGCCATGTTGGTGTCGTTGAGTATCTGCTAGACCGCAATCGCAGGGATCCGACCCTCGAACCACAAGGCCGCTCATGGGATGACGCTATTTGGGCTGCCTCTGTAGGAGGCCACGATAAGGTTGTACAACTACTCCGTGACGAGAGACTATGTCTAGCGGCGTCGGCTGGTGAGTACGACATGGTCGAAGCCCTACTCAATGAAGGTGCCAATCCCAACACGAGCGGCCGTGGTCAACGGAACGCCTTGCAGTCTGCTGTGGACAAAGAGTACGTCGGGATCGTCAAGGCCTTGCTCGAGAAAGGCGCGGATCCTGACGGACGTGGTCGTCATTACACCAGCGCCTTGGAATCGGCCGTGAATAAGGAGAACCTAGAGCTTGTGGAGATGTTGCTCGAGAAGGGTGCGAAGGTCAATACCTATATGATGACGTTCTACGAGCGCCAGTCGTGGCATCAGGGCCAAGAGATACTGCATCTATTGCGCGAACATGTGTAAGCTTGGCGGTCTGGGTTCTTGTATTGACCGATGGTCTCAATATCCAAACTAGACACAAGAATTTGTCGACCGCAGACTAACGTCAGCGTGGCTCGTAGTTGACATCAAACCAGCCGTCATCCCCAGTATTTAATCTTACTTTTAGACAAGTAATAAGATTCAATATGAAGAATTTAGAAATGTCATAAACCTCGATATTAGCGTTGTTTAGTAGTCGATAGTACCCTCGTATCGTTCTGTCTGTCTTTGACTTCTCCTTGGCAATGTTGCGGTATTCTCGAACAAAAGCTGCGTAGATCTTGTTCAGCTGCAGGCAACAAAGGTAAAAGGGATGATCCCCGACGGCATGCATTATCCCCAGGATTTTAGAGAAGCTCAACATCTGATTTGGAGACCAAAGTTATGGTATGTATACATTGCAGGTCTCCGACAATTCCGCTTCAAAAGCTCCATGGAGCCCAACAGCCCCTTGGAGCCGCAAGTTGATGAACAATACCACATAACTTGATTACCAACATCTTACCGTACATGGCTTAAGCACGCCTCACTTTAACAACGTGGAACAACGGGTTCTGCAACACGAAACCTACCATATTGTCACACTCGCAAGAACCATGATCCGAGGCACACCGCGCCCTGGCCCAAGCAAACCCGCCCAGAAACCGGTGTCCAGCACCACCCACTCCCAAAGATCGTCACTTGGGCAGCGGTCCTCATGCGCCCAACGCAACACTCCCCCCAGGATGCTCACCTTTGGGGGCACCTCAAAGGCTAAACTGTGGGACTCTCATCAGACAATGATGGCGCGGCTTGGAGCATCCGTACGGGTCCCCTTCATCGGCGTCGATTCGCGGGATGAGACATGCCTGCTCCCGTGTGGAGGAGAGACCCCCCATCGGAGCCGCCCTCGGCCCCTCGGCGGGGGTGTTGGTGTGACGATCACCTTGGGAAATTTCAGGTTGTGGGAGCGAATAGGGCTCCGTCGACCCGGGCAAAGTTCCAATGCTAATGCTACTCATCTATAATGCTGCCCTGGCGCATGAGCTGACAAGTGACAAACATCAATGGCAGACGTTGGCCCGAGGACGTTTGGGTCTGAGCTGTCCCGAGCTCCTGGGAAAAGCAGGCGCATGTTACAAGGGAGGAAAACAAGCTGGGCAATGCCCGCCCTGACCACAATGACTTCATTGTGGACATTGTAACCGCGCGAATGTGGAAACGGTTTGATGACATCTTCCGCGGAAGCGGCAAAGCCAAGGCAAACGGGTTCCGACGTGTCTAAACGGTTTGCCATTGCTTCCACGCTGAGACGACGATAGTGAAGGGCGATCAAGACGTCAGGGAGGCAATCTTCGTTTCAGAAGACGAGCCGCGGGTGTGGCTCGCTGATTAATGACGCCGAAACGGTCATCTGAGAAGTGATTCACGCCCGTTTGTCTGAGACGGTGATGGCCAATCGGTTGACGAATTCATGTCCTCATCAGATGGCCAGCCACGTGCCGACGTCAGCCTTGTGCTGTTTTCTTGTCCACCTCCTTGTGCGAGCGTGTGTGAAGGCATGCTGGTCAATCGGTAGAATGACGTCAAGTGTGATTTGGCATGGTGTGGAAGGTGCCTTGCGACTCGGGGCAGCTGCAGTAATGCAGCACTAGGGGGAGCTGAGAGCGCTGTCAACCAAGGGGGGCGTTCCAACTGGCGACGATCATTTCGCGAAGAGAACGACAAGGTGTTGCATCAAATGGTTGGCTTCTGAACCGCATACTGCACTTCGTACTTCGTGACATGACGAGGCTTTCCGCCGGCCACCCCGACTGAGGCGGGTATTTGGTTGATGAAGCTCACATTTGAAGCAAAATTAAATCGACAGCATCAACAGAGCTGAAAGAAAGGCGAACATCCAACGCGCTGTCGTACACAGGCTGTGATTGGTGTTGAAGCCTGGCAGCGAAGCGGATGCCTTCCCCAGAGGTGAGGTCACGCGCATTGGCCAGCCAAGGCAGGTCCAACATGGGTGCAACACGAAGAACCCGGAATTTGCGACCGAGAATCTGAAATCTGAGCATCAAGAGTACAACTGCAAGGTCAGAGCGGCCAGATTCCCGAGAGGTAAGATTCTGCTTCGATTCGCATCGGAAGAATGGAGCACGGAGCCTGTGGAACGTTGGGCGAAGCGATGGGAACAGCCGCTGGCGAGATGTCTCGTGACGGGACGAGATTTGACGACGTTGAGAAGCGGATAGACACTTGCATTCCGAGGGGTGGCTAGTATCGAAGGGAGTGTGGCTGCCACTGCTGCAGAAAGGGTCCTTGAGGTCCAAAGGCAAGGCAGGCATTCAGGGCATCGCCGAGTCGCCGGCGAAAGACGCTGGCCAGGATTGATGACGAAAGGGGGTTGGCTCGAGCGGGGCGGGGCCTGGACCGTTCCATGAGGCGCTCCCGGCGATTTTGTCTCTGGGATCGGAATGCTGAAAGCGTGTCTGGTGCGTATCTGATCCGTGACCTCAAAGCAGGTGCTTGAAGCTATCGTTAGTGAAGACCACGATGCGATCGATGGTCAGAGGCGGTGGTGGTTGCCAGCTGCAGGTCCGAGGTGAGGGCCTCGGCGGCACAGCGAACGAGGTGAGCCGCACTGGGTCCGTTGGAGAAGCAGTTGGAGAAGGGAAACCTGGATGCTGTGAAGTCACTTTTGGTAGAATTAGGCAGGTAAATGTAGAGCCCGAGCGTACGAGAACGCGACCAAACCAATCGTGACCGAGAAGCAACATAGCTCCCGCGTCGTCGCGTGGATGACGGCGGGATGGACGAGCGAGACATTGTAGTTCTCTCGGGACGGAGATAGGGACGGAGACGTGTCTCCAGATGGTTAGACAGCGGCATCGACGGTATCCTTCGGTACATCGTGGTCGTGGTAGTCGGTAGTGAAATGAGAGTGGCGTGCGTGGCTTGCGCATCGTCGCGCATCGTCATTTCGAGGCATGTGGTTAGTCGCGGGGTGTTTCGGCGCGGCAGACTGAAAACACGGGATGATTGGCGGCATCAACCAACAGAACGGAAGCAACGATGCGGGATGACGGACGGCTGGACGGGCCTTGAAGCTGAAGGGAGACATCGGAGTGGATGTTCAGAGGAGTGTGAAGATGAAGACCGAGAATCCCTGCAAGAGCTGGGCATGCAACATGGTACCAAGCCAGGCAAAGCCAGGGCAAATGGGCAACGGCAGAAAAAAGATGGGATGGCCTGGAGAGGGAATGAATCATGGGCCTGGCCTGCGGCAGCCCAATGGCCTGAGGCAAGAGGGCTGCCCCACTATTACCCCCCAATGATGCGGCGTCTTCGTCGATGACATCCTTGCCATTTGCGGACATGACGATGGAGAAGACGTCATTACGGGGGGCCCCCATCCAAGCGAGTGGGAAGGAGCCACTGATCATGGACGGCGGCCAGCAGCCTAAGCTGGGGCTAAGCACCTGAACCTGGCTGCAACCGGCTGCTGGGGACTCAGTTCTGGGTGGTGGTGGGTGGGAGTGGGAGTGGGAGGAGCAGACAAGGCGGCACGAGCAGCAGAAGAAAAAGAAGCATGCGGGCTGCACTCAAAACATGGAAATGGGAGATCGGAAAACATGGGGGAGTGAGGGAAAATAGCACTCTCCAGTCGCCAAATTCCTTTTGCATCGCCAGCGGCCCCTGCCCCTGCGACGAGGTGTTTTGGGAGACGGATTGGAGATGTCGGATATTTGTAGACGACTGCCAGGATCCAGCATCGCTGGCTTTGTCGCTCTATCTGACACTGCCGTCAGAGGCGCCAATATATGATGTCTGCGATGCCCCTTTGCGTCCAGTCAACGCTACGGGAGGCTAGCGCCATTGACGCCCCTGATATCCGGCAGTACACGTACCTACCTTTCAAGCTGGCACGAACTGGCATTAGCAGAAGATGGTGGCCTATCCGGGCAGTGCCGCAGTGATGTGTCTTGTGCTGCAGGATTTCATGTTGCCTCGTCTCATGTCTGGGTCGAGGGAAGTGGAAGTGCTGAAGATGCTGCTGAAGCGGTGCATCAACGTGCCCGTCCCAGGTGTTGGTTTCCGCGGGATGCAAGAAATGCCTAGGAGGTACTCTGTATTGCTGGCATCCGGTTCCAAACCTCCAAAACCCCTTGCTTGCCTGTTGCCTGTACCCTGCCCAACACGCCCAATCCTGGGTCCGTCCCGGCAAGTGACCGAATGGGTCTGGGGTTCGGAGTGACCACCGATGATGGAAGCAATCCGATCATGAAACGCCCGGTTTTTGATGAAAACATCACGGTGCCTTATCTGAGAAGAAAGAAGCTGGGGGTACGGAAGGTGCTGATCAGTCAGCAGCCGAAGGGAAGGAACACCCAGGAGGTACTTTCCTCGTGACGACTTCATGATCAATGAGAAAGAGGGCGGCAGGTACGAGGTGCAGTTGCCAGTTACTGCGAGGGAAGAGCGAGAAAAGTACCTGCCTGCACCGACGGGCTCCCGAGTCCCATCCTGCCGTCCATCTTGGAAAGTGCCCAGAAATGCGCCTGCTCCAGCCATTCAGCCATCAAAGCGTCCAGAAGAAATGACCCGCTTTGGGGCGACGCTGCAGGTGCAGGTGCAGGCTGGCGCGGATGCAAATGCGCAGCCCACCACACCTGACTGATTGACTGCCTGGCAAGACGAGACGAGACAGCACTGCAAGAAACAGCAAAAAATACTGAGGCTTGAGGGGGGAAAGGAAGGGAAAGAAGGCCTCCGCCCGCGTCGCCTTCCCAATCGCGAGTGAGGTTCTTGCCGTCGGTTCTTGAGGCTGCCTGTGTCTGTGCACTGACTGAGGCGTTCCTGCTTGACTTGATTGACTGACTGACTGAGGTTGTCGTTGATGTTGCTCCCGCTCCTGCTCCTGCGCCAGCTGCTCTTTCCCCACTGATGCCACTGGCGACTGACTGCCCGGTGCTGCTGTTCCTGCCAAATGAAAGAATGACTGAGACTGACTGAATCCTCGTCTGCTCTTCCCTTTCTTCTCCCACTCCTCCTCTCCCTCTCTTCCTCGCACCCGACTCTCGCGCGCCTTCCAACTTCCATTGCACCTCCCCCCCTCGTCCCTGTACGGATACCTCGACTTATTCGACCTCCGAACCTGAACCTGCACCTTGCACATCTGCACCTGAACTGAACCAGTCCAGTCTCCAGAACATCACAACCTCCCACGCACACCACACCACACCACACACTCGAAATACCTACCCTCACACTCACACCCTCCACGTCTCTCACACACCTCAATCTTACGCTGCCTTCCCACCTCTGTCATCATCGGTCACCCTTACCGAGGACCCAAAATCCAGTCGTTGCGCACCGCACACCGTCATCGCCAGGCTTTGGCCCTTGCCTTGTCTACCTAAACCTTCCACCCCCCCGGTCACAAATTCCCCTTCCCACCCTGCTTGGTCTCGCTCTCAATTACGCAGCACCGCGCTAAACAACCTTACCTACCTCACCACCAAGGGCAAAAAATACACGCTACGCTACCGACCTGTCCTTGCACGCACGCCGCCGACGCTACGCCTGCTTTGGCCCAGTTCCAATTCCAGACGCCGCAGACAAACGTGCTCCAGCCCGCTTCCCGCCCGATCGTCCTGTTCCTCCAACTTCCGTCATCCGAGTCCACGTTGCCCCTCAGCAACATCACCACCACCCAGCCCGCAGTCCACAAATCTCTACTTTTCGCTTCGATTTCTCCCTTTCAGCCGCCCTTTCCCCCCCGAACATCAAAGAAACAACCTTGCATTTTTCCCTCTCTCGATACTTTCTCCTGTCCTCCCGAGTCGACTTCCATTCCACAACCACCTGGCTGGTACTGCATGTAGCACATTGCACAGAGCTCCTCTCCACGACTCGTACTCGCTCCGCATTACCAATCACAAGAAAGAGACACCCCTCAATCCGGGGCTGCGAGACTGATCACGCTGCCACTCGTTGCGACCTGCGAAAACCGATACAACCCCGCGAATACCTTCATATTCCCGTCGCTGCCCATCAGTGACCCCCTCCGCCGACATGTCGACGATACAACAACTCAAGAACTTCATCCGCCACGGTACGATATTCTCCGCTGCCCCTTATTCGTCTCCCCGCCTCTGCTCGCGACCGCTGTTTGACAACATTAACCCTCAAAATTCCACTCGCTGCTCTCTAGTGAAACATGACTGACAATATTTGTAGGCAAGCAAGCCCGCGCAGCGAACAATGACGAGGCCATAGCAAAGTCACACAACTCCCCTCCACCAAAGGCACACATGGGTATCTCCGAGCCAGCACACGTCGGCGCTCCCCCGGCGGCAGCCGTTCCCGACGCATATTCGGTTGCTGGTGACGGCCAGAACCGCGCCGCTCAAGCTGGCCATGTTGCTGCCCACGCCGTCGAGCCAAACCAGAACAAGGCCAAGTCTAAGAACATCGACAACACGCACCTCGCAAAGATCATCGCCGAAGAGAATGAGAGCAAGAGCAAATTCCCAAGATACCCCGGCCTCGAGAGATGGGAACTGGTAGAGAAGATGGGCGACGGTGCCTTCAGCAATGTCTACCGCGCGAAAGACACAACGGGCGAGCATGGCGGCGAATGCGCCATCAAGGTCGTCCGCAAGTACGAAATGAACAGCATGCAGGTGAGTTGATGCTTGGGTGGTTTTCGGCCGCAGCCATGTTTTTCTTGTTTTTTTTGTTTCGTGCATTTGCTTTTCGTACGTTGGTTTTTCCAATCACTCCATACCAACAAAGGCCGATTTAGGGTAACAAGCATCTTCACCCGGACTTCAAGAAAGTCCCCAAAGCCGCAGAGGTGCGAAACTTTTCAATATTTCATTTGTTTACACATCGGGCCATCCTCAATTTCTCTTCGACTCATTTGTTGCTCTGTTCAATGTTCGGAGGATGGCCCTCCATATAGATCATAGACGCCGTTACTGACCTGAGGCCAGAGAGCGAATATCCTGAAAGAGGTTCAGATTATGCGCCAGCTGGACCACCCCAACATCATTAAGCTCATCGATTTCTCCGAATCAAGACAATACTACTACATCATCCTGGAACTGGCACCTGGTGGCGAGCTTTTCCACCAGATCGTTCGACTCACCTACTTCAGCGAGGAGCTTTCAAGGCATGTTATCGTCCAGGTGGCCAAGGCCTTGGAATACTTGCACGAGGAGAGAGGCGTTGTTCACCGGTAAGTAGTACTGCGGATTGTTCTGTTGAAATCCGCTCATTGTGTGGGGCGAAACGACGGAATATGACTCCCGTGATGCATTGACGTCATCTCTGTGACGATTGCTGACAACTCTTCTCGCAGCGACATCAAGCCCGAGAACATTTTGTTCAGCCCGATTCCCATCGTTCCGTCGAAGAACCCGAAGCCTAAGCAGCCTGGTGACGAGGACAAGGTCGACGAGGGCGAGTTCATTCCCGGTGTCGGCGCTGGCGGCATCGGCCAGATCAAGATCGCCGATTTTGGCCTTTCCAAGATCGTCTGGGACAATCAGACAATGACGCCTTGTGGAACGGTCGGTTACACAGCTCCCGAGATCGTCAAGGATGAGCGGTACTCCAAGTCTGTCGACATGTGGGCACTGGGCTGCGTTTTGTACACCCTGCTCTGCGGTTTCCCGCCATTCTACGACGAGAGCATCGAGGTCTTGACCGAGAAGGTTGCCAAGGGACAGTACACTTTCCTGTCCCCTTGGTGGGATGACATCTCCAAGTCTGCGCAGGATCTCATCTCCCACCTCTTGACCGTCGACCCCGAGAAGCGATACACCATCACAGAGTTTTTGGCTCACCCGTGGATCAAGGGATCAGGCCCGACACCCCGTGAGGAGAAGAAGGCACAGCCCGAGATGCTTCGTGCGTTCGACGCGTCCAAATTCACTGATGGTGAACGCCGCTACGACTTCCGATCTCCTGGAGCCGTCAACTTGCGCGAGGTCTTTGATGTTGGTTACGCTGTCCACAGACAAGAGGAGGAGGCCAAGAGGCGCAAGCAGATTGGTGCCAAGGGCGGTGTCCCCGCTCGATTCCTCAACAACCTTAACGAAGAGTCTGAGGATGAGGACCAGGAGATGCCAGATAAGGACGCGGAATATGTGCACAAGCCTTCGCAGGCTACGCAAGCATTGGAGCAGAGCATGCGCAACGCCCAGATTAAGGATCAACAAGAGCAGCAGCGCGGACGCGAACGCGAACGGCAAGCACACCACACCGAGAAGGGTTACGGCCAGCACTCTGCTGCAGTTACCGCCGCAGCTCGCCAGCAGGTCAGGGATCGCAACAGGCAGAAGGGCGCTTTCGAGCTAAACCTCGACGGCGCAACACTGCTTGGTCGCAGAGCCAAGCAGCCCATGGCGGCAAGCGCTGGCGGGGCATAGGAGCCTCGGACTCCCAGTTGCAGTCCGCCGGGGAGCGATGTTATTATTGCGAAACCTCCGCGAGGCGAAGCAGACTTAGAGGGAGGCACGGTATGAACCAATGTGGGTTTTCTGGCGTATAGGTTAAAGGGAATGGCATTCCTTGGTCAAGTGACTTAAGGACTTTAGCGCAACTCATGAGATGGACGTCGTGGATATCCAATTGTGTCGAAGTCGGTTTTGTTTGTCATTTCTTTTTGGGACGGATTAGCTACGACTTCTATCTCCTTTTTTTGCGGCATCATACATAGGCCCGGAGTTTCATTGGCAACGGGAACATAATTCCTCTTTGCATTCAACAATGAAAAAGATTTGCAATTTCAACTCTCCACACCATTTAGTATCTCGTTTGGTGAGTAACTTTCATTGCGGTGCTTTCGACCCAGTCCATCTGCGGTAGGAACGACAGCTGCCCAGTAAAGATTTATTTCAAGTTGAACGCCACCGTTGACATGGACCACGGCATTTTGCCATTGCATTATGCCTAAAGTTGATGCATGGCAGAGCTCAGCCGATTTCCTGCCTTCATTAATGACAGGAGATAATTGGTCTTCATAAACTTGCCTGTGGCAACTTGACCTCACCGTCTCACCTTCAACAAGTGAGGTTCCTATCAATCCGCAACCAACCACATGGTGTCACACCCAGCTCCTGGCTTTGCGGCGGTGGCAGTCTTGAGGGAACAGCATGGAAGCGGATGTAAGGAACGTAGGCTGGCTGAGTGCGATGGCGGAGTGTGTTCTAGTGCCTCCTATCTTAGTGGTAGTGCTTGGGATTTAGCTGGTGCCAGGCTGTCCGAATTGCCGAATGGTGATATTGATTCGGGCAGACTCTTATTCTAGCGTGGTCCGAGTGATGTTATACCGAATTCGTGTCATAGATTGTGGACTTAATTGGTGAATTTATTAGCTAACAGACACTGCCCGGCTTGCAAAACTCCTTAATGAGTATGGACTAACTGTAAATGATACACGACAGAAATTGCATAACGTTCAACGACTAAATCAACTAACCAAATTAGGTGAAGACAAACATATCCTTCACGCTCATCTCAGTAGCTGCAACCGTCTTTTTCAGTAATCCCAAGGGCACTGGTCCGAAAGGCATCTATCTATGACGTTAGAACCCTCTTTGACTGCCTCCACAGCATCCTCAGCGATGATGACTTGGCCCCCTTGCCATTTCAGCAACATTGTTAACACGAGGTCACAACACCCGTTGATCCTATATCTCCTGCCGTGGTATTGAATGCAATACATCCTGTCTATATGATCGCATTCGAGATCAGGTTCCAGTCGGTTGACAATAACGTCGACAAGTTCTCTGGTGATGGTGATTGGACCACTCTGCCGCATGAGTAGAAGTTCAAGGACTTTCCCCAAACTATGTTTGTGCATTTCTACTGACCGCAAGATGATCGCAACAACATTACAGCTTAATTGAACATTGCACCCTTCCCATGCAAAGAGAACTGTTAACATTCTCTCCGAAATGTCCGTATTATGCCTGGTAACCACCGAGAGAATACTCTCTGTGATGGTTATTTGGTCCCCCCTTTTCTCAAAAAGGAGCTTCACCACGTCCTCGCCGTTTTCTGCATTCCCGACAGCCGCTTTGAGCACGTTTTCGGTAATGACGATGTTTTCTCCGTGATTCAGAAGAATCGACATTATGTCTTTGCCGCAGTAAATATTCGACGCTGCTGCGACGAGGATATTCTCTGTGATTTCGACATGGTCTCCCTGGGCTCTGAGACAGACCTCCATGGCGTAGGTGCCGAGAACTGACGCAAGGCGAATGATCTGGCCTTCTGCTGCGTTGTCGTAGCTCCCTCTAGCTATGTTGGCCAGTTCCTGCACGGCCTCGATCCTCTTGTCGTCTCTGGGCTCGTTTCTCTCGCGGTAAGCCCAGATAAGATGATCCATAGCTAGCAGCGCGTCGGCGCAATTCAGCCTGGAGGCGTTTTCGTGAGCCGCTATTGCCGAGTAAAATCGAGAAATGGCCTTCGTGTGCTGGCCCATGTCCAGAAAGAGCAACCCTACTTCCCTAAGGCGGAATCCTTCTTCGGATCCTGCATAGTCAATTGCTTGACCCTGCAGGAAATCGCTCAAGGTACTTTCAGTACCAGCGTTGCCGTGAGAAGCTTGCCAGTCCCACACGAGGAGAAGATTGACCTCGGATCGCGTCACGCCCAGATAAGCGTCGGGAGGGTTGGAATATTCGATTGGGCTTTTCGCGTCAACAGCCATCACGATGATGAGACAGTAGTCATCGTAAACCCTGATGATTGTGGGTTGCGTTGCCCCTTGTAGCAAACAGATGATGTCGCCTTTTTGGACAGGCTTTGCTGAGGCCTGGATAGTCCAGTACCCTCCGTCCCCAGCTGGCAACGTGACTTTCACCCTTTGGACAGAGGCCCAAGGATTTTCGATGAGCACAGACTCTATGGTACCCAAGATACGGCCTTTAGTCTGGATCAGCGCAGTCTCTTGGCTATCCCAGGTCGAGATCGAGGCGTCTTCGGAGAGAAAGCTTCTCAAGAGCCGGGAGAACAAGCTTTGCCACGATATGCGATAATCAGGCACTAACTCGGAAGGGGCATCGGTGCTCATTCCCAGCAGAGCGTAAATCTTATCGCGGCGGTCTGTTGCGTTTTGCGTGTGGTACAAATCTGTCAGTTCCCCAAGAGTGCGTATTCGTAGAGAGAAGCCCCCGTTGGTGTGGAGTGCACGTTTGGGCCGGAGAACTGCAGACTTGATGAGGTAGGCGGCCGAGCGAACGCGTGTTTGTGTGATATCGTCCAACGAGCTCAGGTCCATCGCACTCAGACCCTGACAGAATGCATATCCGTCTATCTCGGTGGCATGGCACATGATGAGCACATTACGAGAGGCGGCCACCTCCTGGAGGACCTAACAGATGTTGTCAATCAAGGCAGTCTTGTCCCCCCCGTTGGGAGGTTGCCTTACCCAAATGCGTCTGAACCAGTTCCGGCGAAGCAGCTCTACGACAGCTTCGCCGTCTTCCTTATTGCGTAATCTGCCTGTGAGCAACCCGCTGGCAGCAAGACCGATGGTCTGGAGTGCGCGGTAACTGACATCCTCCGACTCATTGTCGCTCTGACGGTCGCCGGCAGCCTCTTCCAGCCATACAACGACACGGTTGGCTCTAGCATAGATCTCTGCCATACGTTGGACTTGATGCCCCTTCTCGTCGGCATCTTCTTGATTGATGCAGATTGCGTCTGCCCATATGATGCGTTCGAAAAAAGGGTCCTCAAGACGTGCGAGCGCCGCGTGCAGGCTGGCGGTGATGTCCAGATACCCTTGGTCAGTGAACACTTTCTGGCTTTTGTCGGGAGCACCCCAGTGGTAGGACAGAGCCTCGTAGAGATGGGCTCCTCTTCTGTCGTCCTTTAGGGGATAATGAAAGAGCTCGCATTGCAATGGGGCGTCTCTGTCTTCATGAGGCTTCAAGCGAAGTAAACGGATGGACTCGGGCAACAATGGGAGATAAGTATACGGTCGCATGGTAGGCTGAGTGGTGTAGCCTTGTTTGGATTGGTGTGGCCCTGGGCAAAGACTAGGCGGACCGTGAGAGAGAACTTGCAGATGGAGGCTTCGGTTGTTGGGATGAGGGGTTTTGGGCGCGGCGTTTGCTCAGCCGGATCGATTTCGCAAACGACCCGCAATTCGCTCTGGGATTCTATGCGGGCTCAGTCCAACCAACCAACAACCCCGGACACATATATGGGACGCAATTCCATGGAACATTACGAGATTGGAATCAACTGGATAACCAAGAAAGGGATGGGGTCACAATTGCGGCTGAAGAAAGCTGATATCTTGAGATTAAAAAAGAGAAGGAAGTTATAAAAGACCCGTGAGTCTAGTCCAAGAATCACAGAACGATGGCTCAGCCAGCCGTTGGCTTGAATCTTTCCATTCAAGCCCAGTTGAATAAATGTGTATGCGGCCAATGCAGCCCCAAACATGTGTAAGTAGGCTTGAGATCAGCTAGAAATTATAGGGCTAGTCCTTCGCCTATGATTCCCCAAATGATCACGAGATTCTTTAAGGAATCATCCACGTAATAGATACATGTATCCTGATAATTTCAATACATTGTACCGCGAACTATTCCCAGAGGATCACAGTAGAGGGCAGGTAAACGTTTCAAAACGTCCATCCGAACTGATCCATCACCTCCAACCAATCCTCCCCAGGAACCATGTCGCTTGCGACCCCGCCCATATCAAAACCATTATCTGCTAGATGTCTCGATGCTTCCATTTCGCCCCCGCCGAAAGTCTCTAGCATGCCAGCCAACTTGCCAAACACAGCTGCTCTCCCATCTGCCTTTGCCCCTGGACACGTCGACGCATCTTTAAGGTTGTTGCGCGCCTGTTGATACCAGCTTTCGAGCCTTCCCACGCGCCGCTCATCATAGGCGCCTGTTGCAAGCTGGGATACAAGTTTGCGCGTCGAGAGGGTTGCGTGCATCAGCTGGTACAGCTCCGCTAGTGTGAAGCCATGGTACTCGTTGGGCTGGAATGCTAGGAAGATTTTGAAGTAGGACTCGAGGGCCTGATATGTTTTGTGCAAATGCTGCGGGTCTGGAGAGGCAAGAGTGAGGGCGAATTCAGAGATGGCGAAAGAGGCGTAGGTTATTTGGCATGATATTACTATTAATTGGCGTCAGTCGTTGACATTGGGGTTTTCTCAAGGGGTTTTCTCAAGGTACTGAGGCGTCTTACTAGGGTTTTCAGCAGGGCTCGCGCAGAGTTTGTCCAGTTCGGTGTGCAGCATCGCAGCGATGAAGTCTGCTGGAATCTCCGGAGCTGATGTAGGTGAGCTTGGAGGGGAGTAAAAGGCCCTTTCCAGGACTTGGCGAGTCTTGATCATCGATACTAGCGTGAGGTCTCTAGATACATTAGTGGTTGACAGGTCCTCAAGACAGATGCCCAGGTAGGGCGTCCAGAGGAGTCTGTCTGTTCGACGCATGTATGATGACACTCTTATCATCGTCTTATTAGCCAAGCCTTTCTCTATTATCAAAAGAGCAGAAGATGAACTTACACAGAGCTTAAATAGTAACAAGCAACTGCAGCTCTCTGTTCCTCGACCGTGCGGGTTGCAGATACCCATGGTCGATGGATGGTCAGCCGCAGCATTGCCTCGGGGAGAGTCTGCGGCGGTTGGTTCAGCCCCAGATCAAAGACGACTGTGTTTGCAAGCTGGGTGAAAAGGGTTAGGAATGGGCGTTGGTGGACTTGGAAGTTACCCCTTGAATATGAACCAATCGTTAGCAGTGTCCGAGATAATGACTGAGAGGGAATGCTTGGTGTGATGAGCGAGTACCATGCTATGCAGATGAGGAGGCCTTGTAGGAGCTCCAGGCTTCGTTCTAGGTTGAGAACCATTCGTTGCGCTACTACACATCGGATCTTGTCGTTGAGTACTGCTTGTGGCAGTGCGTGGGCCTGGGAGACGGCAACGATGCAGAGCCAGAGGAAGGGCCTTTCTTGGCGCAGTGAGCTTGGGGATTGATCAAATGGGAGAGATAGAAAGGGGAGGCGAGGGTGATGAGTTTGGGTGAAGTCTAAGAGGATGCTGTCTTCGTTGATTGATGAGGAGAGCCCGATGACATATGAGAGTAGATCACTGTCGACCTGCGACGATGGCGTTACTGGCAGCGAGATGTTGTCTGAGGCCAACACTGATCCGATAGATTTTGCATGGGTATTGTTTGTGATTAGAGAGACCAAGCCATCAATCTTTGCTTCCAATTGACTGGATTGAGACGGCCCGTCGCTCGCGACGCTCTTTTGCTTCCGCTTGTTGTTTGATGCGACGCATTCCTTTCCTAGGCGTTGACATCTGACAAGGGTGAGTCACCATATCCGATTGGAAAAGCTCGGAAGTTACCTTTCACATGGCGATCCCGGAGAAGTTGCGATGCAGCGGGACTTGATCCTCGAGCACTCAGAACAAGCCGTGCCGTACTGGGCATGTCGTTTACGGGATTGCATGTGCTACTGTGCGGAGATAGTCTCCCCTTTCAATGCCAGTAAATATTCCGTAAGTCATTCAAAGTAACGATATCTCAGCCGGAGACGGAGATGGCGACAATGCGAGTTAAGATTTGATGTTAGCGGGGGAGTGGGACCGAGAGTCGGATAGACCGGTAATTATTGAACGCCGGAACGCCGACCGGAGACGGCATTCAATTCTCCGAACGCCGCCTCGGCCTAGGTTCACATGGTGAAGTCGTTTCAGACCACGAACGTATATCTTCTGCGCTCATTTCCCACTCGTTCATCTAGTAAATATCCATCATCCAAAGTATTTATTGAAACACTTCTTGCCATCACTTTCTAGAATCGGCACCACACACGCAACAGCCATGTCTTCCTGGCAGACCCTCTCATTCTCAACGGCTGTAATCATCGCCAGCATCCTCACAGCGCTCTGCTCCAGAGCCCCAAATGAGGCAACAGATAAATGGGGGAAAGACCGTCTCGGCATTTGGGCAACGCCCAAAGCATCATTCGTGCGACGCGTTGTGACCGTGGCCATTGGCATATCCCAGGCCATTATAGCGTTCTCGTCTCCAACGACCAACTACATTTGCCGCAACCCCGAAAATGTCAATCGCCATCTCTTTGAGTGGAACGGATACTCGACCACCTGCTTGTTTCTCATCATTGGTATCGGTGCGCCTCTTCGCCTTCTAGCGTTCGCCCAGCTTGGGAGGAATTTCACGTTTCAGCTCGCTAAGCCAAGCGGGCTTACCACGACGGGAGTGTATCGATATATCCAACATCCGGGCTACACGGGTCAAGTGCTTGTTTTGTTGGCGAACCTGGCTTACTTGTTCCGCTGGGATGGGGTTGCCGGGTGTTGGATTTCCCAAAGCTTGCGGGCCCGGTTGGATGGATGGGGCTTGGTTGGCTATGGTGTCGCGGCCTTGATTATAATGAGGAAGGTTTCGGTAAGGGTACAAGACGAGGAGGAAATGTTGAAGAAGACCTTTGGAGAGAAGTGGGTTCGATGGCATTCTACGACTAAACGATTTGTTCCTGGGTTGATCTAACCTTCTGGTCGCACATTTTTGCTTCCTTCTAGCAGAACCTTTATACCTACTGTGCTTGGCTGAGTCTCCTCGCTCTCTGTAAAGGCAAAACTTCTAGTTTGACGGAGGACCCTTGGACTCGAAGCCGTTCCCTTATTGCGGAATTGACGCTCTGCTTCAGATCTCATAGTTGACTTTATCGACAGGTTTGACTCAGTATGTGAATCTACTTGAGCATAAGACAACTTTGGTGTTGTTCAATCTAGCAAAGCTTGGCAAGACTTTCTGTTGAGGATCATGTCAAAGGTTATTGCAGTGACAGATCCGGATCGTCCTCGCTCTCGTCCGCTGAGCTAAGTTTGGCGCTGTTGACATGGACTTCTCCATTCACATGCTCCGCCTCCTTGCCCATTCCGTCGTCTGTTCTGTCCTCAAAGATGTCCTTGACTGACGCTACAAGAAGCTTCCCCACCAGGTCCTTGTACTCGCGGTCCTCAGTCAACATATCCAGTACGAGTTGCCTTTCCTGGCGATCGAGCTCCTCTCTTTGGCGGCGTATTTCTTCTAACCCAGCTGCCGCACGATCTTCCAAGACGTTCTTGCTCATTTCCATGGCTTTGATCTTGCCATCCAACTCCGACTTTAGCTCTTCTAATTGAGCTGCGCGAGAGACATCATTGAGAGCCTCCGCAAGACCCACCGCCGACTCTAGGAGCCGACTGATACCGCGAGCAGTGGTGCGTA
Source organism: Colletotrichum sp. SAR 10_76 (assembly GCA_025327145.1). Lineage (NCBI taxonomy): Eukaryota > Fungi > Ascomycota > Sordariomycetes > Glomerellales > Glomerellaceae > Colletotrichum > Colletotrichum sp. SAR 10_76. The sequence continues at coordinate 193,172 of JAKMWU010000017.1, read as the reverse complement.
GTCGGTGGACGGCTGTATGTCGTAGTTGGTGAGTCGAAACCAATGCAGACTGGACAGTTGCTCCTGACAAACCCTGGGGGAGCTCTTTGTGGAGGATTCTGGCCCACTTGGTCAACTCTACTGCGGATGCGCAATCCCATCCTCTCTCACTAAGGGCGTCCGGAATGGTTTTGCTAGCGAAATCAAAGCAACACTCTTCTAAAACCGTCTGAGCCGTAGTCAGAATAGCGTGTTGTGCACGGTATGGTACGTAAGATGGATACAGCGATGGGATGGATGATTTGAGTGAGGTAGGTACTATAGCGGTTTCTGGGATCATTGTGTTAGGAAAGCTGAACTAGATGGATCCAAGGGCTTCCGACAAACCTTCAATGCTCACTTCATCCTTCAGCGGTCTCGTGAGAAACTCAAGATCTTTCTCCTCAGGGATCTCTTCCTCCTCTTCGAAGCGCGCGATCTCGCCAAGGCAATCCGCAACTGATTTTGCCGCATCCGCTTCCGATGCTTCTCGCTGGGCATCCTGTTGCGGGGATGTCTTGAAAAGCTCAGGAAACTCGACTTTGGCTCGGAGGTCTGACTCGAAAAGCCGATTTTCCAGCAACTGCTTCACTATATCTGCGAGCTTAACTTCGCCAAATTCTTGGAAGACATGCTTAAGAGGGCCGCGATTGTGAAGAAGAGTTTCTTTGATTTTCTTCGGCTTGCGAAAGAGAGCAGCATCGCCACTGAAGATTGCCCGGCAGGTCCGGTAGACGCGTTGACGCTCCTCCAAAGTGTAGGACATTGCGAAAAAGGGAGACAGACACCGAGACTATGATAGACTTGCCTTGGTTGAACCAGATCTGTGTTTTATTACATTTGTTGCCAAGATTTTGCAAGCCACCTCCCGGGAATTCCAGTGTGGACGTTGTCTCACTTTAGTGGAACGTCTTGTCGGCCTCCTGCAGTTACAAGGGTCATGTCTTAGACATTGAGTTTTAGCGCGCTCGAGAAAGAACCAACTGTCAGTGCATCTTCCTCATCCTACCTCTGTACCATTTTTCTGAGGTTGCTTACATATATGCAACCCTTGAATACTTTGATTGAATGCACTGTGTGGGCTAAGTATTTCATACGCAGGATTTCCAAGGTACGTGTGAGCGCTGAAGTTCTCAATAATGGGGATTGCAACGAGAATGGTGGGTCTTTATTTTTCAGATGATGAAGCAAAGTATCATCGACATAATCTCGAGTTGAAATGCCACAATGATCCCAGATGGAAATCTATAATGATTCATTTCAGAATAGATGTGGACCGCTTGCCTCATTTGTACTCATAGCAAAAGGGTCCCCGCCGAATGTCCATCACTTCAGCAACAGTCATATTCCCACTGAAGTTCGGGAAAGACAACGGGTACTGCAGAGTGATGTTCTCGTAGGCGACGTCTCCAAAGAAGTTGAAAGGGTAGGCCCATATAATGTCAGGTCCGCCAATGTCCATCTTACGAGCTGGCCAGTCTACGGGAGTACTGCTGTCAGCAAGGAGTCTTGATTTTATGTTGGAAATTAAAGATGAATTTGGTTGATGGGACAGGGTCCCGCAAGCAGAAGGTCACCTACCGATGCGTTGCCACTCGTTCCAGATCTTGTCCAGAGCGCCGTGTATGAAGTAGAAAACGGGATCGCCAGGCGACGAATACATATCAGCAACCTGTGGGATAACCTTGAATTTAGCTCATGCAAGTCACCGGCAACCAGTTGACAGCTTAAGTAGGTACGGAAGGTGGCTTACATCTCCAACTGCACCGCCGATTCCCAAGTGCATCCCCGCGTGCAGTGTCATACCACTAACCTGCATACTGTATCCCTGAATATGCAAGTTGAATTCGTCAAATGAGGTCGCGGACAGGGTTCGGTTGATGACTTCATCACTAAGAGCGCTCGTGATGATGGGCAGGCTGAAATCACGGCGGAGGCAGTGAGGAGTGTACTCGACCGAATAACCTGCATCACGTAGTCAGCATTGTCAGCACTAGTGAGTTCATCTCTTAAAGCAAGCAGAAATGCGTACCGAGGCCCATGGGTACGGTGATGTTAGCGAAAGGCCCCTCTTGGACGCAACCTGCACCATCAAGTTAGCTGTTTGTCGACGAAGAATCAAGGTGAACTTGCCGCCTCCAGATCTTTCCGGGATCTCAATTGGTTTCTGAACGGGGAACTCCTCCGGATCGGTAATATTTGCGATGTACGGCCCATTTCCTCCGACACCGTAAACGTTATCAAAGACGGGTGACTTGGCGAAGCCCTCGGCGGTGTTGTCTAACCCCATATCCCAGTACGGAAGGGTGCCTTTGAAATCACATTTGGTGCGTAGCTCTGACTCGAAGAGATACAGCATCCAGCGATGCCATCTACTATTCATTAGCCACGAGGCCGATACTGACTCCCTTAGGGTTAGTGAACTTACGGAAGGAACGGTCCCTATTATATGGTTCAATCAGCTTACTTCCTTCCAAGCTATAGGTTTGATAACTTGTTGCCCCGAGCATTACTCACGTTGAAATGAACTTGCTTCGTCATGTAAATGTGCATTCCCTGGAAATCGTCGTATCGGGACTTCGCCCCGGGCCACAAGTCGTTACCCTCGGACGGAAGGACCATCAGACATTTTATAGAATCGATGTAGTCCAGCCTCTGTTCCAAAGACAGCTGTCGCCATTCGTGTCTGACGAGAGGATCGGCGCAAGCTTCGACATTCATGTTGTTGGCGGGCGCGGCGGCAGCGCTGAGGAAATGGAGGCCCGCGAGGGCCAAAAGGGCTAGAGAAACAGACCTCATAACGGAATCTGGGCTTGAGGGAGCAATAACTTTGTTTCAAAGACTCAATTTCCAAACAGAAGTTACGTTCAGTGAAGAACTGGAGAAAATTCCGTCTTATATGTGGACGCAAATTCTCGACGCAGATTCTTCCAGCATGCGGCTTGGCTGCATGCCATCGGGTTGTGGGATGCAACGTTCGCCAACAGCTCATCAGTTTGGTATCATCCCCACCTGCACGAGCGGGCTCGTAACCGTTTTCAGGAAGTCGGAAGGGGCTTCAGATGCACGTTGGTTCGCCCGCGCCCGCTACCTGCCAGATATTTCCAGAGAGTCGCACGACTTTAAGAGCTTACCATGGTGTTATTTCTTAACTTCCCATCGTTCTGGAAACTCTAGAATAATGCCCACCGCACCAAAACTGAGTCATCCGTTGCTGCCGACGAGACAGACGAGCTAAATAGCTGTCATGCAACAACGGATGACTGAAGGTGACTTCCCGAGACCAGCTGGTCGGCCGACCAGGGTTCGCGCCTTAGCGTGCGGCGTCGTAAAAGAGTAGAGACCCGGTCCCTGCTAGCGCTCCCGGGGACAGCAACTGTCTAATCATGGCTTGTTCATCCCAACTTTGTGGGTATTGATCTGACCCCTTGTAAATCGATCCCAGTCACGTTGGAAGAGATGGGGTTATGGTCATGATGTTGGTCTTCTGCAACATTATGGAGCATATTCATAGGCGAAGATGCAGAATGCAAGCGGTCCTATCAAGTATTTGATGGAAGCGACCTACCCAGGCTTCGTTCGGAAGGGTTTGGCTTAGGTTGCAGGGCCAGCTAGCGGCTGATGTTAGTCCAGGTTTGCAATCCGGTGCCTTTCAACCACGGGTTTCGAGAACATCAAAAAGCCCCGCGATGGCATTCCTACGGTTCCCTGGCGCCACCAAAAGGTGCCCGGCAAATATGCCCGACGTCACAGACACTTCAGCTCAGCTCTTCTCCAGAATAGGTAAAAGTTTGTCTGACCTTGACGACCCCAGGACCGAACCTTGACAGCACCTTGAATTCTTCAACCTTCTCCCGGTGGTCAGTGTGCTTATGGTGGATGCTGTGAGCAACCAACCAGGGAACACTTAACCTCAGAGAAATGGGTACACTTTTACCAGCACCTGGTCAACTCTCTACCCTCAACGAAAGCAACGGCTTAAAAGTACAGACAGGTTTTCATGCTTCAAAGATTCTAATCAACTTGAAAAAGTACTTATGCCGCTGAACCAGGGCATCTTTCAACGTCCCCGGTATCTCGAGACATAGAACGGGGACGACATCTTGATGTTGAAGGCTATGATTAGTTGTGGTGTTGTGCAGAGGGAGCCTCCCCGGCAAGGTAACTCGCGCCCTCTACCTCACAAGTAGCCATATAGGTTTGTCTGCGAAGCCTAGGTTATCCTAGCCCTAGGACTCTTCCCGGTACTAACCGGCGGCAAACTATTATAAAAGGATTGACTAGGGAAGAGGGATCTTGCAGCCGCCTCTTCTCATCTCCATACTCTTCACCACCAACATTGTCCTCGCAACCCCCACCAACATGCATCTCTCATCCGTGATTATTGGGGCCTGCCTCCTCGCCATCGGCGCAAACGCCGATCCCGTCAAAGGCACAATCTTCTACGGCGTAAGTCGATTCCATACTCACCTTTCATTCAAAACTACCGGGGGACGACCCCCAAAAGCGAAAGAAACCTCATACTGACAACTACCAGAAATGCGACAAACAGACCAACATGTGCGTCATGATAAACACGCTGAGGCCAGACACGAACTGGTCGCTGCCTTGCAAGTATCTCGTACGTCACCCTCGCAGATTAAAAAAAGCAGCACCCACACAAACCCCAAACTGCTAACCCCCCATCCCCTACCTCGTTTGTACCTCCCGAGGGAGAAACCGCTCTGATCTCCCTCGAACAATCACATCGCTAACACACCCCACCCCAAACCACAGTGCCACGTAGACGGCGCCGACTGCTGGTACGCGACCGACCGCACCGTCAGCGGCGTCCGCTGGCCTCCGTCGACGGACATGGTCTCCTGCAGCAACAACAACATGCCCCAAGGCCACAAGCGACCTTTAATCTTCCCGGATCATGAATCGTTCAGACAGTACTTCAAGCCCTTAGAGAACTTCGGGGACTTGTGAGTAACTCGGGCACTGGACCTTATGCGATGACCGTGTGCTGACTTCTTCAGCTCCAAATTGGGGGGCCGACGAGCCGTGAAGTTTAAAGCTTGAAGCGTGCGATTGATGGAGTAGATGGATCAGGGGGGTGTTTTCGGCGCCGTGCTTGGAGAAGAGTAGAGGGGAGCCATCGGTGCCGATAGCTGAGTTTGGAAAATTGAAATTTATGGGTGTGTTTGGCGTTCAGGCACGCAGGGTGTTGAGTAAGCCCTCGTCGGGCTTGAGTCCCTGGGTGGCTTAAGACAACTAGGTTCACAAGCAGGGCACACCGCCGACCATAGAAAACACAGAGATAATTTCCACACAGCCTTGATTCATGATCCATGAATCATGTTTGTCTCCTGCGTAATCTATCGTGTATGTCCCTAAACATCGGCCTCCAAGAGATTGATTGTTGTTTTGAACTATTGCAGGGGTGCCACAGCACATGCGTCTCGGACAGCTCTTCACTACCGCCTGCTTATTATGTGGTCAAGGTTGTAGTAGTGGCGGAGGAAGTACTGGGACGCTGGCGAAATCTTTTCTGGAGCCTTTAGACATGCGAGACAGGACTTGAAGGCCAGTCGGTACTCACGACTCAACATTCCCGATGGGCTACAGCGCCGCGAACTTCCTCACCTCGATTTGGACTATCATTTTTTGATTATTACGGTGATTATATGGATCTCATATCGGCCCGTAAAGCTCAAATACCTGCCTCCTCGGCCACTTCACCATCTCCAGCAACGCAGGATGCTCCGCCAGAACAGTATCCGTAACCTCGAACAGCCTCCGACTCCACCCCTGCAAGAACCAATACCTCTGCTCCAACACGCACAGCGGGATCGCAAAGTACGACAGAAGCACCATGCTGAACGGGTTCTGCCCCTGAATATCCGCCATGAGGTTTTCTGAGATGACGTAGGGCCAGAAGAGAATCATGCCCACCTCAACGTTGGTACCGGCATGTGCCATGAAGTAGATGGCCTTTTCGAGCTCCTCTACGGCCTTGAGATACTCGTCGCGGCAGTCTTCGCTGAGGGTTTCTTGGAAGAAGGTTGCGAGCTCTGTAAATGCTTGAAAAATGTCGGGGGGTAGGGGCGACAAATGCATTGGTGGGTTTCTATGGACTACATGTTAATAGGTCTGGTGTATCGGAGGTGTTCGTGCCGGGGTCTACGCTTGCCTGTAATTGACATCCTCGGGGTCTATTGTCCAGATACCGTGCACCAAGGCGGCAAACTTGGTTTTGGTCAGGCGTCCCTGATATGGCTCAAGCACCGCACGAATACCCCTCACAAACAGAAACAACTCCAAGATATTCGGAATGGTTTCTGTTTCGTTCCCCATGCGCACGGGTACGGAGGACACGTACATGACGACAATGGAGGCGAAGCTGAAGAACGTTTGCCAGTTGGTGTCGTTGATGTTGTGCAGCTCGGACCGAAACCCCTCGAGGCCAGCATTCTGGTGTGCCGTTGCGAGGTCAAGATACGTCTCCCGTTCTGGGGGTATCAAGTACGCCTTGTGTAAAGCAGACAAGGTTAGGATGCCGTGCATGACGAAAGGGCACGCGTACCCGATTTCCGGGAGATTCACGCGCCACACGTACTGCATGTCAGGACGGACGGCTAGTGAGTCGGCGGTGGCTAGTGTGTAGTGGTGCATGAGCTCCAAACCGCGACCCCAGATTTCAATGGTGGGTGCTGATGGGATCATGCGGGTACGGTCTGCCACCATGTCGAGGAAGCCATATTTAGAACGGGGGCTTGATCCATCAGCGGAAGACGGGGCGTGTGGCCGTTGGGGGTTGATGTCGCTAGGAGAGTTGCGAGAAGTTGATAGGCTGCAGACTATGCCATGTCTGGAACAATTGAAGCAGGACGGGTATGCCTCGTCGCACTGGAGCAGTCAGTGACACCATGCTCCATTGGCTCGATAACAAGAGAGTGGCGCCAGGGCGGGCGCAGTGAAATAACGTTGCCGCGTGTTCATCGCGTGCCATGGTCCCGGAGCCAAGGGGTAGACGTCGCTTACCTTTACTTTTCTCCGTTTGCAGTCCCTGCAGCCGTTGCGACTCTTTGTATGGGATCGTCGAGTTGCCATTGGATCGGTGGGGGCTGGCGGCCAATACCTTAAGTAGGAGGGTGTTTGTCTGATGTTTCGGACGGGATCTCTCCACGCAGCCAATCTTGACAGTTGACGAACCGCTACCAGAGGCGTGTCTTGGTGAGAGGAAGGACGACGGATGGCGTACGAACCCGCGGGTTCGGATCGAATAAGAGGAATCTTGATGGCCGTCAAGCCAAGGAGAATGCGAGTATCAAAGATGAAAACAGCGGGTCGATACGAGACAAAAGCGAATACTCGCAATTGCGGGGCGTCTCTCCTTAGTTCAGCGGGTCTCCCGACGCTTGTCATGTCCCCGAAGGCCCAAAACCATGGGCATCCCGGTCAACTCGTCAGCCCTTGCGCCCGTAGTGTTGCCCAGCCGTACTCCGGTTGCCGTGATTGGTTCCGTATTTCGTACACTAGCTGTACGGTTGGAGGCTCCATCTGTCCCGACTCTAATGATACAAATACTCGGGATCGCGGGTCCTCTGTGGCGCAGTGATACTCGGATCTCACTTCATTGGAGAAATTTGTCCGTCGCAGGCCCCCAAGACCTGCCGTTTGCTGAGCAAAATGTCAATTCTTTGGCTGACAACAGGGCAAATGCAGTCCTTTCGATGGACCAGACTTGGCGCGTCCTCCTCAGGAGGGCGCAAGCATAACAAACGACCGCCTACTGAGAGATAGAAATATCCCCAGCTTCCTCCTTGTTCATCGGTCAAACAGCTTCTCGACATCAGCAAACGACTCAGAGAACAACACCGACATTCCTTACCAATACTCGTCCTCGTCTTTTGCCGTTGGCTGCCTTGCCCGAATCGATACGACGAAAATCTTTGCCAAGAGACCGATTCCAAAACCACCACAATGGCACGAGCGTGCAATCCCGACTATGTCAACGCACAATGGGCCTTCTACCGATTTGAGCCCTCGACGGCGGCTGCGATCTTCTTCTGCGTGGCCTTTATCTTGACTACTGCGCTGCACCTATTTCAGATGATTCGCACAAAGACGTGGTACTTGACTGCGTTTGTCATTGGCGGTTTCTGTAAGCTTGCTTGCTGTTGAATGGGAGAGGACATCTCCAGTTGGGTCGGCGAGCTAACGAGGCTGATTCTGCAGGCGAGTTAATCGGGTATGCTGCCCGCGCGAAGAACACGATGGAAGAACCTGGCTGCTGGACCCTCGGACCGTACATCATCCAGAACGTCCTGCTCCTGATTGCTCCGGCCTTGATGGCAGCCTCGATCTACATGATTCTCGGTCGGATCATCATGTTGACGGATGGAGAGAGCCATGCGCTGATCAAGAGGCGCTGGCTCACCAAGGCTTTCGTCTCTGGCGACGTGCTGTCTCTGCTTCTCCAATCCAGTGGTATGTATATCCAAGCCCCAGCTTGACAAAAGATGCTAATGACCGCAGGTGGTGGAATGATGGCGGCTGCCGGCCAGGGCAACAACTTTATGGAGATTGGCGAGAAGACCATCATCGTCGGCCTCTTCGTTCAGCTGTTCGTGTTCGGCTTCTTCATCGTCACTGCGGCACTCTTCCATCGTCGCATGGCTCTTGTGCCCACGGCCAAAGCCCACCAGCCCGAGATCCGGTGGAAGTACTACCTCCTGACGCTTTACGTCACCAGTGTCCTGATTTGGGTGCGAAGCGTCTTCCGTGTGATCGAGTACCTGCAGGGCAACAAGGGAGAACTTATGACGACGGAGGTGTACATCTACATCTTCGATGCGACGCTCATGTTCCTCGTCATGGTGTGGATGAACTGGTTCCACCCCAGCGAAATCGGTCTTCTGCTCCGTGGCGAGCCGCCCATCAAGAACGGGCTGGAGTTGATGAAGATGGGAGGCAACTTCCGAAAGATGCAGCACGAGAACAGCAGCATGAGCGTGTAAACTTGTCGGGGATCATCGGGGAATAATGGAATTGACGGGTGCTTGTCGGCAGTATTGGTCAGGATCATGGGCGTTTGCTGGTTGGGAGAGTTGTCAACAAGCCAGCCCATGCAAGAGGAGTTCGGGGTAGCAGTCTCACCATTCTGCTTGAGACATTTCTTTTGTTCGGGATTCCTGTGCTTGGGATAGAGATTTTGGATGTGATATCTAGAAGGGCGGGCTGCAATATGGCAGTCCGCATGGAATCATGGGAGCTCAATGACGGATTTCGGCATCAGAGCCATCACGGCCTGCGGAAGGGCTCCATAATATTGATCGAACTTCTCGGCCAGTACCTGTTTTCGGTTGACGTGACACAATTGACGGGAAGGTAGTTGTTCTTCTGCAATGCACTACTGTAGAATGAGGTCGAAGTAGCAAAAAAAAGACCAGGCATCCTGGAAGTGAGCCAGGAACATGTTGGCTCGAATGGTTCCTTCCCCAATCTTCGAGATGCAGCCCGAGGCTTATCGCCACAGTCAACAGGGGTTCTTGTCGCCGATAAGGCAAGCGAAGAGGTGCACAGACCACACCTGCCCACTGCGGGGTAGGGATCTGCAGGACGACAAGGGCGATTACAGCGCCGGTCGCTGAACTGACCGACTCAAGCTCGCTGATTGGTCGAAGCTTCGGTGTGCGAGGGCCAACAGCAGCTGAATAGCTCCCACTCCCGCCAAAGAAAACCCACGGCAGCCTGCAGCTGCCTGCCCTCACCGGTTGGACAAGGACACTCAGCCTGAGGCGCTTCTTTGCGTCCCTCCGCCTCCGGGTCAAGGCAGGCAGACAGGACTGGACTGGACCAGATTCCCGCGCCTCCTTCTGTCCGCGTCACCGCTGCTGACTTGGGCACCTGGAGGGACCAGAAAGAGCCACCTATTCAATTGCCCTCACACACTTTTTCTTCCTTCCACAACCTTGCTGCAGGGACTCCCTCCTTCTTTCCGTCCCATCTCGACTTCCCCGCCCGACCAGGTGCCACCTCACCGATTCACGACCTACCGTAACTTCTGCAACCCCAGACCATCACTCTCTATCATCACGTCCATCGGCTAACGTCCCAGCGACCATCCTCGGCGCCAACGGCCATCATGGCTTCGCGCGAGAGCTTCGGCAAGATTGGCTCGGACGACGATTGGGAGGAGATTGCCGACAACTATTCCGTCAAGTCGCTATCCTCCGACGATGAAGAAGACGAGAAGCCCGCTGCTTCTCCGGTCCCGACCCGATCCAAAGTCGACTCTTCTCCTCGCAGTAAGACGTCTCCAACTCGACATACACCTCAAGTCAATGCAAGCCACGATGCGAACGATGCGAACGTGTCCAACCTAGGAAATGCCCTATCAAAGATGGATATTGGCACTCAGTTTGCTCCCAGACCAACCAGCCCCGTGTCCGTGGACAAGATGGCAGCGATGAAAACCGCGTCCGCATCGAAGTCAAAGGCCCCGCTGCCGCCGAGCCAAAAAGATATAAGTCAATCTACCGCATCGTCTTCCCGGGAAGAGTCACAACAGCCACAAGACTGGACAAGATATCCCCGTGCCCCCACGTTAGGAGACGTCTATCGATACACGAAAGCACCAGCTGCAACGACAGATAATGGCACTCTTCCTAAACATCCAACTGCATCCCCCAGCACTTTGACAGTTCGTGATTACATGCTTGGATATGTTGCCCCAGCTCCACCTCTTTCCCCTCAACCTGCTCGAGATCCGCGAAGTCGACCTCCAGTATCGAGCAGACCTGCCACTCAACACAAGAGAGCAGAGGGTACCTTCACACCACAGTCCAATGCCTCAAAGACATCTGATGTCAGCAATGAACCAACATATCCTAACCTGCCTTGCAATGATGCAACCCACGAGTTGGGCAGCTGGAAACAGTCAACAATGGGCAAAGTCACTGCCGCTCCTCTCAAGAATCTGAACCCCCAGGAGTCGGGCCCCAGAAAAGGCGTGACAAGCGCGCCAATTGCCGGCGCCATGCCATTGGAAGGTTTTACTGGAAAAGAGCGAAAGCCGAAAGAGGTGGTCTCGCAATATGGATCGTCCTTTGGTGCATTTACCCATGACACGGTACCAGCATCTCTTGGCGACACATTGGACCTCGACGAGACCTCCACAGATCCGGTCGTCATTGACAATGCGCTACAGTCTCTTTCACGCATGCTGCGAGATACCAGCCCAGCACTTTGCATAATGCATCTCAAGCATGCCACGAAGGTCCTCCCTGCTTGCAAGTCTCTTCTGGCTCAGGTTGACAGTCTCACGCCCATACTTGCAGTCTACGCAGCGAAGTGCAACCAACCCACTACCACGGCGTCAGACGTCCCGCTGGATGCTAGTCTGATGATGTGGATCGCCTCACTGAGCCGCACTTTGTGGGAGATTGGTTTTGAATTCAAGATCGTCGAGTCCAACAATCCTGGCTCGAGCAGTCCAAAGCGTGCTCCTTCGCTTGAGACATTGATTGGTGAGCTTGAGAGCGCCGCGAAGCAAATGGACGAATTTCTCCCCATCATTCAAGCGTAAGCTGTCATTTCATACACCGCGTCATAGCTTATTGGCTAACCCTGGGCAGTGATTTCGCCGAATTTCAGAAGAAGCCAAAGTATGTTTTCCCTGGTATCACAGCGGCACCCGCACCCAAATACGAGATCGAAATTCCCAATGACTATCAACGACCTCGCATCCGGCAGACTATGTATGGCCTGAAAAAGGAACTGCAGCATGCCATTTCCATCCTGAAAGACTGTCAGAGATGGCTTCCCGACGCTGCCAAGGTTATAGTGGGCGATGTGACTAATGGCATGGGCATTCTTTTCGATGTCGTTGGCGGCATCATGGCCAGCAATGGCCCGGCGTGGATCGAAGGCCTTACATCGGAGACTGGAAGGCCCAGACTCATCAACCACTCCGAGTTCGGAAACCTGGATCCCATCGTAATCGAGGACTACAGCGCTCGCATCCAACAGATTTGTGGCTTGGTTCACATTGACGCCGCTGAGAGCCGTACGTGGTCCGAGGAAATGATTCGGGAGCATCACGTCTGCATGCTCATCGAGCAGCAACAAATCGACTCGCTGGAGCACATTGTTTCAGTCTTGAAGGGGATGCTGCTTCGTTAACCGATGCTAAGTCTCATACGGAATGGCTTTGCAGAAGGCTGGAATCGTGTTAATGGTAAGTCGAGTCTGGAACACCCACTTTACGGAGTCTCTGGCGTTTTCTTGCTGGGTATGAAAAGGAATTGGTCCTGCACAACTCCGCTCTTGGAAAAGAACTACTGATGAATCATGAATTTCATTTCATGTTTGGACGTCGGAAAAGATTACGGTATTGCAGTTGACAGAAAATACCTAGGCAGTAAAGTAGTTAGGTATCGGTTCCAGTCCATAGCCTAAACAGGATAATTATTTATCGATTTCAACCTGATCATACGAATTCATCAACCCCGGCTGCTTCGGGCTTCTCTCTTCTGAATTAAGTATTACTGGTCATATCAGGAGCCCCTGCACCTTGCACATGGAACAACATCACCTATTGGAATTGTTGTTACCAAAAATCAAAATCGAAAGGCCTATCAACCGGGATATATTGGTAATACTTAGGTATCCTAGGGAATGCGACACCCCTTTTGACATGATGAATACCACGTTCTTCCCTTAATGTTGATTGAGAGTTGGGCGTAGTGTGCGTCAAGCGGGCGAATGTAGATAGTGGGCTAGCTGCATATGCATACGCATGCTTTGAAGCCATTTTCAAACACTTTAATCAACATCCGAGTGAGAGCGACGGACTTTTTACGTTCCTCAAACGTAAATCAGAACAAGACCCGTTCGTATATGCAACAGCTTCCCCGTCATCGTCAACTCCACCCGTTGTAGCCATTACGTGAACGCGGCTTGCGACCTGCCGTTGCTGGATAGCGCAGACCTGCCAAGCGCGCCCTTTGAACATTTTACAAGGTCACGCGTTTCGAAACGCGGGGGAGACATGTTGCATAGGGGTATCGATCTGGTTGACGTTGGATTAAGGTATGCAAACCGGCATGACTCGCGGCTGCTGCCGCACCCCCTTTCCAAACTCACCCTCGTCCGTCTCCCGTGCCGGCCGGCAAACTCTCCCCCTCCCGTCCTCTCATCGGGGAACGATTAGCAACATCTGCAGTTCGGTACCGGCGTTTTCTCACACCACGAAACATCAGTCACACCTCGGAAAGAGAGGAAAAATCGAATCGGCCTTCTGACCGTGGGCCCGTGGCGGTTCTCCCATAGTGCGCGCGCCCCGTAGATCCCGGAAAGGGGTCCAGAGCGGGCCCCGCCAAGTGGATTGCAAGACGTAACGAAAACGCCGAATTTTCGCCCGCCGTCTGATTTTGTAGCGGAGGTTCCAGATGCAGTAGCACCTTGTTAAATTTTCAATTCAGTCATCGTGTCAGAAAAGTCTGGCTCCGACAATGGGGTCATCCCATGTGTCCAGGTTTTTGAGCGGTTTGGGGTGGCGTGGGAAGTCGGAAGAGCCGTGAGTCAATGGGCGTGTGGGTGGATGTGAGGTGATGGGAATGTGCTTCCCTCTTAAAATGTTTATCCCCCCTTCCGCCCTTCTGCCACGAGTGCCGACGAGAACCGCGCAAACGCACATCAGAAGGAACAGAGAATCCGGGGCCCCTCAAACCTAAATCATCCCGTATGCAACAGGCTTGATTTCCCGATTTGCTCCACAAGCCGCTCCCCGAAAGCTGCATGTCGGCCTGAGTCCCTCTTTGTCCTGCCATCTCATCGGATCGCTCCACCGGACGCGAACAGGTTCCACCAACAACACCTCTCAGCTTTGAGCTTTTGAGGGGATCGTGAGGCCTTACAAGTTGGCCAGTCCACATCACTCGGCTTCAACCGATCTCCTTCCCAGGCATTCAACATGGGAAAGGACACAGAGGCCACGAGGGCGCCCGTCGACCCTGAGAGCCAGACCAAGGCCGACGCGCCAGCTGGCTCCAAAGTAGTCCAGGACCAGCCACCAGCCTTCTCCTCGTCGAGCCACATCGGCGGCGTTGGCGAGAACGACGAGGGCGAGTTGATCAACTTCAAGACCCTCCACTGGCTGTCAGTCTCCCCAACCCTCCAACCCTCACACCCCGACTAACCCTCCCCAGACAAGGAGGCATCGTGCTCGTAGCAGAGACCGTCTCCCTGGGCATCCTCTCCCTCCCCTCCGTCCTCGCCACCGTCGGCCTCGTCCCGGGCGTCATCCTCATCTGCACCATCTCCGCGCTGGCCACCTACTCGGGCCTCCTCCTCGCCGAGTTCCGCAAGCAGTACCCCTTCGTCCAGCACTTTGGCGACGCCGTCGAGCTCATCGGCAAGCCCATCGGCCTGGGCGGCGTCTTCCGCGAGGTCTTCGGCTGGGCGCAGACGATCCTGCAGGTCTTCCTCATGGGCGGGCACATCCTGCTCTGGACCATCTGCATGAACACGCTGACCAACAGCGCGACGTGCACCGTGGTCTGGGCGGCCGTCGGGATGATCGCGTTCTGGATCTTCAACGTGCCGCGGACGCTCAAGTACACGAGCTGGATGTCCGCCGCGTCGTGCGTGTCGATTGTGGTCGCGGTGCTGATCACCGTCGTCGACGTGGCGATTGAGAAGCCAATTGGGGCCGGGTCGGTGGACATCTTCCGCAAGCTCGGGTTCTCGCCGGCGTTTCTGGCCGTGACGAATATTGCGGGCGCGTTCTCGAGCCATTCCATCTTCTTCAGCGTGATTGCGGAGTTTAAGAACCCGGATGATTGGCCGAAGGCGCTTGCGTTTTTGCAGATTACGGATACGACGCTGTATTTGATCTCGGCTGTGATCATCTACGTCTACGCGGGGCCCGATGTCCCGTCACCGGCGCTGTCGGCGGCGGGGAGTGCCACGATCCGGAAGGCGATTTGGGGCGTCGCGATTCCGACGATTGCGATTGCGGCTGTGATCTACGCGCACGTTGCGTCGCAGTATATCTTCACGCGTATCTTCGGCAACACGAAGCATGTCGTCAGGCGGACGAAGCTGTCCACGGTTGCGTGGCTGCTTGTCACCCTCGGTATTTGGGGTATTGGCATGGTGATTTCAGAGTCGATCCCGGTGTTCAACAACCTCCTGGGTCTCGTGTCCGCGGCGTTTGCTAGCTGGTTTTCGTTTGGGCTGCCGGGCATCTTTTGGTTGTGGATGCACTACGGCAACTGGTTCAGCAACTGGAAGCAGAAGACGCAGTTCTTTTTCACCTCGCTCCTCTTGGTTGTGGGTATCCTGTTGTGTGTTCTGGGTCTTTGGGTGTCGATTGAGTCGATTGCGAGTGCGTCGGGGTCGAAACCGTGGACTTGCGCTAGTAATGCGGCAGAGTGAGACATTGTATGTAGTCGTGGAGATATCCGGCCTAGCGTCGCTTAGGCCCAATTGGGGCACGAATTTATATCACTATGAGTAATTCACATTCCATAAGCAGTTTCTTCTGCAATGTAGTGGATACGCGCCAATGTGGCGCAACACTCCCAAGGGCGAGTAAAGCGGTCCGATTCGTTATCACACTACATACATCATGCAGCGGCAGGGCTTATAGAGGCCTCCCGATTTTAGGCGATTACCGCGTACCACGTTCATTGGGCAGGTGGGAACGACATAAGGCCCTGCTTCCCTCAGCCTCTTCACGGAGGAGGGGTCCATTTCAATATCAAACACGCTTCGGCTCGCGCTCCATTGCCCAGCTCAAAATCTCTTTGCACATCTTTGCCAGTGCCGTCTTCATTCTTGAGATTTTCAACTTTGGCATGCAACAAGACGAGAATGAAGGCAAGCCCATGGCTCGAGAGAGAGATGGCAATGATAATTCGAAGCTCGGAAACGACGCTGACGAGAACGATGCCATGGATGGGCCCGCAGCAACATATGAAGATGACGAATTGCCTGAAAACCTGTCGCTCGCTTTGAGTCAGTGGGCATCAAAACTCTGTCTCGTCTGTCGCAGGTTTCTTGAAGGAAAGACCTACCATGTGTTTGAAAATGACAAGGAATACATGTTTCACACTTCCATGTCTTCGTTGCGAAGCTCCGTTCATTCTGGCTGTCCTCTTTGCAAACAGTTATCTGAATCCCTGGATAACTATTACAAAGGGGACGATTTGGGGACGCTCAGAAACTCAGGTTCCATCAAATGCACTGTTTCCTACGACATTGAGTCTTTCCTTCCGTCCAAAACAGACTCGATGAAGTTGACTTTCCGTCTCTTTGACGATGATGACTGCATGATCTTTGTCTTCGAAACTTTGGGACTGTGCCCCGCAAGAGTTCTAGGTGGTGTGGGACCAGAGTTCCTGGGTGCGTTAAGCGATCAAATTCGGTTGTCGTTTTAAGATAGCTAATGTTTACTAGATTGTACCTTGAAGACGAGCACTGCAAGATCGGAAGCAAGTGTCAACCTGGTCCGGTCCTGGTATCAGCGCTGCACTTGTCGACAATGGCAATCAAACTCTCGTGTTCTTCCAACTCGCTTAGTCCGCGTCTGGAGACCCCATCAAGGAAATACAGACATACGTGCAAAGCTCTGCGAAACGGACAGCTTACCGGTAACCACTCCATACGTGACGTTGAGTCATCGATGGGGAACCAGCCACTTTTTGAAACTTCAAAAGAGTAATCGTCGTGCATGGAATCAAGCAATACCAACCGATGGACTCCAGAACGTATTCAAAGACGCTATGTACATCGCGGTTGAGCTCAGCATTCATTACATATGGATCGATTCCCTTTGCATTATTCAGGACTGCCAAAACGACTGGGCGCGCGAATCTGGGAGAATGGGAGATGTCTACCGATACGGAGAGTTCAACATTGCCGCTACCGGTTATGATAACGGTGAACCGGGCTTATTCAGCAAGAGAGATGCAATACCATACAAACATTTCCCGGTATATTTGAACACCAAATTCGTCAACCTGAACCAGAAAGAATTCAATTTCAATGGCTTCTACATCAATGCAAACAAATTCGGATTTGATGACTTCATCGTCAATTCTCCATTGAATTCCCGAGGCTGGGTAGCTCAAGAGCGGACTCTGTCACCAGCCATTGTTCATTATACGCCGAAAGAGGTTTGGTGGGAATGTAGCGATATGATCGCCAATGAAACCATGCCCAGTGGCCTCGAAAACTGGAACCCAAAGTCCGACTGGTCGACTGGCCACCTTCGATCTCTCGAGGGCGTCAAGAAAGAAGAGATTCACGATTTTTGGAGACGATTCATTCAGTTCTACGCCAGTACAAAGCTAACCCTCGACAAAGACCGTCTTCCTGCCGTGGCCGGAATAGCACGCATTCTGAGTGATATGCTCAACGAAAATTACATTGCTGGAATATGGGAGAATGATATCGCCAGGTCCCTTGTTTGGCACTTTAGAAGCGATATAAGCATTCCATCTACCCAGCTGGTGCCGTCGTGGTCCTGGGCATCGGTATGCGGCAACATTGACGGGTTCCACTTCCGACCCGGTTCGTCGGCGCAGGTCCTAAGCTGCGTTGAGATTGAAGCCCTGTTTGAAGTCGATGGAATATCCTCAGACCTCGAACAGACGTCGCTCGAAAGGTCTAGCGTCCGGGCTCTCTCAGTCCGAGGACCGCTAAGAAAATTGCCACACGACCTATCAGTCAGTTTCGGCGAGGCAAACAAATTTGTGAAATGGATCGATGTGAGGGAGGATGAGAATCATATCATCTCTTGGGTTGAAACTGGGGGTAAGGTCCCAGACGAGTACGCATGGCGTTTGAATGGCTCTACGCACCTTCTCCTACTTACCAAAGAAGAAACCCTGGTGTGTGGTCTTCTGCTACAACATGTACCAGAGGCTGAAGAGTCCAATACGTTTCGTCGATCGGGACAGGTTGAGTTTTGCTTCAAGAATCTTGAGGGACTTGAGGAATATTTAGGCATCCTCCAAAGGGACGGGAAGTATCAGCCGAGCTTGAGATTTGCAGAAAGTGGTGTTCAAGATGTCATTCTAATATAGACGAATTGAGCCTTTTACCTAACTCCCACACCCTAACCATCCGCAGGAAGATACTTACTAAGCCCACTTGCGGGTAGTGGGCATAGACGACGATAGCGACGACGATGACGATAGGTGTAGGGAGAGGGAGAGAGAAAGGGATAAGAGGAGTAATAAAGATAATAAAAACGATGATAATAGTAGAACTATTTAATAAAATAGACTATTAGGCATGATATAAGTGGTTATCCGCCCGAATAGCTAGAAGTGTCCGCCTAGATAGCAAAACTCCTTTATATAGAGGAGTAATTAAGGACTATCAGCATGTGCCTGAGACTTACAGTAGACGAAAGGCATCCTACGGAAATGTCAAATTCTCATCAAACATTCTCCGCGGCGGGTAGGTACCCCTTGCACAAAACAAACACTTCACAAGAGCGTTCTTGTCCAGAGCCAGAAGAATGCCAACTAGCACACTTTATCGAGAACTAATCTAGCCTAAGTAGCATCCAGATTAGAAGCTTTAGTCCACAAGCCCTCCAGGGCGGGAGTTTTGTTTAAACTTTGAAGAACGAACGTACAAGTTGACCGTAGGCAGCATTTTGGTTTGTGTGGTGAAAAGCCTGCGAATTCTGACTGCTGGCTGACGTCCACGTGGATTGACGTAGAGCCATGACTCTCCACTCGATGGTATTTGCTGTCGGCTTGGCGAATTAGAAGGGTTGCATCCTGCTTGATGTAAGGTCGTGGAGACGTCCCGTTATCTGCCCAACCACGTGAGAGAGATCAGTGGGATCACTTGAAATCTCAGATGTCAGACGTCGTCTGCGATGGCTTTTCCTTCTCCATCACCATTTTTGCAACCTGATGTAAATCAAGAACAGAAGAACAGAGGAGAAATTTAACAGACGCAAAGACTGGGCGACCATTTCGGCAAACCAGCCAACCCTTGTTTTCGTTCAGATGACATATTCAAACACCGGCTCGTCGGCAGTTGCAGTCAACGAGAATGGTGAATCAATCCCATGGGGGTTGTGGAATGTGCGGGACATGATACATGAAAATAGGGCAACCGGTGGCTGGGACTATGGTCGACACTTGGATAACGACCAGCGCATGCATTGGCCTGCTGCTAGAAACCTTGAAGGCCATGGATTGCACCCCAAAGCCCGACAGACTGCGCCGAGTCGAGATCCGATCACTCCGACCCGATTACTGAACTGCAAAACGGGACTCGTCGAAGAGAGCCTGGAACGGGATCTGCCATATACAACCATCTCCCATGTATGGAGCGAGACGGCTGGAAAGGACTGGGGACAATTTGCTGCCCAACTATGGATGAAGCACGGAGTCCAATATATCTGGGTGGACAGCCTGTGCATCGATCAGACTTCGGTGCAAGACAAAGCAAACGAAATTCCCAAAATGGCCGAGTACTACGCCGGGGCTGAGATGAACATCATACCCATGATGGCACCGGGGCTCAGACGAAGCCTTGACGACTGGTTGGAAGGTGGTGCCAGAGCCTCACAGCAGAATTTCTTTGAAATCCTGAAGTTCATCCAGGCCCTCGTGGAGAATCCGTATTTCGAAAGAGTCTGGACCATGCAGGAGACAGCTCTGGCATGGTGCACACACTTAGAGACGCCTGATGGAATCATATATAGTTGGGAAATCGACGAGGCACTGAGGCGAGCATGTGGGATACCATCATACCCACGGAGCCCAGAAGATCCTCCCACGTACAGAGACACGAAGGCTTCTTCTGACCCCGGCATTGGTCAAATCGACAATAGAGTGGTGTTATTCGACAATAGACACATCCGAGGGGGCCTTTCAACTCAGGCATGGATTGCTCGCAACAGGAGACCCTTGGCTCTGGTGTGGCGCATGGCGCAGAACAGAAGATGTACTGTCGCCAAAGACGCACTTTGGGGTATGATGGCAATGATCGAGGGAGGCGATTTCATCGAAACAACATACGAACAACCTGTGGCTCAGGTACTTGAGGAGTTGGTTGAAAAGGGATTGCTCGGACTTGAGATCCTTTGCGTGCGAAAGACTATCGCTAGTCCCTCCTGGGTGCCGGCTCTTGAAAACGAAGTCCCGCTAATGGGTGCTGAATGCACTATCGAACCAGCACGGCGGAAGGTCACGATCAGAGATGGGGGCATCGAAGTGAGCGCAAAGGAAGTAGTCGCATCGGATGTGAAAGGCGACTATTATGTTCGAATCGCAGACACTGACCACAGCCAAGAAATTGTAATGATGACTGAGGGATGGGACTTTGAGAGTAATAATCTGCCAGGCCGACGACACTGGCTTATACTCATGGAAGGTACCGAGAGCCGAGTCACATTTCTACTCATATCGGATCGAAATGAGGCCGGTAACATAGTCCACAAAGTCGATGCCTTGCAGTGTGGGCTAGAGCTTCCTACGGAAGCCTTTTCATGGATATTGGATGGACAAGTTGATATCCGAATCGAGTAGAATATAGCATTAGGTGCAATGTATCAATGGGATTTGCTCTGCCATTATTCAAGGGTCACGGTTAACACAAGCATTCCTGAGTATATGTGGCAAGGGGGAATTTTCTTTTCTCGCTGGCCAAAGTCTGGTCTCAGAGATTACCACCGCCATATGTAGGAGTCAGACCATATCGCTTGACCAGACGAGATGGCCTTGTGGCTATTACTGTGAAGTGATATAGTGTATTAAAGTGTACTTTTTAGAAACTCTGCTAGTATGTAGGCTACCCTTATAGCTACCCCCTTTCCCTCTTTATTTCTCTTTTTCCGCTTTTAGTAGTTAAGAAAGACTATAGCTATTACTATACTTATTTTATTTATATAGTCTTTATATTATAAAATTTCCTCTAACTTATTAATATCCTCTTTAAACTTTTTATTATTAAGTTTTTATAAAGTTCTTATTTATTAATATATCTATTAGAGCTATAAATAAATATACTTTATATTTAATTTATTATTTTATAGATATAGGAGATATATTATTATAAGATAGTAGTTAGGATTGAGAGAATAATATAGTTAGGGTTTATATTAAATAAGGACTAAATCTTAGCCTACTTTTTAGTAGCTAAGTAGTAGTTAGAAGTAAGCCCCTCTTTTTAAAATAGCTAATAATAACCTAGTAAAAGCTTAGGACTACTAGCTTTATAAAGCTTTATAATAACTAAGCTCCCCTCTAAGGAACTATCCTTAGTTTAGAAAAATAATTAGCTAATCTTAAGCTTTTTATTAAAGGTTTATTAAAAGGGTAGTTACTTTATTTAATAACTTTAGTTATTAACTAATTAGAAAAATTAAAGCTATATATTTTTTTATTTATATATTTATTTACTTTTAATAACTTTTTTATAATAGATTTTCTCTTTTTTAAAAATATTTAGCTATTTATTTATATTTAGATTATTTTATTTTTATAATTTATTTATAATATTACTATATATTATTAGCTTTATAAAGTATATAAAGATCTAATAATATTTTAAAATAATAACTCTCCTTATTATTATTTTTTATAATATATTAATACCTCTTTATTATATTAATCTATTTTACTTTATATAGTTAGCTTTTATAGTTTAATCTCTCTTTTATAAATAGATTAAGTTTTATATTATACTTAATAAGTTACTAATTACTCTCTTTTTAGTAGTAATTAGTAGAATAATACTAATTAAGAGAGTAATATTATAGCTATTAATCTTATTAATTAAACTTTAAACTAAGTAAGTATAATAATTAAGTATTTTTTTATAAGTTAATAGTAGTAATTTAAGTTAGTTATTCTAGAAATTAAAATAAATATTACTACTAAAGAAGAAGATTATAATTACTTATTTTCTTTTAGTTTTTAAATTACTACTCTTTTTCTTAAAGTTCTTTAATTTATTAGTAATTAGTTATTAAACTATTATCTTAACTTTATACTTTAATCCCTTAGTTTAAAGTATAACTATAAAAAAAAGCTAGAAAATATTTAATAGATTTTATATAAAACTTAAGTAAGTTATATTTTTATAGATTTTTAGTATTAAGTTAATTAGTTTTTAATAAGAGATTAATAATAATAAAGTTATTAATTAAGCTACTAAGGATTTTAGAGATAAATAGGAGTTTTAAAAGTTTATAGTATATTATTATTTCTTAAGGTTTTATAATATTACTAATTAAACTTTAAGAAGGAGTATTTAATAATAAATTTATACTTATTATTATACCTTAGAATATAGCTTTTTTAATTAATATAGCTTTAGCTAATATTAACTTTAACTCTCTTAATATAAGTTTATTTAGTTTTTCTAATAATATTTCTTTAGATAGTAACTTTAATAATACTTTTTCTATTTATTTAGAGTATTTCTATTATTTTTATTATTTAAATAGTTTAAGTAGGAGTTAACTAAGTTATTATAACTATTTACTACTTATTTTAAAAAGAATTTTAAATAAGCTAAAATATAATAGTTTTTATAGTATTTAGTTATACCTCTATTATATTTATATTATTATAAAAATATAGAAAGAAAGTAAGACCTCTTATAATAAGCTACTTCTTATAAAATATATTTATACTTTTAATAATAATATATATTATATTTAGTATTATTCTTATAAAGCTCTTTATATTATAGTAATTTTATTTTTCTTATATTTTTTAAAAAGCTTTTATTAATAAGTTTTAATATAATATATTTTATTTATTTTAAATAAATATTAAGATATCTTATTTATTACTAATAGGTTTTATTACTTTATTTTTTTTATAGAATTTAAAGATATTAAAATAGAGTTATATAACCTTATTAAGTAAGTTTAAGATACTTTTTATTTACTTAATATTATATATTATTAAGAGTTTTTTTTCTCTATATTAAAGAAAATCCTTAAAGTATTATTTTATTTTAGTATATATTTAAGAAGTACTTATTAATAATTAAGTAGTATTTTTAATAGGAGTATATTTTATTTTTTAATAATTATTAATATATTACTTACTATTAGTTTATATTTATTTAAAGTTTCTACTTTTATATTAACTTAAGAGAGATAATAAGTATATTTAATTTTTTTAAGTTTTATTATAAATTTTAAGTTTTTAAAACTAATTTAATTTTAAGAAATATTATATTAATCCTTTTTTTTTACTTAAGGATATTAGCTATATAGTATAATAGATCTTTAAGTATTATATAGTTTATATTAGTTTCTATTAAATATTTTATTAATATACTCCTTAATTAGTTACTAACTTATATATTATAACTTTTTTTAAGAGATTTTAAATTATATTAAAGCTCTTATTAATAAGCCTCTTTTATTTAGTCTTACTTATTAAGTAAGTAGTTTTTCTAATTCTTATTAGTTTTATCTTCTTATAGTTTTATTTTTTAGCTTAATTTTATTTATTTTTTAGTTTAAAATTATAGTTTTAATTTACTTAAAAAAGTTATTTATACTTTTTACTTTATAATAAAGAGAAAGTAGTAGATTTATAATATTTTAGTTATAGTTTTAGCTAAATTTAACTTTAAATTAATAGTAATTTTATTCTCTCTTTAGTTTTTTTTTTAGCTATTTTTTATTTCTTTTATACTTTTTTATATTATTATAAAGCTTTTTAGGTATTACTTATATTATTTTTATTAATTTAAAAGTTATATTTTAATAGCTATTTAGTTTATTTAATTAAGTAGAATTATCTATTTTTAATATCTTAATAGCTTATTATTTAATTTAATTCTTATTAAATATCTTTATCTTTTAAGTTTAAGATAAATAAAAATTTACTTTTTTAATTACTCTTTTATAATTTAAATAAGCTAACTAAAAAGATATTATATAGATATATATACTTATTAAAGAGAGCTAAATAATAAGCTTACTTTTTTATATAATTTAAGATTTAAAATAGTTTTATAAAGTATAAAAATAGCTTTTTTTCTTTAGATTTAAAATATAAGTTTTTTATAGAGAGTAATACTAACTATTTTTAATAAAACTCTTACTCTTTATAGTAATTATTATACTTTTTCTAATAGGATTTTATTAATTTTTATTAAGATTTTTATAAATTATTATAAAGATTATTTAGTTTTTTTAAATAGTTTTTTACTTCTTATATCTCTTTTTTTAGGATTTTATTTTTAAGATCTTTTTAAAACTTAAGATAATACCTAAGTAATATTTTTATAAAAGTTTTATTAATAATAGAGTTTCTTATATTATTATATATAAATATTATTATAAGTAGTAATTTTATTTAATTTAATTATAATTTATTTATAAAATAATATAAATATTATTTTAAGGTTTTATTTATAACTTCTATTTATTTATTAGTTTATAGATAAAATATAATAGAAAATCTATATTTTATTTTACTATAATAGTAAAGATTTATTTAGATTTAGCTTATAAATAATAGTTTCTTATTATTAATAATCCTTTTAGGAGATCTATAGATTAACTTTATTTTTTTAAAAAAGAGTTTAATTAGTTTTATTATAATTATAATTATACTAATAGTAAAGAATAAATAAAACTTAATAAATTAATTTATAATTATTAAGATAGAGTTATAAAGTTTTTAATTATTTTATAGTTATAATAGTTTTATAATTATATTTATAGAGATTTTTTTAAAAAGTTAGTTTAGTAATAATAATAGTTATAATTTACTATAAAGTTAATACTTTTTAATTTTAGTTATATTATAAACTTTATAATTATTAATATATTCCTTAATATTTTAATTAAGATTTATTTACTAAAACTTTTTTTAGATAAATTTAATAGTTTTATTCTTACTAAAATATCTAACTAAAAGATTATTATAATAGAGAAATAAAATCTCTATTTAAATAGATATTTTATTAGAAATAAAAATATAATCTTTATACTTAAGAAGATTAATTTCTAGATTTTAATATTTTAATAAGTTTTTTTTATTAATTTAGAGATATTATTTTTAGTATTAAGAATCTTTAAACTATAGTTTTTTAATTAATTCTTCTAAACTTAAAGTTATTTTAAAGTTATATATTTATTTATTTTTTATAATATATTAGGTTTTAGCTTAAGTTATTACTTAGATATTTTATACTTTTTTAATTTTAATTTAGTTTAGCTAAGATTTCTATAGTAGTTTAACTTTTTTAGAAATATTTAATAAAAAGTTAAGATTAAAGATTCTTTTATTATAATAATTAAAGTATTTTAAAAACTTATTAATAAAGTTATTTTTTCTTTAATAATAATAAATAATAAAGTTATAAAGTATAAAATAAATATACTAATAAACTTATCTCTTTATAATATAAGTTTAAGATATAAAAAAGCTTAAGTTTTAATAATTAATTAAAACTTTTATAAAATATTTTAATCTTTCTATATAGTATTACTAAATCTTAAAAAACTTAATAATAGTATATATTTCTTAGTTTAATATATATTAATTTAGTTTAGCTCTTTTAAACTTTTAGAACTAAAATACTATAAAATATTAATAACTATCCTTATATTTCTATAATAAAATATTAGAAGTTATAAATTATAATATATTTATCTTAATTTTTATTAGCTTTTTACTATTAAAATATTATAAAATAAAAATATATTAAAAAGCTAAATAGAGTAATTAAAATATAATTAGCTCTATTTAACTAAACTTTATTAAGTTTAATTTCTTTTTATTCTTATTACTTTTTAATAATTTAGTTAAAAGTTTTATAATATAAGAGTATTTTAAAATAAACTATTAATAGAAGTTATAAAATCTTAAAAAAACTTAAATATTATAATAAGTTTTTAAAATTAGCTATAAAATAATAGCTTTTATATAGCTAAAAATTATAGAAACTCCCTTAAGAAATAGAATAAACCTTAAGAAATTTATACTCTTTTAATAAAATAAATATTTAAAAAAGTTAATATATAGCTAAGCTTTTTTTATTTTATTTAAAACTTAAAAAATATATTAAGTATAAATCTCTTAATCTTTTAAGAAAATAAGGATATTATTTAGATAAATAATATAGAAAATATTAATAATCTCTTTAAATATAAAGTTAATATAATTTTAAAATATAGTAAAAGTATTAGTT
Organism: Colletotrichum sp. SAR 10_76; assembly: GCA_025327145.1. NCBI lineage: Eukaryota > Fungi > Ascomycota > Sordariomycetes > Glomerellales > Glomerellaceae > Colletotrichum > Colletotrichum sp. SAR 10_76. The sequence goes on along the minus strand of JAKMWU010000017.1, from coordinate 166,958 downwards.
AAACTAAAAAATATAACTAAATATTTATATAGTTTATATTATATATAAAAAGTAGTTTTTTATTTATACTTTTTTATAATATAAATTTAATAATATATTTTTTTTATATTAATTTTAGAAAACTATTATATATTTATAATATAATTTAAGATTTTTAAGATTAAAAATAGAAAGTAATAATTTTTAATTATAACTTAGTTAAAACCTTAATAATTAATATATAATTATAAATTTTTATTTTTCTTAAAAATAAAAATTATTAGAAAAGTAATAAAACTTTATAATATATAGATATAACTACTTTTTAAGTTCTTATTAATATAAGTTTTTAGTATCTTTAATTTTTTAAGAGATAAAAAGTAAATAAGCTTTTAAAGTAGTTCTTTTTTTTTATATAATTTTAATTTTATAATTATAAGATTTTTATAAAAGAAGAATAGTTATTTTTAATAATTTTAATATATTAATAGTAAATAATAATTTTAGAGGAATAATAACTAAAAAGGGGGGTTTTTCTTTTTTATAATCTTCTTTATTTAGAAAGGGAATAAGTTTTAAAAAGGTAATAATTATATATATATATATAGCTAATTAAGCTTTCTTAATAAACTAAAACTTTTTAAATATTTTTTAAGTTTTTTAAAAAAAAGTTTAAAACTATTAGTAATACTTAGTACTTCTTAAGTAAATATTTAGATTTTAAATAGTAGTTATAAAAAGGAGTATTAGATTTCTTTTTAAATAAAGGTTATAATTAATTATTATATAAGGATATAAAAATAAATAAATAGCTTCTTAAGAGTTAGTAGCTATAAAAAGGATTTAGTATACTTTATAAATAGGGATTTATAAGTAATTAGCTACTTCTAAAAGAGAGATATTAATTTTAGCTTAATTTAATTTATATAATTTAGTAAATTTAAATAAAATTAAATTATATTTAGTAATAATATTTAAGTTAATAAAAATATATAATTACTTTTAATATCTTTTTACTTAAATAAGTATATAAAAATAATAAGTAATTCTTAAAATAAATTTAAGAGAAATATAGAGATTTATTTTTAAGTTTTAGCTTTTCTTAACTTTTATAAAGAAAACTTTATTATAAATTAAATAATAAAAGATTTCTTATTTTTTTTTTTAATTTTTTCTCTTTTTTTAAGTATTTTAGAAATAAATAGTTAGAATTACTATAAATATAATACTTAAAGAGTTAACTATTTTTATTAAAATAATTTTTAATTTATAAAAAGAAAATAAAAATAGAGGATTTAAAGTAATTTTAAGATTTACTAATAAAATAATAATATTTTAAAAGAGATTTATTATAATTTTAGAAGTCTTTTTTATATTTATAAATTTTCTTTATAGTTTATTATATCTAATCTATTAAAGTAACTATTTTAATATAAATATATAAGAGAGTTATAAATATTTTATATATATTATTTTAAAACTTCTTAATAAGTTTTATATAATAAGAATATATTTATTCTTTTTTAAGTTACTATATAAATTTATACTCTAAAGATTAAAAATAGTTATTAAAATTAATAAAGTTTTAATTCTCTTTCTATTTAATATTAATAAGGTTTTATATAATTTTTAGCTTTTAGAATATTATATTCTTTAAAAAAGTTTTAATTTATTCTAAAAACTTAAAATAATCTATAATCTTTTTAGAGTATTTTAAAAATAGATTAGAGATATATTAATATTATTATATATAATATATAGACTTTATATATTTTAGCTTATTAAAGATTTTTAGCTAATCTTTTTTAAACTTTTTTAAAATATTTAGATAAGTTTATTTAAAATTAGCTATTTAATTATTTTAATAGTAAAATATATATTTATTAATTAAGATCTTAATATTTTTAATTTTAAACTTTAAGTTATTTTTAGATAAATTATTATAAGGAAATTAATATTTCTTTATAACTTTAGTTATTCTTTTATTAATTTATTATTTAACTTTAAATTAATACTTTAATTTAAAAATCTTATATTATAATATAAGATTTAGATTTTCTATTTTATTATTTAGATTAGAAGAATTAGATATTTAAGGGATAGCTTCTTTAGAACTTTAACTTAAGGTTTTAAGTTTCTCTTAAAGTAAACCTAAAAATAAAGAATTACTAAAAAATAATCTTTTACTTATAGCTATTTAATTATCTATATATTATATTATTATCTTAATAGTAACTTAAATAGAAGATTTAGAATTATTATAAAATAGTAGTTAGGATTAAGAGAATAATATAGTTAAGGTTTATATTAAATAAGGATTAAATCTTAGTTTACTTTTTAGTAGCTAAGTAGTAGCTAGAAGTAGGCGTCTCTCTTTAAAATAGCTAATAATAACCTAGCGAAGGCTTAGGACTACTAGCCTTATAAGGCTTTATAATATATATAGTAACTTATAGGATATAAATAAAGTATTTATAGTAGTTTTTATAATTATCTTTAGTTATAATATTAAAGAAAGTATTATTAATAAATTATTTAAACTTATATTTTTTTTTTTTTACTATTTAGATAGGGTAATACTTTATTCCTATTTAGTTATTAGTTATTCTTATAATTAGTATTCTAATTAATATAAGTTTAGATATAATAAGTTAATCTTATTAAGAATAGTTAATAAGTAGAGGAAAACTTATATTTTTCTTCCTATATAATCTTATATAGTAAGTTATTTATAAGCTATTAAAGTTATTAATAATACTCTTATAAACTTAGATTAAAGCTTTTTTAATTATTATAAATAGTATTATAATAATTAGTAAGTATCTATTAAAGTATAAATAGAATTTTCATAGTATAGCGTAAACCTCTATAAATTAGATATAGCTGGGCTCAAAAGGTGGAAGATGGCCTTGTGGCTAAGATTAGTATGGCTGGTAATCTTTTGTAAAGATGTCTGGGCCGTACGATGCCTAAAACCATGCTGACTTGCGGGTTCTTTTTCTAAGCCTTCACGCCTGTGAATGAGAGACACTCGGCATGCAGGTTTGACAGCATATGGTGCATGTCTGGGAACAAAAGCTGAGACTTCCGAAATGCGCACCCTGATTATCAACGTATCACTTCATAATCCACAGCACTGTGTATCGTTTCCACGTCACCAGAAATAACATTTCTCGAGACCGCAAGAAAGTCACCCAAAAGAACTTGAATACTTGGGATACTCCTGTGTGGTCCCGGGCTTCAGTCAGAACGTGCTTGCTTCTCTACACTCACAGCTACTTTGACTGTGAGCGAGGCTGACGCTACCGGCCGAAACGAAGGGCCCGCGTTTCTTCCGTGTTGCTGTCTTAAAAATAGAGGTTCTGGCTGCAGTGGTCTGACAAACAGACCGTGCCCCATTAGTCGCGTAGAGATAAGATTGAACATCATTATCGGGTCCAAAAGGCATTGTCTTTGCCATCAGCTCAAGCGCGTATATTAAATATGAGACACTTCGCCTTGCGTGAAATGAGATCAAGATTGGTTTTCATGTTTGTTTCCAATGATTTCTCAATCTAAGGCGTGTCTTGCTGGGAAATTTCGAGTATGTACTGATTCTCCTTTTCCATGGCCTTATCATCGTTGCTTTTCCCATATGGGAATGGTCGTACAAGCAGTCAGCTCGAAACCCGCTAACAACGCGGAGATCAGCAAGGGGTTTAGGGCAAGGCTAGACCAACGAGCCGTCCCATCAACTGAAATTGGATCGTCTGAATCATTTGCTGCAAGTCACATGTGAGAAACTGTGAGAGTGTTCTTTTTTAATTTAAATGTTCCATTTGTCCAGCTATCTACATGTATTGGCGACTACACATTATTTGCATAAACCCCACTCCCGCATGTAATTAGTGTAAAAAAGAAACTATGTTCGTGACTTCATTCGAGGTGCAATGCCCGTGTACCCGCAACCTCTCCTACCCAAAAAAGGTTTTTTGTACATTTTCGTTATGTGCAAATGTCCGTCCCAGATTCGCAAATTTTGCGCTGTTGGGTTCAATCCAGCTGAGCCACCAGCAAGTACCTCCAGGGTTCGTAGCAGAGGATTTAGATGAGGAGAGCAGCGATAGCGACGGCCAGGCCGGCACCGGAGAAGGTGGCTGCAGCTCCGGCGGTGACGACGCCCTTGGCAGTAGGAGAAGCCTCCTTGGTGCCCTTGGTGGTGGCGGAAGCATCTCCGTTGGTGCCCTTGGCGGTGGGAGAGGCTTCCTTGGTGCTGTTGTTGCTGTGGCCGGGGGCGGGGACGGCGGCGCCGGGAGTGACACCGGTAGGAGCGGGGGCACCGGCGACGGGGCGGGTGGTGGCAGGGACGCTCTTGTCGTTGCCGCCGGCTCCGGCGCAGGGCTTGCCGGAGCACTCAGAGAGCTGGCTCTGCATGTCGGAGAAGACCTGGGTGAAGTGGGCAATCTCGTCACCACCCTTGCCGCCGGCGGGGAACTTGGTGGAGATGGTGGTCATGAGAGTGTTGACGTTTCCGGCTGTTGATGATGTTAGTTCCTTGGAGGTTTCTGCAAGTTGAAATTCGGAAACTTACCAATCTGGGCAACCCAGTTGAGGGTGGTGTCGCAAATGCAGGCAGTAGAGAAGAGGGTGACCTTGCTGGAGATGTCGGTGAGGAGCTTGTCACCAGCGGCGTTGAGCTGGTCAGAGAGAGGCTGGAAAGCCTGAGCCTCCTCCATGGTCAAGGGAAGCATAGCAGCAGCGTTGTTGGTGGCGGTGCGGATGATCTCGAGCATGTAGGTCGAGGCGTTGGTGAGCTCCGGGCCCGGGCCGCCGGTGTAAGACAGGCAAGTGGTGTCGAGGTTCTGGATGCCGTTGAGAACAGTCGTCATGATGGTGTTGACGGTGCTGAGCTCGCGGGTGCAAAGCTCGGAAGCGCTAGGCGCGGCGAGGACGCCGGCAGCGAAGAGGGCAATGGGGGCAGAGAACTTCATGGTGAATATGGTATTAGAGAATAGACTCGAAAGGTGTCAGTGAGAGACTGTTGTAGCGAATGTAGTTGAAAGAAAGTGAAGAGCTGGAAGATGAGGCTGCTGCTGGATGCTGGATGAGTGCTGATTAAAATTTTGAGATCGGCAGTCGAAGTCCATCTCTTATATATCCAGTTTCTCTCATGCCATCTTTGATTTGAAGGTGTCGATCGCTTTGACTCTTGCATCTGGACCCCGCCCCTGAGCAACTTTACCCCGGATCATCCTAGCTGGCAGTTTCTTTCTGTACAACCACACGTGTGCCGGACAAGCTGCGATCAGGACTAACACATCTCAAACGACGCCAGGCGGCTTGTGCTATTTTCTTCCAGGGTTGCTTCTGTTTCCCACGAACCCTAGCCGCAATGCTCGGACGAACATAAGATCTGAACGCCATCAATTGTGCTGCACGGCAAATGAGCAACGGCGCGTGGTGAGGCCGCCACGGCGCGCGCTAGCGGAGCCGTTTCTTTTTCCCGCAGACATAGCGCCCGACCTTGGGCAATGAAACAGGAACGCGCCAATCCTTCCCTCCGAGTCAGGCTGAGAATTCTGAGTCTGTGAGTGACGGCTGGAAAAGAAAAGGACATTGGCTTTCCTTCTCGGCGCTAGGCCGCATGCAAGTCTAACGAGCCCACCATCCACCAAGTGTGCCTTTTCTTCTTAGCAGGCTTCCATGTCTCTCTGTCGAAAAAGGGCCCTGCGGCCAAGGCGTCTGCAGCCCCCAACCACTTTCTGCCCCTCCAGCCCTGGCAGGTGTCGTGCTCAGTGTCGAAGAGCATGGCTCTGATGATCTCCCACCTCCCGCAAGGCCGGATCAACCGCCCTACCCAGCATGACACTGATCAGACACTGGTCAAATCACTTTGGCTCCCGTCCGATTCTAGGCCCTGTGCCCTGGAATTGTACGTAAGTCGCCCAGGCTGTTCGCTCAGACAACTCCGGCAGTCGGATGTTCATGTAAGCTGTCTAAGCAAACAACCTCAAACGCACTCAATCAGTGCCATCCGTAGTAGCCACCAAGTGATTCGGACTATTCTAGAAAGGCATGATTACAAAAGAGCTGTGCACAACATCTATGCTGCTCGTGACCCCAATTAGTGCAATTGTGCACGGGTCCTTCAGCCGCTGCCGCGACTCAACCTCTCTCCCCCTTCGATGCTTTCTCCGGACAACGGACTAGACGGCATCGGGCGGCTGGCCGTTTTGAGAAGTACCGTGGCGCTTGTTGGCGGCTGGCCTTCGCTCGGTAATCGGGGTCCGGCTTACAATTCGAGGCACCCACCTTTCCAGCATCCGGATAGCGTGGAAGCCCCAGGCAGTTGGAGGCTTCGGGCACTTGGAGATTAAGGACTGCAAACACAAGATTCCAAGAAAAATAGATCACACTTGAGAAAGTTTGTTTCTCTTGAACTACTCAATCTCCCAGAAGCCTAAAACAGAGCCCAGAAACAAGATGAGGTTTTCTTAGAATTAAGCTCACCTGCATCCAGACTGTAAGAGTGAGCGCGACTCGTGCATGCTGCTGCGTCACGCACTCCGCCGTTGGAATTGTGCGGCTGTACCCCACCAGCATGCCGGTGGCCATCGGACGACGAGAATTTCCCCAACGGAGGCTCATATTCAGCCCATGCAGGCTTAGAAATATTTCAGCTCATGTCTTGGGACCACCGCCCTCTTTGCTGCGTACAGAGGTCCAAGATACCATGTGCATGCGACGCTCGCTTGCCATGCGAACTGACCTAGGCTGATGGATGACATTCCTTCCCGAATCCTTCAATCACCAGCCACGTCGGATGTCAAGCAGCTTTCGGGCCGAGCTAAATCTAGACCTCACTGGACAAGCTTGACGTAGCCCTTTCATTTGTGATCATTGGAATTCTGCTTTATAGTGATGGCTGAAGATGTTGGTGGATGCCATCTTCGCCAGCTACCAACCCTTGTCCTGTTTGAACGCCGGCGTCTCATCGGCCGAATGATCCATGCACTCTCTATGGGGTCTTGATTAGGCTTTTGACCTGAAATTTTTTGAAAATTGGATGTCGACTGGAGCGACTGAGTATCCGATCATAGAAACGAGGTATGCAAAGATGAAATTTGATTGATAATGAAGAGAAGCTAATTGCTGTTCGCAGTAGCCGGTCTATTCACCAGGAACGCGCCATCTAGCGCGCGCATTTTGCGCAGTGGCAATCACCAAAACTCGGAAAACCATGGACGCAATCATCAAGATTGGGGTTTTGGTAGACCTTCCGGACGTACCAAGCCTGCTCATCTCGGTCCTGGGCTCCGTCGCGGACACGGTGAAGTGGGTCCGCAAGCTCGTCGCCGGCCGAGACCAGTACCGGGTCCGGATGCCGCCCTCGTTCCACCGCTCCGCGGGAAAGAACGCTTCTGCTTCACGGAACAAAATCTACGACCAGGCTGTCCTCGTGGCAGAAGCAACATGCCAGCTTAATCTTCTGCCCTGCGATAAACCAGGGTCAGTCGTGGGAGTACCTGGCTATTCCACACTTGCCAACTTCATCACCCACTCCCGTCCGACGGTGGTACGCGAGCGGCTCACACTATCTTCAGTCGCATTGTCGGAGAAACTGAGTCCGTGGTGGGAATGCAAGAAAGGAATTGTGAGCCAGCCTCAAATTCGTTGCAAATCACGTAAACGTTATTCGCAAAATTTCGATGCTCAATGAGCCGTTTCGGGAGTCGGAATTTCGGGAACGCCACGGCAGCTTTCCTTTCTTCACAGATGCTGAGGAGACCATGTCCATAGTGAGGTCAGAAGAGGCTCATCACGATCGAGTGCATGATGCAACCGTGGGGCCGCGGATAGCTCCACTGAGTGGAGCGTGTGCCTGCGCGTTTACACCTCGCACCCACCGTTTCGCGGTTCGTCACGATGCTGGAACACTGACAAACGCTTTTCTGCAGTATGAGACTTGTTTTTGTATGATATTGGATTGTATGTGTACATTTTGATGAAGCTGTTCATAAATTTAGAGGTACATAGTTCTGTCAGGCAAAGTAAATAAGTCTTCGCACGCCAGGTGATGGACGTTTGAGTTGACACTAGAAGGGAAGAGGGAAAGAAAGCAAATCATTGGGATCAGATTATTCCAAAAGTTCATGCCTTTTTAACACCAACCTGCTCCTTCTGAAACTGCTCAGAATGAACAGAAAATACATGAGATGAAATCAACTCCAAGAGGCAGAAGATGTGAGCGTGGCCCGCTTTTATGACATTTCGATTAACGGTCGGGGCCCATTGAGGCGGGTTGACGTAACTTACTTATCGCATGGACCACCGACTCTGACGTTCAAAGTCCTCAGAAAACTGGAACTAGAAGATTGAGGTCATCGTTATGTAGCCGTGAAATACAGCAAAAGTGGCACACCTACGATAGCTGATCGGCACGTCGGAATGTATAAGTAACACTTCGAACTCGCTGGTCCAAAGGGTTCTCAGCCTCAAGGTTCTCACATAAACCAAACAACCTGTTTTAACATCCCGAATTGTACCCAATATTGTCGATCACCATGGCAGACCAAATCCCTCAGCAGATGCGCGCTGCATCCATCAAGGACTTCAACAAGGGCTACGAAGTCAAGTCCGTCGATGTTCCCACCGAGCTTGGCCCCAATGACGTCCTAGTCAAGGTCGCCGCCGCCGGATACTGCCACACCGACCTTCAAGTCCAAGAAGGCGTCTACGCCTCTTCCGGTGCCAAGCCTGGTCTTATTGGTTCCCACGAGCCTGTCGGAACAATTGTGAAGCTCAGCCCGGAGGCCGAGAAGAAGGGATGGAAGATTGGCGATCGCGTTGGGTCCATCAACACCTACGGATGCTGCGGGTCATGTAACTCTTGCAACAAGGGCAAGCAGCTGTGCGACAATTTGACAGGCATGCTTGGCCTAACCGTCGATGGCGGTTTCGCTCAGTACATGAAGGCGGATGCGAGGGTAATCTGCAAGGTCCCTGAAGAGATTCCCTGGGCCGAAGCCGCACCATTGTTCTGTGCAGGTGCCACTGTTTACGGTGCTCTTGTGGCAGCGGATCCAAAGCCCGATCAGTGGCTGGCAGTGGTTGGTATTGGTGGACTGGGACATTTGGCCATTCAATACGCAAAGGCCATGGGTGCCAAGGTCATCGCGATCGATAACCGACAAGAAGGTATCGACTTGGCGAACGACGTTCCGTCGCACCTGAAGCCCGACCGCACATATGTCCTCGACAGCAAGGAGGAAGAGTCGAACTGCATCCAAGAGCTCCAGACATCATTCTACGACACCAACCCCGGTGTTGACCGCGTCGTAATCACCACGGAAGCTCGACCACTCGTCAAGTTTGCGCAACAATTCTTAAGAAAGGGAGGCGTGCTTGTGGATGTTGGACTCCCAGCCGATGGCCCCTTTGAGGTTGATCCATTCGCGTTGAACTTCAAGGAGCAGACTATTCGTGGGGCGTTGATCTGCACACCCGAGCGCAGCAGGGAGATGATTGAGCTACACGCGAAGAATAAGTGCACGACACACATCGAAAAGACTTTCAGCGTCGACCAGGCGAATGAGATGGCGGAGCACTACCTGTCGAAGCAGCTGAAGGGACGGCTTTGCATGGTTTTCTAAAGATTTGTCTGTAATATTAGCTCATGACCTGTATGACCAATGAATGCCTGGAACCTTTAGGGACAGTAGTTAAACTCGATTGTTTTTACCATTCAGTCTTTGTGATGCGTGTTCTTGGGGTTCATCTGATGTTTCGGCAGATGAGTGATCGAGTCGCGGGGTAATCACTGAACCTCGCCTCTGTGACAACAGCGAAGTAATCTTAGCCGAGCATAAAACTCCCAGTTTAGTAATCGCGCCAGACCCGAGGCAAAACGCATACGGTTATGTAGTCAATTGATGTGATATAAGTTGGCAGTAGACCGTATCCTCTTCGATTGGAAACTCCCGGACCGTTGTCAATGAGCTTTTGATACGGAAAGCTCATCTACCAAGCGATATACGAAATGTCTGAGCCAAATTTCCAGCCGATCATCACCTCTCCAGAGGAGAAACCCGCAGCCTCCAAGCGCAGAGAAATCTACCTGCGACCTTTCTTGCTTTTCTACATCAACTCTTTCATCTTTGAAGTTGCCATGCTCATTGTCAGCATTATCTTCTTCTCAGGCTGGCGCGACATGCTCCCCAAATTCATGTGGACAATCGTCTTTTGCCCACTCGGTATGGGAGGGGCTATGGGCGGTCTCATCAACGCCTTCATCGTGGACCGCATCTATGGCGCTAGAGCCGTGCACCTCGCTGCGATCTTGAGCGTATTGGTTCTCGGTGCCTGCAACGATTTATGCTATAATTTGGATCTCGTATTTGGATGGTTCGGGGCGAGGGACCACTTCTGGTGGTGGCATTGGCGATATCTGGGCATTTGGTTCGTGGGATATACGAATGGGAAGTTGATGTTCACGGATCAGGGCCAAGAGACACTGGCCGGGTGGGGAGTATGAGCACATGAGATCATGGCATTCAATTTCAGAAGGTAGAACCGAACTTGGGAAAGAAATCGGCTAGGTCATTGTATGTAAGGTACGCAGCCGTGGCGTCAGTCCGGTGTCTGAGCACTTGCGAAAGGGGGTATCGGAATTCGACGCTTAACCGTCTTTGGGGATGAAGACAAGGCCCAAGCCGCTTTGGGAAATCACACCTCGGTCGCGATTAGATTGATCAGAAGTATCATTAGAAGTAAATCTATAAACAATTCGTTCATAAAAGTCATAATGTGAAGGACCAGTTCCCACCAATGAATAAGGCCAGTCTGGGAAATAGAGAAGTCTAAAAGGAACATCGAATTGAAACAAAGAAATCGTAAAGTCATATCCCTCGGCTCGTGAGGCTCTACACCCTCGCAATGGAATCGGTGCAGTCAGTCATGGTTCTCTTGTCGTTTCCGAAAAGAGCCATCTTTTCCATACTAAATCCGTGTTAGTTCAGCTGTGGTAGAAACAAGACTTGATGAATAACTTACGCGCCGGAAAAGCTGCTGGCCCACTTGTTCTGTTGGCCGATGAAGCCCTGGAACTTGGCAGCGACATCGGTCTTGGTGTCCGTGGCGAGCTTCTCATCTGAGGGGAAGACGAAGACGCCCGGGGGAGCAGTCTTGGGAGCGGCCTGAGAGGCGTAGTTGTATGTCTCGGCGTAGTAGTTGACATCCCACTTGCCGGGGGTGGAGTCCTGAGATGCGTTCTTCTGGCTGGGGTCGACGAAGTTCTGAGTTGATGTGCTGTGAGCGCCAAGAAGAGCGGCAAGGTCCTCGGCGCTGTAGCCCTTGGCCTGGAAGAGAGCAAAGAGGTCGGACGCGGAGGCAAAGACATCTGGGAGACCGCCGGGCTTGGCGTTGGCAGTGGAGTCCTTGCGGCCAACGAAGGTCTTGACCTTGGGACCGCCGGGGCACAGGAAGATTGCGGCATCTAAGTTGATCAGAGTCAGCAGGCCTCTTCAAGTCGTCGACCATGGGGTAACTTACTTCCAGCAAACACAATCATGTCAGCAACCGATGTTCCGTACTGAGTGGCCATGTCCTGGAGAACCTTGGCAATGTTCTGCAGGCCGCGGTTCTCGTTTCTGAAGAGCTCATCGGGGTCACCGGCAGATGAGCTCTTGCCAAGAATCAGAGAACCGTCACAGCCACCGCTGAAGCCTTGTGTGGTATCCCAAGAGCCGCAGTCGTGGAAGATGGCACGAATGGCGGCGCGGGCAAGGTCGTTGCACTGGTCGCCGGCCATGAAGCGCGTGTTAAGGTCCTTGTTGACCTTGGTCCAGACAGAGCAGGTGTTGCTGCCGCTGCTGCCCTTGCCACTGGAGCCGGAGCCGCTGTCATCGGAGCCGCCCTTGCGGGGAGCCAGGTCAACAGTGGCCGCGGAGGTGAAAGCCAAGAAGCTGGTGAGGAGGTAGAGGCTGGCGTGCATTTTGGCGGTGTTGGTGGGTTAGGTGTTTGGCTGTTGGTGTTAGTTGGCGGTTCTTGGCGATGCTTGGCGATGGTGTCTGAGTGATGATGCCAAGAGGTTTGATTTCCAGATGCGAATGGGCTGTCTTTATAGAAACTTAGCATTCTCGATTTCGGGAGTTTTCCAAGCGTTTGGATGTTTCTAACTTTGCCGTTTCGATCTAGACCTGGAGATAAGCTTACTCTGGGCTGTGGCAACCGCCTGCTTTGCGCGAACAGTGAGCCATCTTCACAGCTCAACGGCATCAGCGAAGTTGGCTATCCTCTCGTGTAATGCGGGCGTTCTGACAAAGCACGACACTGCTCCAGTCGGGAACTACAGCACAGAAGAATTCGGTATCCGATGTCTCTAGCGTCGAACGGGGTTCGAAACGGACACGGTAGTTTGGGGAAGGTCTAGCCGGTCCGTTGCACTTAGCGCCGTTGAAACTCGCGATGGGCTGTATGCTAAATTGTCGGTCGCCCAATAGGATGTCAGCTATTGTCAACCTCCCGCGAGCCGCACCAGTGGTGCGCATGGGCTGCACAAAGGAGAGAACAAAGAGCCCTAGCTGTTGGAAACCGAGTCGTTGGGATTGGTCGTGCCATGTCCATCCGCCCTTGTTCTGGACCACAAAGGAACGAGAAACGGGGAAACGGTGTAACTGTGCACGCATAAAGAGATGTGCGATGGAAAGGCACGTGGGTATGGTGCCTGGACGTATCAGAGTCAGCCGCAGCTGGACCCGGGCAGTTGGAAACGAGGACGCCTCAGCAGAATTGGGAACGTTTGTGGAGGTTACGGGGAACAGTTTTGTGGAGGCTGGGGAAGGTTGGTTGTCAGAGAGCCTAGACTCGGCTTTCAAGTGTCTGTGTGTTCGTCCGAATTGTCTTGTTCCTGAAAATCGTCCGATGAGATCCTCAGGGGAAAGCTGAGCTATGCAGAACTTCAAACCGATCCTTGTATTCTGGACGATCTATTATTCGGATGATATCGACATCTGCGTTCACATCTTCACTGCTCTCAGTATTATTCAGCAGGTTCATCTTTCATTACAGGCCTATTTGCCCAGTCGTGACTCATGACCTGGGAGCTCAGTACATACAAGCTAATGGAATAAGAAATAAGTCTATGCGCCGACGCCACGACCCGTCAAAGCTTTATTTTTTGCTCTAGCCATGTTTTCTCGCCGGTTCCCTTGTCAGCTCATTAAGCGACGGCCGAAGTCGCCATCAGCACAGATCCCTCAGACCTGTCCATCCGTAGCCTCGGGACGGTCAGCACCTGTCTGCGAGGTCAGTCAAAAAGGGGATGCCGTGGTTGGTCAGCCCATGAAGAACCTCAATCCACCTCGGTTTAACCCGAACGCTATGGATCTAGATGAAGCCGGCTAGGCCCGCCAAACCTCTCTGCCGGGTCTATCAGAAGTCTGGCTATGTTTAGAGTTCGTGGAGATGAGTGGATCACGCCCCGGATTCACATTGTTCTTCAGCCCCAGCCAAACTTGAATGTGGATCACGCATGTAAGCAGACTAGACACCGTGTAGCTTCAGTCTAGACGGTGGAGGAAATGAGAGCTGCCAGCATGTGGGAATCATCACTTTGAGTTTTGGCATTTGGTGACTACAGCTGTCGCCCAACGGCTGAAAAGCTTATACACATGACAACGCCATTGCCAGTTTTCTCGGAACACCGGCACCTCAAGTCTCTTTCTGCCGTTAAAGTATGAAAATGAACTATTTACGTGCCTTCGCGGAGGAAACGAGGCGCAATAAGCTTCTTTAAAGGTCCATCGGGGATTTAAACAGAGCAGAAGGATCGGCATCCTTGTTTTGCGGTGTCGAGGAGGCGGGCTCTGCCAACGTATCTTGTTGACCAGAGCTGGCAACATCATTAGTCAACGAAGAGAACTGCCTCAAAACACAATGGTGATACCGCAAGACCCAAATATATGGACCATTGAACCGTGTCGGCAACTTTACATTGTAGACTTGCATCGAGACCATGAAGTAGTCTTTCAGCTCACAGTTCTGATGCGATATTAATAGAGTAAAAGTCATGTTCAGAGAGGCGGGCAGAAAAGGGGGAAACAAACGCCCAACCAATCATTTGAACGCAAAGGTACTGAGGTACAACCGGGTGGCTGCTCGGACGGAGCGACATTGTCCGATAACACTGTGGCTTGTCTTGTCTTCGCAAGCTCTGCTGCCTCGAGAATCACAAGGCCCTGAGATAACCGGTCCGCTGACGTTCATTTCTTCCCTTTTACCTGCCACATTCTGACCCAAACACCTGGATGCCATTAGTTCGTATTCCTGCTTATGACGAACTCACATAATAGAGAGCTCTGCACAGCATTATTACATGGTGTGACATTAAATCTTCAACCCGTAAAGCGTGACGTTGCGCGCGTCGTGAGCGGTTACAACGCATTACCAGTTTTCCCATTGACACAGAACATCATTTGAAAGATCTGACTAAACCTATATTCGGCAGATCAATTTAGACGGCGTGGACAAATCGAGCATATAAGCCCCTAAATTCAATGTCCCGCGTGCAATTTGAAGAGCAGGCACCGATATTGCTCCCCACTGGAATCACTCTATCATAGACGCGTATCCTCAGGTGCGTAACGTTCAAGCAGTCTTTCTTGGCGGGGGCAGCTTGAGGAAGGGTTCCGTCAGATACAACAATACTCTATGTCCGAATACGATGCCTTGAACATGTATTGACTTCCTGACATGTCTAAAACCCTCAATCAGGCGAGGCATTAAGCATCCAAGCAAGCTGGAGAAGGGAGGTGATCAAACAGCTTACGTGGGCTTCAGGAGAACAGCATGTGGATAACCCTCAGTGTGTACTGGCTTCCACCATCATCACCTACCGGTGACGACACCTTTTTATTTGTCAATTCATAAAGGCCCTGGCTACCTCAATACAGCACTCTCTTGTGCATCACGTCATCTTGCCGAAAGCCATTCTTGAAAGTCTGGAGTTCTACAGCACTCCAAGCGGACGGAAGAATTCACATCATTCAACGTTACTGATCACATTCAATGAACAATAATGATCCATCTTTGAATCGAATTCAAGAAGCAAGAAGTTCTTATGCAAGAGTAACCTGACTTGAACCGCCAAGCGACAAGCGCCGAGCCTCACCCAAGAAGCGCCGAGCGCCGGGTGGTCCCAACGTCAGCCAACAATCCCTGACAGCCAAGCGCTCCCAAGAACATGCGGGTCCTATGACAATCATGAACCAAGACAATCCTTCCTTGGCCTCGCTCAACGGTGGTCGTCAGACCGGCGAAGGGTGGCCGGCTCGCGCCCTGCTCCACCCAGCGGAAGTCGACAACAACACAACAACCACCTGCTTCCTCCGCTTGGCGCCGAGGAAACGGTGACACCGCCGCGAATTACGGGCCCCTCCGCCGAGAGTCTGAGGGCGGGCCACACGCCTACTTCAACGACGTTTTATCCAATGAGGGTTCCGCTGTCCGCCGTCGGGCCCTGTCCGCCCAGTCACTTTGTTAATACACTAAGATTCTTGTCCGTCTTTTCGCCATGCTGGGCCGCTGGGCATCCCACTCTATTTCTCTGGGCAGGTTTGGCTTGTCGCCTCCTTAGACATTAACACTGATACCTGTTTATCCGCCCAGCGCCAGTTTCCAGTACCCAGGGAGTCCCCGCGCAGTGTCGCTTTCGTCCCTTCTTCCTCCCATCGTCCTCTCCGCCGCCCTTAAACTGAAGTCTTGGCATTCCGGGGAAACAACGACTTCATGAGATATCACGATCGTGGCTTCCCAGTCTGCTCCATCAACTTAATGAGAGGGACTATTTTTGATTTGGCATTGCGAATGCAATGAATTGAGCCAAGGTACTTAAGCGACGGTACACCTACTTCGTACTTTTCCCGAAGTAGAACTTTGCCAGTGGCTATCAACTCCACCTTTCAGCTTCGATGCTTCTTGTTCAAGAGATCAGCCTGCCAACAGCCACCCTCTCGGCGTTGTCGGAACGCGTGTCGCATAATTTCTCTGCAGCAATGATAGATGACAGCTCCAAGCCCGAACTAGTGGTTCATCTTGTCCAACAACGGACACGGCTGTGCGGTTCCTGGGGCCTCCAAGCCTCCAGCTTCTCTCATCGTTTCAAATTCTTCAAGGTCCACAAGAGGGAGGACCAACATGCGGCAACGGCCGAGCGGATGTGCGTCCCAGAATCACCGGCGATGTTACCGACAAGAGTTCTATCTGTAAGACCTTCCACAACCAAATGGCCGAGATTGACTGGAAGGCCCAACTCTTGTACTCGTCAGCGAGGACGTTTCGCAAGACGTTGCATCTTGAATGACCCAGACACCGCCGCCCTTGGTCCGTATTTCCTTCTTCTAGAGCGCTCTTATTTCCCCAGGAGAGACACTGGCTGTCGTCTCCCGCGCCGGGTTGCCGCTCTTCCCCGAATGTTCCATCGATAGCCTCCACGATCCGTCCCCTGGTGATAATAATCCCCTATCAGGATCTACGGGGCACAACTTGGCCATGAATCAGATGCGTTTTGGTCCATTTTCCAAATTTCTAAAAATTCACCGGCCACTGCGATCTGCGGCCAAGCCGCTCCCTTTTGGTCCGTGGCCAAGTATGGCCCTGGTAAACATACCACTGTTAAATAGACCGACTCTCGGCGCTGAGGAGAAATCACTTGCCTTTTACCGCCGCTCACCAGACCATTATCCATCAGCAGCGCTGGGGTACCGGGTGACCGTCATACCACAAGAGACTAGAGGACATCTCTACACTTCGTCATTTCAAGTTTCTCCTATCTGACTTCATCTTTTGCGCGATTTTCCTTCCCTTCTCTAGACGTCCTTTTAATAATCCTTTATCTTCTCTCGAGGGGTGTTTGATATCTCTTGTCTTCCTTTTTCCCCAGACATTTCATGCAATCATCGTATGAGCAATAGCTAAAGAGATCTTCCCCTTACATCCAAAGCCCTTGCCGGCCAAGGCAGCCTCCCTCGTCACACACACACCACTGCCTCTGGGCACACGGAGATCTCCAACCTCAGAGTGAAGCCACAATCAACAAAGCCAAGATGCCTACTCTCGATCCCAGCGAACTGAATGTTGTGCTTGCCGTCTTCGGTGGGTACCCCAAGCCTTGGGCCGTTTGACTGTGACTAACCATCGTATCTCATTTGCAGGAGGCTTCATCATTCTTTACGGTGTCATCTCTGTCAAGATTAAGAATGCGTGGTACCTAGGCGAGGCCTGTAAGTATCTTGCCCTGCTAGTCCCTTACCATCAGATCAGTCCTGCATGGCACGATGCAGCACATGGGTACGACAAGCGGATACACTGACATTCTTTTTTTTCCATCTTGTAGTACCGGCCGTGGTTCTAGGCGTGTGTCTTGGTCCACTCGCGGCCAAGTTCCTCGACAGCGAAAGATGGGGGTCAGCTGTCCCAGGTCAGACAAACGACATCACTCTGGTTCGTACAGTCTTTGCCAACTCGCCCCTGCCAACCATGATGCCACGTGCTTATTGGCTAAGAAACTGACGAGTTACTCATGATAGGGTCTCATGAGAGTGATGATCGGCATCCAACTTGTCATGGCTGGCTACCAACTCCCCGCGAAATACCAGAAGACCAAGTGGAAGGACATGCTTGTTCTGATGCTACCCGTCATGACTATTATGTGGCTTGCTACCACTATCTGCATCCTTGCAACTATCCCAAAAGTGACCCTTTTGGGAGCGATGGTTATTGGATCCTGTGTTACATCCACAGATCCGGTATTGTCACAAGCTGTCGCGAAGGGCCCGTTTTCGGACAAGTTCGTGAGACGTTCGCTCCGAGAGATTATATCATCGGAGGCTGGAGCAAACGATGGCTTTGGTTTTCCGTTCCTCATGCTGAGTGGCAAGTATCACGTCTCCATTTGGTGTACGTCTTGGCTAACTGATCTCCCCAGTGTACCTTATGCGGCATGCGGACGGGAAGGAAGCATTGCACACCGGTGACTCCACCTTGCACGCGGTAGCGCGTGCTCTGCTACCGAGGGCAGGAGATGTCGGTCGTCAAGGCGGTGGAGTGGGAATCGCCCTTCAGAATTGGTTCCTCGAGACCTGGCTTTACTTCGTCCTTATGAGTATTGCTTATGGCGTCATTTTTGGAACCCTGATCAGATATGCTTTGAAGTTCTCGGTCAAGAGGTGCGCACAATTCGGACGCAGGGGGTTGTTGAAGTCTGCGACTAACAAGATACCAGGAAATGGATCGATTCCGAGAGCTATGTCCTTGTTCCGACTGCCATTGGCGTGCGTATCACCCCGAAACCTGAAAGCGAGTAGATCTAACAGTGTTATAGCTTTTCATGATGGGAACCTCCGGAGCTATCGGTACCGACGACCTTCTTTCCTGCTTCGTCGCCGGCAGCGCACTTAACTGGGATGGAGAGTTCCTAGCTGAAGCGCAAAAGAGACACGACGAGGTCAACGCCAGTATCGACGTTTTGCTCAACTTTGGCGGCTTCATGTACCTTGGCACCATCATCCCATGGAGCGAGTTCAACTCGGACATTACCGGGATCAGCCCCGGTCGGCTCTTCGGCCTGGGCGCTCTTGTCCTACTGTTCCGTCGGATCCCCGCAGTGCTGATGACCTACAAGCTGATGCCCAACACCATCAAAGATTGGAAGGAGGCCTTCTTTATGGGCTATTTTGGTCCTATCGGTGTTGGTGCTGCTTTTTACGTCGAGCATGCCCGCCATCTTTTCCCCAAGCTGGCGGAAGCAGAAGCAGTTGGCGATAACGAGGTCGTTGACGTGCTCCGCGCCATGGGTCCTGTCGTCTACTGGCTAGCACTGTTTTCCATCGTCGTCCACGGCCTCTCCATTCCCATCCTCAGCGCCATCTACAGCTACATGGGCGTCAAGCCGATCCAAGAGGATGCCGTCCAGCTTCGCCGCCGCTCTGTTCGTGTTCCGCCACCCGCAAACGCTGTCGAAGGCGACAGAGACACCTTTATCGCCTTCAACAGATTCTCGCGACCAAACCTTTCTACTGAGTCACTCAGCCATATGGGTGATGATGACTCGATCGCTGACGAGAAGGTCCGATATCCGGACCTCGAATCGGGACTTCAGGAGGCCAAGCAGAATGCCCAGATGTCCCCTCGAAGGAGCTTCAACATACCGAGGCTTACTGCGCCTCGAAGCTTAAGTCGTCCCCGGACCAGCACCAGTCAGGTGCAGTGGGATCAACCTCACGTCACCCGCGACTGATGAATTACCGTGACCGTGGAAGAGCAAAGCTGGAAGAAGGATATGAGGAGCATTTCGCGGAGCAGGACATCTTCGTCACGCGATCTATGAGATAAAGAAGATGATGAGTAGGAGATGGGAAGTTCAGTTTGCTTCTCCATACTGGACTCATATACATACGAATTGGCCGCTATTGCTGTCTTGACGACTCGGTCTGGTGAGGGCAAGACTTCTGAGCGCTTGCGATTACAATTGAGGATCGGTGAAGGACATCGGCGGGGGCGCAATTCCCTGTGCGACTGCATATGAAGCTGTACATGTCGAGATATTAGATTGCAAGTAGTGGTCCGAAACAAACACAAAGTTCACTGAACCAAGTATTTGTATTCACCTATGCTGGTCCGCGTTGTCGCGAAGTCGTGTGAGATTCAACTGGGAAAAAAACGAGGGTTGAACACACTGAAAGACCAAGACACCTGGGGCATGAGAGGTCTGGGAAAATCATTGGTGTCAGTGGAGTTAGTCCCGGGCTATTGTAATAATGCGAAGAAGCCTGCGACACCAGCGCCTCCCACCGGGTGGTAACTGCGGCGGAGGTCCGCTGCGACTCATGACATGAACATGCTAGCTAGTGCGGCGGCAACATGGGCACTAGTTGCGGGAACTATTCCTCATTTAATTTAGGGGCAGAGAGCGTCTTCAAGCCCTTGTTAAAGTTGTTACTGCTTCTATTCAAGCATCTGCTTGCAGACGTACTTCATAGAGTACCGTTGAACCAAGGGTCCTGAGCGGGGAGGGCTATCCCTGCAGCTGACGTGGGTTCTCCCACCTGCAAAGCCCCCGCGTCTCCGACAATTTGATAAAAGATCCGTCCGTGGCAGTCAGTAGACGCGTAGATCATTTGCGGCCCCGGGTTGCGATACAAGTCCGTGAAGACAACGCTGGCATATTTTTCTCCGTTTCAACTATGAAGCTACCTAGGGTAAGGTAGCTCATGAACTGGCTGACGTTCAACAGTGGTGAACTATAAAGCTCTTGAAATCGAGACATGAGTCTGGAGAAGTCTTGTTGCAGTTTTCCGACAATATTTTGACCCAAACTTTTATCAGAAAACATGCCTGAGTGTGGTTCAATCGTGGACGGGGTCGTGCGATACCCTCTTTCTGGAATCAACGTTGTCATCGTTGGTGCAGGCTTAGGTGGCTTACAGGCAGCCGTCGAATGTTGGAGAAAGGGTCATGAGGTTCAAGTACTTGAGAAGGGGGAGGCCATCTCCGAGGCTGGTGCGCGTGCAATTTGTCTACGATTATATTCTAGTTTTCGACTGACGTCTTTTGCCTAGGCGATGTTATCAGACTCGGCCCAAACAGTTACGCCACCTTGAAGGAGTACCCCACGATGCTTCAGGAATGGGACCACTTTGCTTTCGACGTCGAAACATGTTTCTGCCATCGCGATGGGAAGTTTGCCATCCCAAAGGCCGAGTTCGAGCACCACCTCCCAGGAGTTGCCACGCATGTCATCTGGCCCATTCGAGCCAAGCCGATAGCGAGTCGGAGAGATCTTGCCTTGATGTTCTTGGGTCAGTGCAAGCGGCTGGGAATCCCCGTGACCTACAATGTCAACATCACACAGTACTCCGAGGATGGCAAGGGAACTGCTACGGCCCATGCCGAAGACGGTCGCACTTTCACTGGCGACGTTGTGATAGCGGCGGATGGCATCGGCTCTAAGAGTTGCGGTGTAGCGCTGGGCAAACCGGTTCGCGCAGTTAGCACGGGATATTGCGCCGATCGTGTCATGTACTCGACCGACCACATCAAAAATGCTCCCGCCTTGCAGAAAGCAATTGCTGAGCTTGAACGACCGCAGCTGCGCATGTATACCGCGTACGTCTTCTAGATGGTCCTGGTACCGCGGGTTTCACTGACAGAAGTCTAGTCCTGACATGTACATCGTGTTCCTCTTATCAAAGACTCATATCTTCCTGGGTATCACGCACAAGGTATGCGTTTCTCGCCACCTTGTAACTCAGGCTAATGTAAGATCCACAGGATGATGGCACCGCCGTAGAGTCCTGGTCATCGACCGTGACCCCTGAGCAAACCGCGGATGTCATGCCCGATAAGGAGAGTTGGGATCCAGTCCTCATGGAAGCGATTCACAGTACCCCGCCGAACACTGTTGTGCGATGGAAGCTGTGCTGCCGTAACCCCCAACCCAAGTGGCACTCCGATGGCGGTCACATCATTCAAGTTGGTGATGCAGCGCACAGCTTCATCCCATCATCCGGGAACGGAGCGTCCATGGCTCTTGAAGATGCCATGTCACTTCCCGAGTGCTTGAGGCTGGGAGGCAAAGATCGCATCGCGCTGGCTGTTCGAGTTCATCAGCTTCTCAGGTAAGTTGAAACGTTGGTGCATTGCATCCAGCACGGCTTCTAACCGCTGCAACGTAGATATGAACGTACGTCACTGCTGCAACACAATGGCTTCGTGAACAGGCGTCAGGTTCACCGCGACATGAACGAGATTCTCAAGGATGAAAGACAGCCTATGCTCCTCGGCAAGTGGGTATGGACACATCATGCCGAGAAATATGTCACCGAGAACTTCGAGAACGCTTGCTTGGCAGTTGAGGGCGGCAAACCGTTCAAGAATACCAATCTACCTGTAGGTCATCAGGTGCAGCCCTGGAGTATTGAGGAAGAGGAAGAGAAAGAGAAGTCCGGGATCTTTGTTGAGGATTTGAAAAATACGGGCGACTGGGGCTTGATCTGAAGGACGGACATTTGATAGTGTCGAGACCAGCGTCTTGCGGAATCTCCATGAACGTAGGAAGAGACAAAGGTGCAGATGAAGTTGAAATGCAATTTGGCTAGAATTTAGGGTACATTTGGTTTGATTCCTTCCTACTATGTGAGGTTTCCTATCATCCAGCGTGCCGCATTGCCTTTGGGAAGATAACTCCGCCTCATTAGCATCCAGACTATCTGTCTACTTGAATCTTTCTTGTGTACGTGTGCATAAAATACCGACACTAGCTCTCCGAAAATCCCACGATGGAAATACCAGTCGCGTCATAATCGAAATTGGCAACACAACTAATTCAGCCTTACATCTTGTATGCTGTATCGACAACGGATAGTTGAGCTCAGAATCCGCTCAGCCCCTTCTGACAGGGCTTGCGTTGACCAGCCCCCTCGGGGAGTTGTGGGGGTGGGGGTGGGGAGTGCAGTTCTTTTAAGAAAGATATACATCCCCCGTGTACGAGTGGAGCAACTTATTGGCTCAAAAAGACCAATCCTCATACGATATGCGTGTTTTGACTAGAGTAGGACCACGGCCGATGCCGAATGCCCCTGGCGCACTACCCACTGATACCCGGTGGGATCGAAAAAGTGCCGGTCGATTCGCAATTATTGTGGAGGTTCTTCAACGCCGGCAGTGTCTCACTCTTGGCACGGGGACTTGAACCAGTCCGTTTCCGCAATCGGAATCCCATCTCGCCCGGCTGTTGGGCTTCGAAATGCATAATACCACTAGCTGAAGTGTCAAACCTGCCAAAATGTCGCTCTCAGTATCTATTCCCTCTCCAGTCTTCTTCTTTTGCGTCATTGCCTCATCTTACAATCATTGAGCAGATTCAAACGCTTCGCGATGCCTTTCCGAGTTGTCATCGTTGGTGGTAGTGTGGCTGGCCTTGCGCTGGCCAACATGCTTGAAAAATTCGACATCGACTACGTAGTGTTGGAGGCTTACCCCGACATCGCACCTCAAGTTGGCGCCAGTATTGGTCTGTTGCCAAACGGCCTCCGAATCTTGGACCAGCTTGGCTGTTACGAAGCCTATCGAGCAAAGGCTGAGGATCAAGTCTACCAACAAGCGTACCTGAGAGAGGCCTCGGGCAAGGCGTATGGCTATCAACATGATCTCATGGAAATGTGGGAGAAGATGTGAGTTGTGTCTTTGTGTTGAGGATTCTAGAGTTGAGGCTAATTTGAAGACAGGCTCGGGTATCCGATGATATTCATTGACAGACAGATGCTCATCCAGGTTCTCTACTCTAACCTGAAGCACAAAGAAAGAGTTCTCACCTCCAAGCGAGCCGTTTCTGTCGATATCATGGAATCCTCTGCCCGGGTTACAACGGAGGATGGCCAAGTCTTCAGTGGTGACATCGTCGTGGGAGCCGATGGCATCCACAGCACTGTGAGGAAGGAGATGTGGCGCAATGCTCCTCCTGGCTACTTCCCCCATGACGAATACTCTAAAGTCCCTGCTACAACTCTTTGCATTTTTGGAATCTCCCATCGACCCGAGGCCTACCCCGCAGCTAGCCAGCATAACACCCTTTCCGAGGGTCACAGCTACTTTCTCATGGCGGCTCCCGGCAACCGAGTGTACTGGTTCCTGTTCATGGAGTTGAAAGAGACGCTTTATGGAGAAAATATTCCCAGGTGGGTTGAACGAAGACTTTTCTCATACATTCGTACACATGCGATGGCTGATCTCAATTTGGACAGATATACCAAAGACGATGAGGCAAGAATTGTGGAACAACACGTGAACGACCGTATCCTAGAGAACATGACCTTCGGAGAATTGTACGAGAAGCGCATCGTAACTACTTTGGCGCCACTCCAAACTTATGTGTTTGAGAAGTGGCACTACAACAGACTTGTGACCATCGGAGATTCTGCTCATAAGGTAAGCCGCCTGGAACTCAAGTTCCTACGTGATGCGATCGCTACCAGCATCTGCGCTAACAACGGTGTCTTTGCTAGGTTGATCCTGTAACAGGTCAGGGAGGAAACGGCGCCATTGAGTCAGGGGCACTTCTAGTCAACGCTCTGCTCCGAAAATTTGACTCGAGCCCCGACGGGCTCAGCGGGAAACAAATAGAAGACGTGCTGGCAGAGGTTCATGCCATCAGATTTGTGAGTAACTCATACGACACACCGACCCTATCACTGATGCTAACCACACATTGCACGAGCAGGAACGGGCTCAAGATGTTGTCCAGCAAGGTTACTGGCTCCAGAATGCCTTTACTCAACGATCAACGATGGGAAAACTCATTGCGCGATACTTCATGCCAGCTCTTGGGTCTTTCGGCGTCCTTTACAGAGGTGTGGAATTTTGCTCTCCGGCAACCAGCTTGCATAGGCTTGAGATTCCTCGTCGTCCTCGGGCTGTCCCGTTCGAAGATGAGCTACCCGCCAGCCCAGTTAAGAATCTGAGCAAGATCAATAAACTGGTATCTATCGCTGCCACCACGCTTCTTTGTGCCTTGGCTGCTGGCCTGGTACGATTGCCCAAGAGGCTCGAGTTGGCTATTGACGCTTTATGGTCGATTGAAGTCGCGGGTGCATCAATGTTACCAGCCGTCACATTTCTCGTCAACACAGCCTCACTATTGGCGATGGCGCTGGTTGAATCCAACCGAGTTGGCAACAAGATTACTTCTTGGGTCCAGTAAGTTCCTCCTCACCGACTGCCTCCAAAGGCTTTGCCTAGGAAACACGCTGACTAGTACCAAAGAATCGTCACCTTCGCGCTTGTCAATAACTTCCTTGGTCCAGGGGCGATAGGTCCCCTGGCAGCTCTGTTTGCCCACTGGTCATGTGGTCTCATTGTGGGAAGACATGTGCCGGTTGAGGCGGCAAAGATGGTGCTGCCAATCGTGACAGTCGGATACGTCCTCCCAGCCGCGATCACCATGCTAAGGATGGACTCCAGCTCGATCACGATCTGGAGAAATGCTCCCATCATCTGTTTCATGCTAGCGAGAAGTCTCTCGGCCCTTGGAAACTCCTCACGCGAAGCTGACGACGAGAAGTCCAAGCTTCAAATCGAAAGGGAACAAACGCGCAACATGTTTGCGAAAGCAGATTTGCCATACATTCGACTCGTTCACTACTCTGCATTCACCATTTGCGCAGTAGCTCATTTGATCAACGTCTATTATGATGGCTTTTGGCCTCCCTTGTTGATGGGCGGCAACAACACGATGTTGGCGACCTTGGGATTTTCCAAGTACGAAGGCCTAGCCTTCACACTGTCATCGCTCATCCTCGCCCTCGAGGCCGCCCCGTTAAGCCTGCGACTGTGTGGATATATCACAACAACTCAGTCCTTCACGTCTGCCTTTTTGATCTGTCTCGGAACTTTCAGTTTTGGTCCAGCAGCTTCTGTAGCGGGTATGGCCATTTATCGAGAGGGAATACTCGCTGGATTTGGGGAACCTTCACCCGCATGATGAGCAATACGAAGGGAAAGAGACATGCTACGATTGTTGCAGAACTCATAAGCCTGGCCTTAGGATGCTCTAGCCTATCCTTCGTCATTTAGCGCCAACGTACGCCTGTCAAAGAGTCTTCGCAGTATCTCAAACAAAACAAAGTAGAATATGAAGGCCTTTAGACCCACAGCAGTCGATCCCCGTCGTCTCCATAGTCGTCCCTCATAAGATCATGGTTACAATTTGTTGTGCCTACCGTTGACAGAGAGCACTGTTACTACAGAATCTCTCCTCCTCCTTCCGTAAATCATCTGCTGTCTAGTATCTGGTGATGTTCGATACGCGTACACTGTTTATTGGGTCTGACGACCTTCTCATGACGGTTCTGAATGTACAGACAGATACACTTGAAATTTGTGATACACGAACGCGAAAGGACGTCTTTTTTACAGACACATAAGCCACCCTATAGTACCTTATCCTACACATCAATCTGCCGTGTTCAACTATTCTGTCAAACGCACCAGACTGAACGCGGCAGTTGGTTGTCGCAAAGCTTCGTACTTCCCAGCCATGGTGAGTGTGAACGGTATCATACTCTCTACGCCATGTAATTATCGTCCGGCTTTTTCTGGCTTGCATTGCACGTTGTCTTGGAGTATAGTTTCGGGAATTTCCTCTGGAGTCCTGATCTTAAAAATGTTGTGTCGAAGCTATTTGCAGTCAGCACGCATTGTCTGAAGTCGTCGTGATTCGCGTCGGCCACCTCGATGGTAAAGTTACCAGTTCCGCACCATCCACGTAATGCTTCAGATAGCTGTATTGGATTTCTTATGTATCGTGAATGAATCATTTTTTCTGTCTGTGGTTCGGTTGCTGCAGCGTGTTTTCCATGGTCTGCTCTTGCCAGGGTATTTCCATGATGAACATCCATGCTTTAGGGGATACAGGTGGAAGGTCCGCGAGTGTTGATGCTGAGTTGGACAAAAAAAATCGTCAGCAACAGGTGGGTGATGCGTCAGCCAAACAGCAGGCGGGTCCGCGCACGCGGCACGCGAACCTTTTTATTCAGTATTTCAACTTTCGGTTGCTAGAGTGCCTTGGTGAATGAATGCATCAAAATCATGCTACATATCTCAATAAGGGAACATTTTATGAAGGTTGCGTGCAGCCAGCCTCAGCTACTACGTCCTCACCACGAGGGGGCATTGACCGTTCCAGTCTCAGATTACATGCGTAATGAGTCTGATGACAAGCGCGTTCCTTGACTTGCCTGGTTAGAAATCTCAAACATGGCCACTTAAGATCAGAACCGAGTAAGACACTTTTCAGCTGATGCGAGGGATCGGGCTTTGACTCTTCGCAGACAGCCAATCGTGTAGGGTGGTGCGATAGGGATACTGGACTTCTACACATCGGGGATAGTGCTGTCGGGGAACGCGCCGAAGAGGTTGGCACTACTTCACGAGCGTTCCTACACTTGTTTGTCAATAAGTTCCGTCAGGGAGGCTGGCTGTGATTCGGTCGGCCGATAGTTCGGAGCACATGAAGGCTTATTTGCAGCGACTGCCTAGCCTTTTTCCTCTCCCTAGAGGCTCGCCAGCTCTTCACAATTGGTGAGTATTGAATACGAGAATTTGGTCATGGTAGTAGATATGGAAATTGCCTGGCTTGGACAAGAAGGATCCTGTCAAGATGCCTCCGATCAATCAAAGACGGGCAATTTTCCATAGGAGAAAGTGCGATCAGACGCCAACTCAACGCATCGACGATCCCGTCGAATGTCTGAAAGGAAGCCAAGGGCGTACACATGCCACTCGAATCCTCCAGAGTGGCGTCGCCGGTCACCATGGCATGAAGGTGTGGCTGTCTGAGACCAAAACATTTCCTCAGGTTGTGCAGCTGGTTCACCAGCCTTCGAATGATCCAACCTTGTACATAACTTTGGACGCATATTGTCAGCCGATCTCTTCTCGGGATGTATCATGTGTCATCTATTTATGACACCCTCAAGTCAATCAGGCAAATGATATCTGTCATTCTTGGCAAACCGGATCAATCCTTTTAGTCCAGGCTTCACCCCACTCATGAACGATATCTGATGGTGATGAATCTGGATAACACGTGGTCACTTCGGTCCCCGCCTTAGAATGGGGGATTATATGTACTTCAAAGCAAAAAGACCTGCATGATCGCAATCGCATGGTTTAAATGCAATTGCGTTTTGTCACAAGACTTCAATGTTGGGCTCCGGTTCAACACCGCTCCTACAAATGAGTGTGACACTGGACTGCAATGCTATGATGTTACTGTTACAAGTTCAAGAATATGCATCACCAATTGTTTGCACTGATACTTCATATGAACTTTGGCAGTTTCGTTGCAGCTAGAGTTCTTGAATGGCTTGGTAAAAGGGGCAAAAGCATAAATGGGCGGTATGAATTCTCGCAATTTTGGCAAGATTGATAGTTGGGTTACGGGGACTCCGTCGTCAACTATTGGATTCAAGTCGGATACAGTGTTTTGACCTTCCCCAGGCGTTGTCCAGTTTCCGCCTGGCTGGGCTTTACTCTTTTCATCCTTGATCAACCATGCGCTCCATCATGCCATTCATTCCGATGCAATTGAATGATCTTAAACATCGACATGCCTCCTGAAGCTTGGGATCACCATGTATCATGCCACTCAAGATCTGGGAAAATACGTGGATGCCTCACCTCTTTATCATCACCCGTGTGTGCCGTGTCAAAAGAGACAACAACATGACACGCACTTTCAAAATGCGGCTGATCTCCCTCTCAAGACATCAAAGAATTCGATGGCTTGACTAGGTGTTCCCTTGCTAAGGTTTCAGCATTAACCCGTTCTCAGCTAGTGATGCTGGCACCTTCTCTACTACGCAAGATTCAACTAGGCGTCGTGTCTTCAAAGAATATGACGTTGGAACAGCCGTAGACGGTCTGTTTTAAGTACACAGTCAATGCTCGGAAGTTGTAGATTTATCTGTGAACACAATCACGCCGATAATCCCTCTGACGGGGATCGAACCGAGTATGTCTGGATAATCAAAGTTCGCTTTGATATTCTTTCATCTTTATCGAAGAAATCGTCGCCAAATCTCAGCTGATAATATCGTACACTTCGGCAAGGCAAGCAGTTCAGCTACGATACAAGCGGCCAGGCCTCGTATATTACAGCATGGAAGGGAATCGAACTGATGGGGTGAGCCTGCCAGTAAGGCCCTTGCTCGGACTTGTCATTCAGCTAATGACCGGTAATTCGCGTTGATAGGGTGGTTTTGGTATCCCTACGCCATCCGACGAGATACTCTCCATCGTGCCTCACAGTCAACCTGAGCACGCAATCGCTCCCTCCGGCCCGCAGAGTCTACGTGCGTCTGTCGCATTGCCGTCATCTCCTCCTAGCATCAATCATGACTCCGACGATTTGCAAAGGGTGCTGAGGTCTGAACTTGTTTACACCTCAAGTTCTATTACTCCCTTTTTGCCATGGGATGTTCCACGTCGCATCTTCACGCCTGCTGCGGTTATCCACGCCATATACAATGACAGCACAACGGAAGCTATATTTGATGCATGTGAGGATTGCAGGGCAAATATTTGTGACTTGATCTGCCCGAGCAGCCTTCCCGAGGATAGACCCAATGAGCAATCATTTGGCAAGTGCTCGAGACTGTTTTCTATATTATTGTGTATGCAAAAGCCAGCAGCGATTCTTAACTTCATCAATGAAGGTCTCGAGGACACTGATTTGCCGTTCGAACTCCATCGAAACAAGGGATGCGTCAAGCTGCAGCTGCAGGGCAAAAGCATCGAGGCATTCAGAAAATGGACAGTGGTGGAGGTTGAGAGCTTCGGTGCCTATCAGTGGTCGGTTCTTTCACCTTTCTTTTCGAGGCCCAGCAGTATCACCAAGGAAGTCTTCCACTACCAAATGGACCGACGAATACCCCTCCCTTTCATCGAGTCCGAAGAGTTGAACGATGACCATTCGGAAACCAATTATGGGGCGTACGGTACAGTCTTCAAGGCCAGGATACACCCTGCGCATTTTGATTTTAAGCGCTCAGAGGTTCGTCACTCCCATGTAGCCGCATCCCTTTTCGTCATCTGTGATTGAAGTTCTAACCATGAACCAGGATGAGGACACGTGGTTTGCGATAAAAAGACTGAACTCTCCGCATGAAAGGGTATTCAAGAAGGAGACAGATCCCTTGACAAAATTCAGTATTGATTCGCACAAGCACCTCATTCAACTATTGGCTACGTATCACCAGAATGGTCATTACTATCTCATATTCCCTCTGGCGAACGAGAATCTTCGCGGATTCTGGAACAACAATCCGAATCCCGTTTCTGGGCCGACGTTAGCTAGGTGGATAGCTGAACAGTGTCATGGGCTTGCCGCTGGCCTGAGCAACATTCATGTGTATCCGACCTCCCAACAACATCATGAATATCTTCCAGCTCCGATTCTTTCATCTGGCCAAAAGCGATACGGACGCCATAGCGACATCAAGCCAGAAAACATTCTTTGGTTTCAGGATTGTAGCAGTAAGGAAAGCTTCCGGGGAACGCTCAAAATCTCAGACTTTGGTTTTGCTCAGTTCAACAGTCGGCACTCCCGGTCTAACTTGCCGCCGACTTCCCCCGGTACGCCAACATACCGCCCTCCTGAATGTGACTTCGATAGACACTTGATTTCACGGTCTTTTGATCTGTGGACGCTGGGATGCGTGTATCTCGAACTCATTACGTGGTACCTGAAAGGCTCCAATGCCGTGGTGGATGAGTTCCCAAATCTCCGACTTGCAGAAAGGGAAAACCCTACCCTAGAATACAGGGAGGATAAGTTCTTCAAGATCACGCATTCAACTGCATATGTCAAGGATTCTGTCCTGCAGGTATGGCGATCTCTGGGTGACGGAGCTTTTGGCTTCAAATGCTTACTTCTTCTCGTAGTGGATGGATTCCTTGCATGAGGACCCCAAATGCACTGAACATCTCCACGACTTTTTGAAACTGATTCGGATTTCACTCATTGTGCCAGATCCAATCAAGAGAGCTGATTGCGCCAGTATCGTGTCGAAGCTTGATGGGCTGCTCAAAAGGTGCTGCCAGGACATAGAATACTGCAGTGTCGGTGTGCCATTATCAGGGGTCCCACCAAACCCCCATCCTTACGTTTACGACCCGCAGGGAAGGAATATGTTGCAATCGCCACGCAGCACGCCAGATTCCACAAGCTTATCAAGCTCCCGCTTGAGTAGAAAACGATCCTTCTCCGGCGACCAAGCTCAAAGTAACAAGCGAAGCCGTTCATAAACCTTTCCGTTGGGGGAGTTCGCTGCGGTGCAGTTGCGGTGGATTTAGGGACTTTGGACGTAGGGAGAACTGCTTGAATGTTATCTTCTGATATTTCGATAAAGCTGCGGAGAGGCCCGATCCTTATTCTGTTATGGGGGGTCTCAGACGACGGGTATGTTTCTTCAAGAAAGAAGTTAACTCAATCTATCTTTGATTGGCTATGACTTCAGCTTTATGCCTTCAAGGGACTACTCGTTACGTATTTCATGATGTTCCAATGATATTGATCTCAAACCGGACTTAAGGCCTGCTTGACAGGTCTGTTAAGTCCAATATATATACGCAGTTCAGATTACGCCTCGTCTGCCAACTTGCTACCGTCCTTGAACGAGGTCGGGCCATTGCTCCATATCCTCCCATAGAGAAGGTGTGGACAATAGGCATAGAACCAGATAGCAATTTTCCGCCTCCCGAATGGAGAGTGACAGTTTTTCTGGAGTCAACTAGCCAGCTCCGGCCCTCAATACACCTCTCTTAAATCTCAGTATCCGCAGTTTGGTAATGAGCACTGATTCTAGTGTTGATGGAGGTCACCTCTTCCTACGACTAAACATCAGCTTTGGTGGCTTCATTGATGCTCTGGATAGTGATAACGGGGATACCTGGCTCAAGAGTCTGGGAATCGTTAGGTGGAAACGACCCAATCTAATCTGACAGATTTGAATCAGCTGAGATGTCGATACCTGGTGTTTCGAAGACCACCCACGTCAAAACTGAAATCCCCATTGGGGAATAGTCGCATCAACTCCTCTTTGAGTCGTGGAGCATCAATATACTTAATTCTGATCTCCTGGCTAACAACCATGGCTTGTGTTTCTGTATATCGAAGGGGGGTGGTATAAGATTCTGAAATTGCGTCGCAACACCCACCGCTTGTTATCACCACAGGAGTTGCCAATTTATGAAGCAAGATGATGATCAGGCATGCACACCCTTGGCCTAACCGATGTGCATCGGATGTCACAAGAGCTTCCATGCGGGGACAAAACGCCCGTGGTTGCCTTGCCACGTCAGAGTCTTCGGCGACAACAATTACAATTTGGCTTGCGAAATTCTAGGCTGTTTGTTGCGCCAAGAAGAATCCAGAATGCGGCACTAATTCATGATTGAGGGGCCCTGCGTCGTTGTGGCCCATCAGAATCTACTCCGACCTCAGTGAAGCGACAATTGCATCGCGATTGGTGCGCGTCCCACTGCATGTTCGGCTGTATTTACTATTTCTGGTCTGCAACGCATAGGCGGGTGCATTTTATCATGCGTCTTACAGGCATGCAAGGCCAATAATACTTTTGATGCAGATTTCTTTGCACGTTGGGCGTATTTGAAGCCTGCCTGATCATCCTAATTGTAATAACACTAATGGGCGTATGTGAGGATGTCTACGGAGTTTTGAAATGAAAGACAATAAAACCCAACTCCCTCACCGTTATCGAGACCAAATCAGTTACAGTAAACATAACATTCACGCATTCCCCACCTTCCGCCGCTCAAGGATTAGGGAAGTGTCCATTCCATACAATGGAGTGGGTTCGGGAAACGCCCGGGCTACTCCAAAGAGACCGTAAGGTTCTCCAATTCAGTAACCTTGGCACCACCCTTAGTGAGATCATCAAGTTTGACGGTATCGATACGGCAAGTCATTAAAAACCCCAACTTTGGATGCCTAACACAGCAGCTGAATTGTTTTAGAGTTTGACTTCGCACCAAATATCCACGCAGAAGAAGTGGGAGGCTTGGGTTCAAGAGGTTTGTCTACAAGATGTTACTATTATTCACATGACCAAGATACTGAAACGATGATTGTAGAATCATATAGAAAACCTCAGAAGTCATCCAAATGGAGGAACTTTGGTCGTGTATGCAACTACACTACCTACCTTATCTGCGCGCAGTGCCAGGTACTAACAATGATCAACATCGACAGCCTCTCCGGGCGGCTACCAGACATAATGGCTCCTGAGCACTATAATCCATCCCTATTGTGCCATGTCCCGTTTCCTGAGGAGACTTTTCACAGCGTAATATCGAAGCTTTCTATTCATGGCTCACTAGCTCGGACAATAAATCGTGGTCAAGCGATATTCACCCGAACGTACCTTCCAATGGGCGCCCCCTCTGAAGATGCAATAGGTTATACATAAGACACAAGGAACAACGCAAAGACTGAGCTAACAATGAGCTAGTGTATAACTGTCGTTCTTCACAGGATTGGCCAGGTGACCTTGCACTCTCTATTACGTACCTACGAAGCTCTAAAATCACCTTCGCTGTGTTTTTTGGTTGCGACGAGGATACCATGAAGAAAGTCAAAGTTCGCTTGCGTAGCGCCGAAAAAGCTTTTCATCACCCTCTCCTTCTCGTGGGAGTGTTCGCAGAACTGGAACGTGCGCGACACATCGAGTTGGTGGAAGAAAGCTTCAGCAGAATGCTTCAGTCTGTGTCGTCCGTTGGGGAAAGCCGCATTGATATTGAAGCTGGCCAGTTTAACTCGGTCAAACGTCCTGTAAACTTCTGGCTTGACATCTATCATCTTCGGATCGCTTTGGAAAAGTGGAAGAATCAGCTGCAAAAGATTGTCAACCACATTGACGAATTAAATCTTGATTGGGAGGTTGATGAAAAAGGCTCATTCTGTTCAGGTACATACCTCAAGGACTTACTACAGTCTTCCGGTGTTCGTATCAAGGAACGGATCTTGGAGATTATGGAAGACTACGACGAAAAGATATGCCAATGTCAGATGAACATGGAGGCGACCACACTGGCCAACTCTATGGTGTGGTCTTTGTCACCTTTTGTAAGCTGTTCGACCCGCTAACCTTCTATCAGATACAGACTCAGACAAACATCAACATCGCCCTGGCAACAAAGGATGATAGTAGCCAAATGAGGTCGATAGCACTACTGACCATGATATTTCTCCCGGCAACATTTGTGGCTGTAAGTCAGTCCAGATAACGCGAATGATGGAAAGTAAAAGGTTATTGATCATTCTTTCTAGTCAATCTTCTCCATGACATTCTTCCAATGGATACCAGAGGATTCCACAAAGACAGTTTCGCCCAAATTATGGATATATTTTGTTGTAGCTGCAGGATTGACTCTGGTGACCGTTGGGTTGTGGCGTTTGTTCGGAAATAGAAGAAGGGCTTCAGTGGAATGGCATTCCACTGATGTTGAAAAATGCCAAAACCAGCAGGCCATCAAGGCAAAATGATACAAGATGATGTACATCAGGACTTCAAGGGGTCCCGCTGGGCTGTGTCATCTAGTTTATCTTTCGCGCGCTTCGACCGGCAGGGGCTTGGCGATTTGAAACAATTTCTATTTCGCATAACTCAACCATTTGAGTCGTCTCAACAGATAATCCTGTTCTAGGGCGCAATTTGAGGCTGGCGTAACCCATAATAATCGCCGGTCGCATCCCTGGGCAAGCTGAACAAAAACCCGGTTGAAGTGGATCACCGGCCCGGCCGCCGGGCCCCGTATCCGACAGCCCCGCCGGCGTCATTACACAGAACACCAACAAAAGCCCAACAACCACCACGGCGCAGCAATAGCATCCTGTCATAGAAATCAGGTTCAACTGAAGATTCAAATGTCTCAGCATGTAACGTTTCTGCACATCTTAGTCTTACTCGTGACATGCTGCAGCAACCACTATAACGCCTCATGAGCTGATGAGATCCCCTCACTGTAACTATGCAATGCTTGATGCTATCATCACATCTCGCCAACAACAGGAAATGTGTTTCCAGACCAACACCATGCGGCTTTCATCGCACTAAGTCGTGAAGTGCCGAACGAGAGCAACGGGAGACGAGGGCGTCATGCGGAACATAGACGTAATGAATGCGGGGAACGGACGCTAGGGGGACGAACCCAACGCCTTACCCCGCTAAACTTGGCCTATGTCATTCGCTGACAAGCTGCCGCAACCCCCTGATCCTCATCATATGATCCATCTCCTGGTTTCACGAAGAGAGGCTTTCTCAATGAGCTTGAAGCCTTCATTAATCCGAGCGAAGTAGTGCGCGAAAGAAGGTCTTGCGATCAGATGTCGAAGCCGCTCACGTTCTCTTGAATCGTCTCATGTTCCCTCCTCTACCTTTGACCTATTAGAAACAAGAAACGTCTGTTCGCGGAGTGGCAAAGCCTCCCTCACATACCTACTCGACATCTAATTGGGGCCCCGACCGCCCCAGACCACACACCACACATCATGCGTGGCTTAGCGCTCGTTGCGTCGTTGGCGGCCGGCCTCGTCCTAGGCCGCGACGCCCCACGGTTCTCCTCAGCCACTGCCCAGCTAGCTGAGGCCGACCCAGACGTGCCCAGCGAGAGCGATTGGGTGGAGAGGGCAGAGAAGGAGGGCCGGAGCCTCTGCTACCTCGAGCCGGCCGCAGACGGCGGCGACGACGCGCCGGCGCTGCTGGACGCGCTCAACGACAAGTGCCGGTCCAAGAGCATCATTGTTCTTCCCGGCCCGATCTACCACATCAACTCGCCCATGATCACCGAGGACCTCGAGGATGTGGTGATTGACCAGCGCGGCAGGCTCCTCTGGAGCAATGACACGACGTACTGGCTCTCGGTGTCGATGCCCGTGGACTTCCAGAACCAGAGCACGGTCTGGCACTTTGGCGGGGACCGCGTGGTCTGGGAGGGCCACGGCGTCGGCACCTTTGACGGCAACGGTCAGGTCTGGTATGACCTCAACGCGGGCGGCTCCAATATGCCCCATCGTCCGATGAACATCAACTTCCGTGGCTTCTCGAACTCGGTTGTCAAGGGCCTGCGCTTTGTCCAGAGTCAGATGTGGACCATGAACATTATGTACTCACAGAACCTTGTGTTTGAGGACATTTACGTCAACAGCACGTCCTCAACGGAAAACAACTCACTCAACACCGATGGAGCGGATACGATGTACTCGGATAATATCATTTTCCGCCGCTGGGTGGTGGTTAACGGCGACGATGCGATCGCCCTGAAGGCGAATTCGAGCAACATCTTCATCTACGACAGCGAGTTCTTTGGCAGCACAGGCATTGCCATGGGCTCGATCGGTCAGTTTATTGGCCAGTTCGAGTACATTGAGAACTTTCTCGCGAGGAACGTGACCTTGCACGACACTCTCCGTGGCTGCTATTTCAAAACCTGGACCGGCATCCAGATCGGATACCCGCCAAACGGCGGAGGCGGCGGAACGGGTTACGCTCGTAACATCGTGCTGGAGGATATCAAGCTCGACGGCACCCGGGGAGAGCCGCTCTTCATCACTCAGTGCGAGTCCTTCTCCGGCCACGCGGGTGAGTCGTGCGACTCCTCGACCTTCCACATCTCGGATGTCGTCTGGAAGGACTTCAGCGGGACCATCACCGACGACGTGCCCAGCTCGGGCTTTTTCCGGTGCAGCGCCGCAGCTGGCGGGTGCACCAATCTGACTGTCGAGAACTTCACCGTCCATCCTGTGTCGCAGGAGGCCGTTCTCGATAAATGGCTATGCAAGAACGTTAATGGCGCCGAGGGATTTGACTGTACGGAGATTGAGGAAGACGCCGGCGAACTCTAGATGTCGATTCTGGTGTTTTCCAATTTGTTCCGGCGTATCCGGAAGGTCTAGAATGTCCTTCGCGGCGATGGTGACGGAATGCATGTCGTTAGCGTAACCGCGGGTTCACTTCATATGGACCGTTTACCGCGTATTGACAATGGCATGCTTTGCTCCAAGTGGGAACACAGACCGTTGCCAAGCCTCTCTGTCCAAGGTGTAATTGCTTTAAGAGATGTGAATGTCCCGCCGGGTTGCAACTTGACTACCGTCACCCTGGAACCTCGGCCGAGGCCGGGGAGTTAAGACTCCGGGCGCCGATATCTTGCCCCCCTAATCTTGTCGCCCCGACGGTCCAATGGAGTTCGGGAACCTCGCAACAAGCAATAGACAGTCCGATACCCGATCCTCATCGGGACAGGATGCTCCTCCGTAAGTGCTGCAGCCCCTGGAATGGCCCGATCCATCATCATGACAGCATCCACAAGGCGGCGGTGACATGGAATTTCCCGTCCATCAATTTTGAGGCGTCCAACTGCCGTTCTCAGCGCTAGCCGTTGCCGCCCTGCACACGATAATCTGCCTTATCAGGAATAATCATGGGATTCTCACATCAGCAAATCCTCCTCGCCTCATGGATTGCATAAGAGGCGCTCACAGCCAAGATGCCTGTCCTCAAAAAACTGCTTGAAGTGATGCGCTGGCCTCGCTAGTGCCAAGGGTGGCGGCGTATCAAGCTCTGATCTTAGCTGCCGATCCTGCAGCTTATTCTCTGGCAGAGCCTTGCTCGTCCCTCGGACCTTGCCTGACGTTTTGTACTGCGAGGACAACGGTTTGCCTTTTTTGGCATTGGTATTTGCAGACTGGGGAAAGGGCTTGGCCCTGTTGTACAGAAAGAACCAGGTCTGACAGCGGGCGGTTTTGTCCTTTTTAGTTTGCGCGCGGTGCTCGAACGCCTCTTTGGTCTGATGTTGTAATTGGGTGGTCCGACGTGAAAGCGCAGGTTCCCGCAAGTCTCCTATTCCTGGATCATTAGAGCCGTTAGAGGCATGACTCGACACGCGCATAGTTCAGGCAGAATAAAACAACGATTGAGTTTCTGCACGTCGAACATTGACAGCGTAGCCAAACCGTACCGACAAATCACCTAACGAGGTGACGGATGAGTTCCACCGTCCGTCCCATAGCCTGAGGATACAACACTCCGCGAGTGGATCAAGAGCGAGGTGCGAGGTGCGAGGTGCTCTGTTGTTTCTGATACTCTAATTTAACGGATTACTGTATTTTTGTCGGGCGCGACTTGGCACCCGACAAATCACCCCTGTCAATGATCCGGTACTTCCGGCTGCCGAGAAAACCTCAGGAAGTGGCTCCGCCAACATCCAATCGACATGTGGAAGACGAAACGGAACTGGGGATGAACGGTTCCACAGTAAATAATGGATTATTCTTTTTTTTCCTCTTTGCGACTGCTGCTCCCACATCCCTTATTCAGTGTTCCTCCGACGTGTCTCCCACCGTCAGTTCATGCTGATTACAGGTGGTCCTACGTGGAGACCGGGCGCAGCAAGGAGCGGAATGAAAACTGGGTTTGATACTGCGAGGTACAGACGCAATCACACGCATCACACACGCGTTCGATGGGCGGCGCAACGGCTTGGGATCCCCCTAGGTCGCGTGCCCTCCTTCCTCCAGTACCGCCAACATGCCGAGACCAGTCCCCGCCGCTCCTTCTTTGCTACAGCCCCCTTGGCAACCCCCTATCAGACGGCTCCGTGTGGTCGCACCCGCACGTGTGTCGTCCAAGGCTGATGGGGAAAAATAGGAATCCCAACAACGCCTGGACGCCGATCTGACAATGCTTGGCCCCGATGCTGCTTTTTATGCTGGATACTGGGGCGCGTCCGCGCCCGCGAGTGGGTTTGTTCCGCCCGGAGGCAGCAGCTGTGCCCTGGGATTCTTATTAGCCTCGTCATCCCTCTCCTTTCTTCTCCAGGTGGTTACGAGTCTCTGGGAGGTTTTTGGCATTTTACAAGTATTAATCGATTATCATTCACTCCTTTCCCTGTCTCCTTTGGAGAGAGACAGCACCGGTTCCCTTCTTCACATCAAGACGGATGTTGTGATACCCTTCGGGACGCTCCAGATTTCCCCGTTGACTTTCTTCTCTCCATTTTTTTCATTGGGTTAGACTGCGACCATGGCTTCGTCGATCCCAGCCCTGAAGAACGTGGTCGAGCCGGCATGTAAGTTCCACTGAGACAAACACCACTTCTTCTCGAAGACTGGCGCAAATGCTCAGCATCATCTCGTTCAAACTCTGACCCGTGTTCTCTCCAGTCATTGTCTTTGCGTTCACCATAGGCACCCTCATCAACCGCCGCAGACCGGAGTATGACGATGACGTAGACGCCTGCGAGCGTGGGTCGGAGGATTCGTCGTCTCGCCCCACCTCTCCGCTCCTCAAGCCGGGGATGCGCGTGGAGGCGGCGGAGGAGTCCCGCGTCAACAGCAACCTCCTCGTTCGGTTCTACAGAACATTCCCCTTCCTTTCAGAGATTTGGTATTGGAACTTGACATACTGGTAAGTACAACG
The DNA here is from genome assembly GCA_025327145.1 of Colletotrichum sp. SAR 10_76. Classification (NCBI taxonomy): domain Eukaryota; kingdom Fungi; phylum Ascomycota; class Sordariomycetes; order Glomerellales; family Glomerellaceae; genus Colletotrichum; species Colletotrichum sp. SAR 10_76. The sequence continues at coordinate 127,947 of JAKMWU010000017.1, read as the reverse complement.
TCCCTGAAGTTTTCTTTTTCTCGTCTCGTCCTGTTTCTTGTTGGTGTGGTACCGTGCGGATCAGGGGTCTAACTCTACTTCCACCACCAGGGTCTACCAACTCCTCCGTGCGTTCTCGGCACGCATGATAGCCGGCAACGAAGCTGTCTTCAACCGCGCCCGTGACCATGCCATCAGCATCCTGCACTTCGAGAGATTCTTCGGCTTCGACATCGAGCTCGGCGTCCAGCAATATGTTCTCAACAGCGTGCCATGGCTGATGCCCATCCTGGCCAAAGTCTACTACTCACACATTAGCCTCGGCATCTGCTTCATCATTTACACGTACTCCTTCCTGCCGCCGAGCACGTTCCAACGAATCCGCCGAACGATCGCCATGGACAACGTCGTCGCCTTCTTCATCGTCACCTCGTGGCGCTGCATGCCACCCCGCCTGCTGCCGGCCGAATACGGATTCATCGACATTCTGCATAGCGCACAGGGAGGAGGGAACGCGTGGACTCACAACAAGTTCCAGCTCACGATTGCGGCTATGCCGAGTCTTCACTGCGGTACCGCCCTGTTCCTCGCATGGTCCATCTGCCGCTTCTCGCCCCACCGCCCGCTCCGCCTCATCGCGCCCCTGTGGCCCATGGCCATGTTCCTGACGATCGTTGCGACGGCGAATCACTTTGTTCTTGATGCGATGGTTGGTGCTATGGTTCCGGTCATTGGTTGGAGATACAACCACGTCATTCTCTACCTCAAGCCCATGCAGGACAAGGTTTTGGAGGGGCTTGGGTTGAAGGTTCCGGAAGATGAGCGGCCTACTCCCATTCCGAAGGAGTGGTAGATTTCCTATTTCATTGTGAGCGTCTGGTATACGAAGATTGAAGGCTGTGGGTCTCACTATCTGTGGCCTCGGTCCTAATCCATAATAAGACACAATTACGATCACATTCTGTGTGATGTTCTTACAATCCTCACATCAGTGCAAGTTCGAACTGCGTACATACTCACATGAGCGATTTCAATATAGGCGGCCATCGCCTAGCCCCGTGCCATGCATCAGACTTGATGAGAGTCCGCGATAACAAGCTTTCTGCCGGAGGCCTTCTACGCGTGTCAGTACCATCAGATGTTAATCTTGGAGTGTGACGGCCTCACAAAGTGTACTTCACCTTTACCTTTCGCAAATGGAAAGGTGCCATAGATGAAAAAGTGCGCACCTGCTCTTTGAGTCCTCCTTCTATCTGCACATAGCAAAGGACTGTATTGACAAATCCTTCGCGAACTATTATGTTCTTGAAGCCATGCCAGCTGTTCAAGGTGACTGGATGCTATCATTAGCTGACGATAGAAGTATAGGCTGACAGGTATTTAAGGCAACGCATCGCTTACGCCGGTTGTGGTTGGGGACAAGACCTATACGATTGACGTGGACAAAATTCCGTACTTCAAGTCTTTCAACAATTTCCAACGACTTTCGAAAAGTGCTATCACAGTCCATGGTCCGATTCCACATTTTGATGCCATTGCGTATGTCATCGAACATGGATTTCGATATTTCTTCAGAAGGATAACCTCGGACATAGAGGAATATCGTTCCCTTTGCGAGAGTTTGGAGTTTCTCGCCGTGGATATAATTGGCCAAAATGATTTATCAGCCATCTTCTACAAGATGAGGCTCTATCCGTTCTTGGGGAGCGCCTTGACTCCAAGAAAGGAAGCTACCCGAGAGTCGAGGGATGCTGCTTTTCAGTTGGTCTACCTGTTCCTAATGGACGAGCTCGACCCAACAGACTTCGACGGAAAGTGCTCCAACACGGCATTTCAAGCTGTTGAATACGTCATCAAGAATTCGTGGTTCAGTGCCTCAACACGAAGTATGGTCAGGGAAGCTTACAATGAACATTTCACCCCGACAAAAAAGCAAAAGGAACGTTTGGAGTATGTGGCAACTTGGCTTGTCTATGGCTCGGGCACGGAACGCAGTAGCTCTGATGAAGATTGACGCTGGACTTCTCGGGATCATTGAAAATCATGATTTTTGGAGTTAGAGATCGATCAACATCTCAAAAACGCCATTTGGCACAAGCTCATTCACTCCGCCTGCTGTAAGCTCACATTGATACTTGATACTCTATTCAATGTTGCTTCCAAGCGCCCCTTGGCCGTGGTCTTGGTCACGAGGCAACATCGTATTTCGGGTGACATTGTGCACGCCCTCAACTGTTTTCCCTGGGCGTCGTCGCAGTCTGCTCTTGGATTTGAAAGGGTACCAAAATGCAATCTACGAATCGACAGTACCTAGCTGATGTAGTTCAACTCGCAAATTTGAAGAATAGAAAGGCTTGTTTGCGCCTTGACGCAATGGACGATCTGTCGCATTCGGAACAGAACAGAGACCTCTTTCATCCCACAGAGGCAAACTTTTAGGCCTGTGAGGTCTGTGGTGATTCTTATTGAATAGAGTGCTACACTACCGACATTGATGATGTATGACGGGCGATATCGTGGTATGAAAGAAGTACAATGCTCATTAAGTACCATTTCCTACACTAAACGGCACTCATCGACACTGGCCATAGTAGCAATCATTCAACTCGTTCTGAACGTGCTTATTAGCATAGATCGGGCAGTTCTTAGAGCAGATATCATACCGGTGACAGTTGCTTTTGGGCGTATATACGATAGGTATTATGTCGCATCTTAGCCGGTACTATTTTAGAGAACTGCTTGCGAATCTACTGTAGACAAGTGGCTTCTTACTTCAACCCTGTACCCAACACCTCTGCTTCCAAATTTCTGCTTTAACAACGAGGAAAGCTTGCGAGGATCTACGAGTCTTGACGGCAAGACTTGTCCCGTCATGTAACCGGAAGATGCACTCGAAGATGAACTGGGGACTTGTCAGTAAAGTTGATTCAATCCCGCCCACAACTGATTATCAGGTTTAGAAATCGTTCAACCAACCTGTAACCCATTTTGACACTAGGTTCATGAACATAAGTGTTTTGCAGTGGGTCTATTCAATTAGACTTCGACAACTTGCGGCGATGTTGATGGTGCCTGGGGACGGAGGCGAAAAGTTGCTGAAGATACGGGGATCCCCGAGTAGCCATGCATTTGATCGCGGGTCGATAATCAGGCTGCGTTGGTGGTCATCCTTGGCGTCCCAATTTGTCTCGGTTTGACATCAGCCGCACGCATCGGGGCGTTGCAAACAGCCTCGTGAGGGGGCCGGATGGATTGTTCGTGTTCCAACCACCGGTATTCAGCCGTCAGCCCGCAACCACTACGAAGGTCACCGGAACGCAATCCCTTGTCTAAACGACATGCACTGCGGGTGTGCTAGGAATGCGATACAATTGGTCTGCCTTGCCTCTGTTTGCACATTGGTCGCGGTGGAGATACCGAACGGCGCTTCACTTATTCCGTGGAGGAGTGAAGTGTCGAGCCAGAATGATGACCGCGACGGGACGAACAGCCCGCTAAATGACTTCCACTAGAACTTTTGACCTTTGAGGGAGACCCAATAGAAGCATCAAGGGTTCGAAGAGCTTCAATTCTGACAGCTGCTGGAATGTTGCACATTCCATAACTACTGGTCATCCTCTACCCTCTACCTCACGCTTGACCATCCGTCGGTTCTGGTAAGGCTTAGTACACAGTAAAGATTTTGTCATACAGTAAAAAAGGCTGCAGAGAGATGTCATCTTTTCTTTTCGCTGTGGGTTTCATCAATATTTACATGCATCAGCCTGACATGAAGCCTTTCCAGTAAGCAAGACAGTGGCGTCAGCACTGGATACGGCAGCTGAGCCTGCCGATGACCAAATCTTCCCAACTGAATATCCATTTCCAATTGGTGGCGCACCCTCTCCCTGACAAGAATGTGGGTGGCGGCTGCGCAGCGTTGAGGCAAGGCTATGAAATTTCTCATCTGAACGTGTTTAAAAGTGCCTTCTTTTCCAAAGTCGGGGGTTCTAATTTGCCTACAGTTCCCACAACAAGTCTGCGGCGAACTATTCCAATTATTACCAATTTCGAATCTTGATCAATATGAGTGGTGATAGTCCTGATCATCTCGCAGGCGGTGTGGATCTAGACCACCCGCAGGTCTCGGTGCCGGATCTGGTAAGTGCATGTCATTGTACTTTACGGTGTTTCTTTTATCTGAGACTTGTCTAGATGTCCTTCGTCCAACACTCTGAAAGCCGGGACCGAGCGGCGTCACGGGACCCGTCCAGGAGTGCCATTCGTGGCCAACAAGACTTTTTGGAGAACCCTCGTCGTACCGGGACCCGCGCCAACGGCCTTGCACGAGTTTTGTTTTCATCCACATCCTTGGCAGAGACTTCAGAAAACGAAGCTGTTTCTGGGGTTCCAGTCCAAAATGGCCACAGCAATGGACACCCACCTCGTTCGATCGGCACCGATAGTGTCTGCGATGATTACGGAATTTCGCAGTATCACATGAATCGGGAATCCTCTAGGCATGTGAACGAGGAAAGCGATCGTGTGCCTGCCATAGATACTCTCCGCGGGCTTGTCAACGAGAGTCCAGTCACGCCAGACGTTGCTGTCAGAGAGCGCAACAACCTGCAAGAATCGCTGATAAAGGCTTTAGTCCGGCAAAAGGATGGTAGAGAGTTTCTTCCGCTGGCCAAGCTTGACGAATTGGTGACCAGAAAGGTCGTGGAGCGTCAGCTTAGAGCGGAGTTCGAAGATCTGTCCAGAGATGCGGACTTGCAGGCATGCATCGAGTACGTCTGCAACAGGCAAGATATCGGGGGCGCAAAACATCTCAAGTTCACTTCAGGAAGGAGACTCTTTGCCATTCTTATTATGATTGAAAAGCTAGATAGCTTCACCGATCTGAGAGCTGCCGATCTTCGAGACATTGATCTGCCTCTGAAGAGAGTTGATGATGGTTTGAGAAGCGCTCACAGGAACAACACTTTCGCCTGCTTCCGGTCTTGGTCGACATTCAAGCTGCGTGCATTTGAGGAGTGGCAGTGGAAATTATTGGCACCTTACTTTTCGACGGCAGATGACGCAAAAGAGAAAGTGCTGTTTTACAGGCTAGCACCTCAAACTGTGTTGCCGTGGACTGAAGAGGAGATTGCACCAGCGGAGTACTACGGGGGCCAGAGCTGGGTGAAGAAAGTGAAGATTCACGAATCTCATCACAATTTCAAATCTCTAGAGGTAAGTTGAGACCACTCATTGAACATTATTGTGGCTAGTTGGGCGAAGCTAAAGCTTTCTATCACAGGGGCGTGAATCGTACTTTGCGGTCAAAAAGCTTCACTCAAGGGATGAAAAGCACTTTCAGAAGGAAGTCGACGCCCTCAAACGATTTAGCAGCAGATCGAACTCGAACCTAGTCCGCCTTCTGGCAACATACCAGCATCAAGATGATTACTGCCTCATATTCCCTTTGGCAGACGGGAACTTGAGAGACCTTTGGAAACACGTTGAGTCACCAATGGATCAGCCTTCACAGGAAGGGACAATCTGGATGGCCGAAGTATGCCACGGCATTGCCTCTGGCTTGGCACAAATCCATAATCATAGAACGACTGAGGAGCTGAGCCGAACCCCACTTGGCCAAGGCATTTACAAGGTAAACGGCATCACGTCTAAAGTAGATCCCTTGAGCAAGAAAACGGCTCTATCTGGCGGCGACGACTCGAACAGACAAAGATATGGCAGGCATGGCGACCTGAAACCGGAGAACATCCTTTGGTTCAAGGACTCGCACAGAGTATCTCGCCACAATATTGGAACACTCAAAATCTCAGATTTCGGGCTCACAAGATTCCACAGTCGCCGGTCGATATCTGAAAGAGAGTCACAAAGAACTGTAGGATTTTCGAATACATACAGAGCCCCTGAAATTGACCTGAAGACGGGTGTCAATCAGCACTACGACATATGGACGCTAGGGTGTCTTTACCTCGAGTTCATCACATGGTTTATGGGAGGCTGGGAAGACGTCGACGAGGTGTCGGTGATGCGACTTGAAGAAGACAGGTTGATCAACAAAGATGCCGACTTGATTCCCGAAGACCACTTTTTTAGACTCACCCATGGTTCTACCAAGGCATGCCTGAAAGACTGTGTGCGTATGGTAAGTGTAACCCAATCACCGGAGTGGTACTGAGCTCTTCACACACAATTCAAGCTGACGTTATCTTCGTACAAAGTGGATTTCCAACTTACACACGCACCCGAGCTGTACAGAGTATATCCATGAGTTCCTCGAATTTGTGGAGAAAGACATGTTGCGCATCGAAAAGAAAGAAAGAGTAGACTGTTCTGAAGTCGTGAACAATCTTCACAGACTCTTGACAGCTTGTAGGGAAAATGAGACTTATTGCATCACTGCTGCGCCGAGACCCATTAAATACGGCAGGCTCCTCATGGATAGAGCTATGGCTTCGATAAGAAACTTGAAGGGGCCTTGGCAAGTAAGATGCCCAACCATTGTGACAGGGGTTCTGGGGCTGTGCTTCGTCGGGCTTGTCGTTACCCGCTGTGATTGGAACAAGGGCTTCTGGTAATTACTGCGGATAGAGAAATTTCATTCAAGTTCATGGAGACTAGACAACTACATAGAGATTCTTGAGCCATGCCATGACGGTTGTTAATCTTGTACCAAACCAACATGCCCAAATCGATGAGAGGCCGAGGACTAGAGGAGAGGCAATCCGGAGTGGATCACTTCGTCCGTGCTCGAGGCCAAGGAGCTGGTGCGGCCCGTCCCGTCTGACAGTTATTCTGGTTCCCACTGGGTCCTGTAGTGTGCCATTCGTCGGTTGATGGAATCAATCTCCCCCTTCTCGAAGTCAGTTTCAATCTGGGGTCTTCTCCACACCCTTATCTGTATAAGAGAGTTTACCTGCTCAAGCCTCCGGGGGAGAGAGAGCTGATAGTGGTCCAGCCTGATCTGAGAAAGACGTGTCAGCTGGGAGTTTTAAAAGGTTCCAGGAAGGTCATACCCCGTGGATACGATACTGTTCCCTGCCAAATATTCGGTCCAGTTCACGCCTGAGAAGGTCGTTCCTTTGATAGTCGATGGCCACCTGCTGCGGGACCCAAGACGACTGCGATCGGGAAGGCATAACAAGATGATGTCATCAGAAAACTCGGATGGGCTGGGTGGTGTCGTAGGACGGAGCTGCGATCGCGGGGTATATTGAAATGCTGTTGGCAAATTTAGCAGTGGCTAAGACACCGGAAAGCATGGGGAGAAAGTGGAAAAACAAATTTGAATCGGGGGTGGCGAAGGCTTGATCTGTCTATTATTGTCTGGCCCCTAAGACGAGCTTCGTATCAAGGGAATACTGGTCGTCTCACCGTACTCAAGAAGTGCAGCAAATGTCTTGCTGCAGTGAGAAGCCTCGTTTTTGCTGCATTTGAGGCTCCGTGATCATAATGTGCAGATGAACGCTGATTGACATGTTGTGTTGCCCAGTAGTGGGAAGCTCTGAATGCATGGTCCGAAATTCATGCCCATGTGATAACTTGGGCTTATTTGTTGTTGGTCGAAGCGAAATACCGATTTCTGCTGAGACTCACCAGGTCGAGGACAGACGGTGTGCTGCGGCTCAGCCTGCTGTATGCCAGTCAGCCCGCGTAGATTGGCTGTGTGCTCCTGATAAGATTGGCTGGCCTGCTCAGCCATGGAATCTGCCTGACACAGAGCTGGCACCGAGAGTGACACATACCATAACTTGTGCAGCCACACCAACTTTGGGCCTGGCTGCCTGGCCGATTGACTGTCATATGCACCTGTCCATCCCCACTCTTTCGACTGCTGTCGATGATCCGAGTAATTGCAGCAGGTTCTTGTCTGGTCACAGGCAACATCTTGTAGCCATCAGCGCATCGATTTCACGATAATCCCCAGCATTACGACGTACCTTTGTCTACCGTGCAAATTTGCAATAGAAGCGAGATGGACTGGATACGCAAGAATCCCCAAATGGGGATCCGAGACCTGGAGACATTTGAGTACCGGCCTCGGCAATGTCAGGTTCTTCGAGTAGTAAACGGAGATGCTAAAAAGGTACGAGAAGCTCATAGTATTGTATGTATTGAATACTAACAATACCGAAAAGGGAATCGAGGCAAGACAGGTAAGAACAGAAGACGAGTGGAAGGATATTTTCCGCCAGGTAAGGCTGAACCTGCTCCATAACGGCAATGATGGTAACTTTGATACAGGAAGGAGCCGCAAGTATGTCAAACGGCCTTCAATCTTTCGGAGGTGTAGCCGTGTAAGTTCAATATAAGCTCGCTATCTCGAGAGACTCGTGCAGCTCATAAGATTTACTAGGCTGGCAGCTAGAGCTGCAGAGGACGAGACTGATGGGAAGGACTGTCATGATCCATCAGTTCTTTCCAAACTCCCCTTCACGGAAGCAACATGGTCTCACATGCTTGAAACATTTCACATACATGGCTCAGTCGCAAAACTCATCAACAGGGGACTGTCGTGTGTCTTTTCTCGAAGCTTCCTCACTCTAGATATCTCACCAGAGCCTATCGTGGGTAAGTATGGAGTTTCCTGGCAATGGTTTTATGCTCTTGAAATACACTGTTGGAAATACTGATGTAGTTCAGTTTATAATTGCCGTTCACCGGCATCCTGGCCTGGTGATTTGGCAATGTCAATGACATGGTTTCCACAGCGGAACTTTTGGTTCGCTATTTTCTACGGATGTGATACTTCTACGGAACTAGAGATTTCTGGAAGATTGCGTTACTCTGGCGATGCCATATGCCATCCCTTGCTGATGCCTGGCATATTCGCTGAGCTAGAAAGAAAAAGGCAGATCAAGATGGTTAAGCAAGGTAGCCTTAAACTCGTGGAGACAGTGGCAACTCTTCATGAGAACCAACATACATCATCTGATGCTGAAAGACTGCATCAGAAACCACATGATAGCCATGACCCAGGGCCGGATTTGACCGCAAACAAGGAGGTTGATCCCTGGTTAGACATCTTCCACAAGAAGAACGGCTTGCACAACTGGAAGGACGAGCTGGAGAAGATGGTTGCCCATGCTGACGAGCTGAACACCACCGTTTTCAGCTATGACATGAATCAGACTTCAGAGGTAAATGAGTTTCGGAAGCTTATGCGTGAGACGGGAAACAGAATCAAAGAAAGGCTGCAAGACATCATTCGCGAATACGATCAAAGGATGAGGGATTGCGAAAGAAACTTGCAAGGAATGATCCTAGCAAACCAAATGGTGAGATTACCATTCTTTCTTCTAAAGGTTCTGTTAATTGCTCTTTTTATCCTGATGTTGACTTGAAACTTGACTAGGCACACACCAAAGCAAACATGGAGATAGCGTCTAGGACAAAGGCCGATAGTACCCAAATGAAGTCCATCGCTCTTCTGACTATGGTCTTTCTTCCGGCAACATTTCTAGCAGTAAGTCATACCAAATGATGATCATAAAATATGACGTCTTGAAAAATGACGACAGTCTCGCTGATGTCAAGTTGTAGACCGTATTTTCAATGTCCTTCTTTAATTGGCAACCAGAGTCAGAAAAGGGCGAAAAGGAGGTATCCCCTAGAATCTGGATCTATGTGGTGATGGCTGCAGGGGTGACACTATTGACAGTTTTGGCATGGCTTTGGTTCATAAAAGGACGGCGAAGCTGGAAACACAGGCGGGAATCTGTGGATGAGTTCGAACTTTCTGGGAGCCAGGTATGATCACTAACCAAGAGATACGCTCTGGGGTATCGGGGACTACGTCATATAGTGTTACAAGTTAAGACCCCTTAGGAGTTAATGCTATTCCAAGAATTGTATCACCATTCCGCATCATATTGCAGCACCGATCTTCCCAGACGCCAGCGGGATGATCATGCGCTCTTACCCTATTCAGCATAGCAGGTATCCTTCGGACCTTCGTTACGTTGTCTGCATAATCGTGCAGGTGGGTATAGTCATCTTAGTGCTCAATGTGGCCCGGAGGCGGGGACTGATTTGTATTCGGCAAGACAAGAGTCTCTGACGCGTTATGATACGTGTCAAGCAAGCTTTAAGGATCTATGAGCCTCTTTCTAACTATATATCTCCTGAGCCTGGTACGTGAATGCTCAGCAACGGCGGCCTTTGTCCTCAAAGATTGCTCTATACTTGGAATGCGCGAAGCCGAATATGGGTATAGGCGCCCATCTAAAGCCAGATACCGATAACTCCCCTTACCTCCAAACCCCCCAGAAAGACAATTCGAACAAAATTCACGCCATAAGACACCCGACTTGGGCTCAAGCCTTAGAAGATAACTTGCAAACACATTCCGAATCCTGGCGTCGGTGGTTTCATGAATCATGAATCATAAAAGCGTTTCCCAGCGAAGTAGGTCCAACTATGTTGCAACTATCCTCGAAGGACGGCCTTGATACAAAGTCAGAGGAAAGAATTTTAACGTTAGAAGCTTTAGAAGCCTTAGAAGTCTTACAATGTCTATCAGTCTCTCGGAAGCAGGAGACTTGATCGAGTAGTAGTTATGCCGCATTTCGACCTTGTAGTTGATGTCGCCGTAGTTTTGTTTGAGCATTGCGGATAGCCGACGTGGGCTAGACACATATTTGGAGTGTATCTTCTGCACATGGAGGTCTTCGTCGACAGACGACGTCGTGGAACCTGCGTCGGATCTTGGCATTTGAGGCTGGCGGTGTTCTATTGGGTATGGTATGGATAGTGTGGATTCTTGATTTTGATCTTGTTGACGGTGGCCGTAGCTTATGCTTCAAGGGTAGTAACGAACATAAGACTTGTGTGAGACGTTCATATGAACATGAAGATGTAATTTTTGTGATGCTCTGACTAGCAGACATGATCGAGTGCAAGTCTGCGCAAAGGGGAACTAAATATCGCATGATGGAATAGAGGCCATCGCTATTTTCAGGCACCATCACCAGGACGCCTGACTACGGTGTACACGAGGCGGGTTACTCACCGGAGCTATCGCCTGGAACGACTGACACACGCCTGAGAAACCCCCATTCATTTGAAGTGTAAAAAGTCGCAATTGGCCGCCCGGCGTCATCCCTTGCCACGTCGTACTGATCTTGGTTAGGTAATTGGGTGCGGACGCTTCACAATGCGACGAACAAACGCGGACCACGAGGCAGCCCGCATCGCACAGGTTGCCTTACGCGACTCACCGCTATGGAAATAGCAGCGCGTCAGGCGTCTCGCACTTTGGGACAGGAGACCGCAGTTGTGGCAGGCAGCAGACCGGATTCCGAGACCTCATTGCATGTTTGTGCACAACTGGGAGATTGGAGGATTTGGGTTTCTTTGATTGGCTCGTCTGCCATAAGACAGGCATTATGGAGGGCATAGCCACCACAGCCTGCTTGTCCGAGTGGACCCATGCAGCGTTGTGGAATTGTCTTACGCTGTACATGCAGGCTGGCCCGAAGTCCCTTGTGAACATTGGAACATCCTGCGCCTTTATCGGGCATACCGTGGGGCTGAGAAGGGGGAGAAGAAGGAGGCAGCAGGATTCAATTGTCCGGGTTGGGATCGGGCTGGCTGAAGTTCACTCCCCCGTCGCTCAACAGAGCTACGTTCCTGTCTTACAAGATTAATCAATATGCGCGGGAAAGGAAAAAGGGGACTAACATAGCTAACATAGATAGTTGCGATTGACGATAGCCCCGGCCCAGGTCCGAACGGAGCCTGTGGGGGCCGCCGGATGACGACCGAGATTTATGGACCAAATGCCGCCGGCCAGCCGGCTTTTGGCTCCTCCTCCAGTTTTCCCTTTAGTTTCTAGGGGCGCACTTGATCTAAGGCTAGAAAAATAATATGATCGATTTTTGAGAACTTGAGAACTAAGCTACGCAAACGCTATGCAAGAAATTTGAGCCCCTTAACGCCGCCAGACGAACAGTCTCGTGAAAATCCTAGAACATCAAGCTGGGCTGCCCGTATGAACACTGGTCGATATCCTCCTGCACCAAGTAAGCATGAAGTCAAAAAGTCTTGTGCCAAACAGCGCACCTGAGAAAGCTTTCCTCTCGCGAAGATTGAGAACATATTGTGTCTCATTTCAACACGATATGCCTTTTGTCCAAACCGTCTGTTCAGGACCTTTGACAGCTTCGCTGGGTCGACAGACTGGCTTGCTATCGTCTGGGTCGGTGCTGACCCGGCATAACTTCTGCTTCTTTGAGAGCCAGAGCTAGAGCTATGGACAAACGTTAGTTGCAAACCAAAAGCCGTTTCGTCTCTGCCACTCACTTCATGATGGCACGTTGACAGAAGAGCAAAGAGTTTTATAATCAATTTGACAGCGAAAGGGTATTGATGTTCAGCAGAGGCTTTCCGCGCGAGCTGTGGTGGGAGCCATCCCAGAGTTATGCCCCAGGGCGGCCGACTTCGCCCCCCGCAACCCGGACCAACAGATCAGGCTGAGGGTGGGCACAGCTGAACACGCATTCCTTGTGCGACATGTTCATTGGATCTTGGGGCTGACCGCGCAACCGAGTGCTACACACCATATTCCAGAAGGAACACAGATTTTCTGAGCCAGGCATTCCGCAATCGGGCCAATCATGTCCAGGAACTGTCCGCTTATGCATGCTCCATAGCCTGATTCTAGGCTCGAAGATGGCGGCTTCCGCACAATAGACCCAGCCCCCATTCATCTGCATGTGACGTTCCAGCCTGCATGGCGCTGTTCAAGGGAGGAACACTTCCCAAACTTGAAGACGCCAGCCCATGCTTACTTGTACATGTACCCGTATCCAAGGTTGATCACCGGTGTAAGCAGCCGACAGGTTTGGGGCTTGTCCTCCCCTCTACCCTCTTTTCGGCTAGAAGAACTTCTGGTCAAGCCCTCCGGGGACCACACTATCGGATCTAAGATACTCCAGGATCGTTACAGCCAGAGCCTTGCGACGTGGCGTACTTGAAAGTGGATGAATTTTCTGGGAGCACTACGTTCATAAGAGAGTTTTAATCCGATGTTTTACGCATTTTCCTTTTACCCAGCCAACAGCTGTTGCCAAACAATCCAAATTCAAGATGCATCTTGACGGCTCTGTAAGAGTTCCACCCCAAATAGAACGTACTTGATACTCATGACTCCTAGACTGAGAAGCACGTTCAATGGGACTCTCCCGAGGTACGTCCTTCTGCGTGGTGCAATCTGTGGGGAGACCGTTGCTCAACCCATTGCCTTAACGTGAGGTTCCTGGCCACTTGCTCATATTAATCTCAGGCAATTGCCGACGCAAGCTCTTCATCCGAAACCGAGGGCTCAACGGGAGACGAGTCTGCATTGCCCCCTGTTCATTTGACACAGCCGGATGGTACTGTGGTTGAGATTAACGACACTGACAAGGACCAAGCCAACCCTGCCAGGCGGTTGGACCGCGTTCCCTCTTGGAGGGATAATGAAGACTTGTCTTCGGCTATATCGCAGAATGGTCCAACAACAACGCCATCGGACGGACAAACGGAAGTGAACGACCACGGTGATACCGCACAGCTCAGGCAAGGGACAACTATACCCTATGCAAACGCCACGCCATTACTAGAAAATGACTTTTCAAACGTTGGGGGTGCATCTGGTCTTGGTGACGAGACACCGGTTGCACCATACCCACTCGATCTGTCAGATTCAGGAAGCGAAGATGGTGATGGCCTCTGGGAGTCCATTGATGAGCAGCTCATTTCGCCACCACCAGACGATAAGGAGTACCTTCCCCTGGACCAGCTTCGAAGGATCATGGTGAAGCGCCGGGTTCGAAAGGCATTGAAAAAACACCTGAAGCTGGATCGAGATACTCGATACAGGTACGCATGTGAGGTATGCGACACAACCAATTACGGAACTGCGCGAAAAACAACGAGGCATAAGCTCTTTGCTGTGCTGGTCCGCATTGAACACCTTGAAGCTCTGCCCAGTATCATCGAAGAGAACATCCATGATGTTCACCTGCCTTTCACTTTGCAAAAGGGCGATCAGTGGCACTTAACCTATGAGGGTGTTGACAAAGTCGCCGTAAAGTTTCGAGCTAGTTGTGGCTGGAGCAAACCAAAGCTCAGCAGGTTCGTCAAAGAGCAGTGGCTATTCATGGCCCCTTTCTTCGACATGCGAGCGAGTAAACCTCACTTCTATCCTCTCGAGGCTCAGGTTGTTCTTCCGTTTGTCAGTGACGAATCCCCTACGGACACTGCGTTTGGTGGATTTGGCGACGTTTTTCAAAGGCAGATTCATGCTGCACATCATAACTGTACAGAGGTAAGATCGATGAATGCTGGGGTAATGGCCGAGGCTCCCGTTTCTCACAGATGTTGATAGCACACGCAACCATTCTTCGCCATCAAAAAGCTACTCAACAAGGACAGAACAGAGTTTGAAGACGAACAGTATGCGCTAAAGAAGTTCAATCAAGAAAATCACCCACACTTGACGAAGCTTCTTGCTACTTACTATCACCACGAACACTACTATTTCGTCTTTCCCTGGGCTGATGGGAATTTGAGGGAGTTTTGGCAACGCTATGGAACACCAAAACGTGATCATAATCTCATCATTTGGCTGGCGGAGCAGTCGGCAGGCATAGCCTCCGGCTTGAAGCTGATTCAACATCCGCCCCCGAATCTAGAGTTGACAGTTCAAGATGCCAGGGACTATGGGAGACATGGAGACTTGAAACCTGAGAACATTCTCTGGTTTCGTGATCCTGACGCCGAAGAAAGCTTGATTGGGAGCGGCTTACTCAAGATTGCCGACTTCGGTCTGACGCGATATCACCGCCACAACTCAAGATATCAGAAGCTCAACAGCGGCGGAGGCTTTAAATGCTCGTTGACATATAAGGCCCCCGAAGTAGATGTGGTCGATTCGGTATCAGAAGCCTACGATATTTGGACCTTAGGCTGTCTTCTTCTCGAGTTCATCACCTGGTACCTCAGGGGCTGGCAGGCGGTTGACGACTTTTCTGCTAGACGGGCAAGCGAAAGTCAAGATCCCGACCACGATATTCCTCTCGACACATTCTTCAATGTTGAGTCAAAGAATGGTGTCAGGGGCGCTGGTCTCAAGCGTGCTGTAAAGGAGGTACGTACATATACGCTGAGTGACATTTGTGGTACTGTTGCGGAGCTCGAGCAATGAATTGATGTTAGATTTGGAAGGAATTACTAACAGCGATTCTCAGTTGATAGATGACTTGCACGAAGACGCCAATTGTTCCAAATTCCTTCACGATCTACTCACATACACACTTCATCACCTCCTTCGGAGCGACCACAAGAAGAGGGCTAAGTGTGTTGACGTGGTGAAAATGCTAGAGAAGATGGCAAGTGACTGCAGGAATGACAAGTCATATGCTGTTGATGGACGCATGAAGCCGCCGAACAAGTCGGACACTATGGACACAACGAGAACCGATAAGACAGTATCGGAATACGGCCGCGACACCGCTGAAGACGATCCACTAACAACACCACACGCATCCCGACAAGGCACACCAACACGAGAAAAAGGTCTGCATGACTTTGTAAGATACGATGAAATTAAAGAGCAGGTTTTATACAATGATGTCATGGAAACCGACACGGATGAGATCGCAGCAGCAGAAGAGCCATCTGAGAATGAAGAAGAGACACCAAAGCAAGATCTCAACGTCGCCTCCCAGGACGTTGGTCCCGATGAGATGGAAATTTCGACGTCAACTGCCCGCAACACGACCTTTCTGCAGGACGACTCATTTTCCAGCTCCAGTACCGAAGGCTATGCAATATCGCAGCCGAATGAAAGTGGATTTGGAGAGAATCTGAAGAGGAAGAGCTGTGACATCAGAGAGGAGCTTCTCACTCAAGAGATGAAGCGCCCAAAGCTCGTGGAGAAGGAGTCTACTCTTGTTGGCTCGATTGCAGAATTGAGTGAGCGCCCTGTAGCACAGACTGTTGAGGGATAAACTTGCCAAGTTTCAGTCACGAAGAATGTACCCTGGGTCGCCAGTATGGCATCTCCATACTTGCAAATGCGAGCTTGTTGACACGACGGGAAATGAAGCACATAGCAGAGTCGATAGACTGGTAAATATTTCAATTTGGGCCTGATTTTGCAATCTCTCTAGCTTCCCATTCTTCAACCACACGCAGGTAAAGCGGCCAGTGGCCTTATCGTGGTGGATGATAGTGGACTTGGACTCTCTCGTGAATTTCCTGAATCTCGGTCTGACCCGTGACTGTCAACGTAGGTCCACGCAGCTGTGATTGGTTATATACGGCCTTACCTGTCCGAGCTTGCGAGGGCCGTCCACTACAAATTGGCCACCCTTGGTCTTTCACTTATGTGAGCACATGACCATGAGAGCGATACCAAAATTGGGGCATGACACACAGTGAGGGAGTACCGGTGTGCTCCTAGACGCTTGTCGAGCTCCTTCTTGACTGGGCCGGAGTTCGAATAGCACCAAGGTATGTAAGATCGGAAGACAACAGGCTGCGAGGGAGGCATGGTATCGACGATGGCCTCTCGGTCGCCGGACACCCAATCAGTTCGGTAGGGGATGGAAATGTATTTGCTGGAACGAGGCAGAAATCCGGGTGAAGAGCCTGAAGGAGAGACTCAAGGACATCTGAATGTGCAGAAGGTCGCGCAGATTGATGGATAAGAATTTTAGATAGGATTACCCGCTTGTCCCTCACCAAAGGCCAAGGCAGATTTGCGGGCGTTTCCCACGTGCGCCTTTTTTTGCTTGAAGAGAAGCCCTCAGCATCAGGCTGCCTGACTATCTCCAGGCAGCGAGTGCAACAGCTGTGACCCCGCTGTAATCTCAACATCGCGTGGAAACACTGATCTCTTGATTGTGTAGACCTACAGTGTAACATGGTATGCGATCCGCCCTCGGCCATTGACGCTGCGGTTGACCCCGCATCTGACATAAAATGCTCAGCCTGCGACGGAGTATGCCTGCATGTTGTCGGTGTTGCGGCGTGCACGAAAAGTGCGTGTGTATCCTTGCCTCTGCATGATGCATGCAGCACGCTTCATGGGTCTGTGAAGCAGGCTGAGCAGCTATCGCACGATTGAGAGGTATGATAGGTAAGGTAGTCACAGCAGACTAGGTCCAATGATTAAGAGACACGGGTTGAACGATGCGACATGCCGCCCTCCCGCATGGCCGATCGGACAGTGATTGCCGTGGTTTTTTCAAGAAGAAGGTAAGCCTGCGGTTACGGTACACAACCCCGCCCACAGGTAACATCGTTGAAGATGGCACCGGCAGTCCGGGCGAATTTCGAAAGTGAGCGAGCTGAGAAGAATTCTTGTAACGTGCGTAGAGCGAGGCAGACCACTGGCGCCGAAAATTGAGTGTCTCCAAGCCGCCAATATAAGTCTTCAAGCGATTGTCAAAGAGGTCCAGAGACGAAGAGTATCGGCGGGGCGGAAGACTTCGGTTTGTCTCCGAAAACCAGACATGGAGTGGCCATCAAAAGAATCGGGGTTCAGCGCTCATGACTTCGAGTTATTTGAGTACGAAGAACGGCCGACGACAGTCATCACAATCCGGCTTGACGATTTAGCGGAACTACAGGTAGGGAGAAATGCGGCCCACGAAGAAATTTGGATCTAACCCTACAAACCTGAAGGATGCCTTTTTGGAGGACGAATTAACAACGGCTGAAGATTGGGAGACATGGCTACAGCGGGCCGTATGTATTTCACCACAAGCAAGGTGTTTTTCAGGGTGCTCATATTACCGATAGGAATCCGATATCACGGATGATGATGCAACAACGTTGAACCTGATGTAAGCATATCATACGATCCCTTAAGGTGAAGAAGGGATTGGAGGACTATTGTTACTAACGCAGAACATGAAGAATATTCCGTCGTACTTCGAAGACAGTATTAGATTGTCCTTCGGAGATCCAACAATTACCAGTCTCTGAATCGACGTTTCAGAATGTCACCAAAACATTTGGCGTTCATCGGACCCTTGGCCGGATGATCAATCGCCGAGATTCAGAGTTCCTCCATTTACTAGGGGTCGATGAGAATATTGAGCCACAGAGACTAAGTAAGTTGGGTAGATAACCATCTTCATCCTTGAGCCAAGCCTGACTGTGATCGTAGTTTACAACTTCAGAACAAGCGCCATCGTCCCTGGAGACATTGCCGTATCTGTGACTCACGATCCCTATCGTCGGTCAACGACCGCTATCCTGTTTGGTCTCGGGGAAGCTCAAGAAAGGCTCTTTCTGTACAGGGTGAAAGAATCCCTAGAAGACTTCTGCCATCCCCTGGCGCTGGTTGGCGCAGTTTGCGAGCTCGAGCGAGACAGGTGGATCAAGAACGAGGTTCGGCCTATTGAGTCGACGTATATGGAGAAGAACGACCAATGGAGCATGGCTAGTAGTGACAACCTTGCGTCTGCGCCGGAAGGGGAAACCATGGAGGATGCTTTGGGGTTGCGCTTCAAGTCTACCATTCTACTCACAAGCCTGACCGCTGCGAGACGGCAGCTGAGTCGGATCGGAGATTACTTGCAAGAGATGCGCAAAGATGCTAGGATGGCGTCTTTTCTGAGAGGCTGCGATGATTGCCACGATAAAGAGACTGAAGCTTCCCATGGTGGTGTTAATTTGAGCAAGCAGCAAGCTCACACTGCTGCTCGGCTACAGCACCGTCTCAATCAGATCTCCGATGAATTTGAAATGAAGATAGACAGCTGTAAGGCCTCTATGGAAGACATGATGGCTACAACTCAAGTCGTAAGATGGCCCACCCCACGTAACTAAACCATAGCTGACAGGATGTCCAGGTTATGAGTCGCATCGCGAGGCACGACACCTTGACAAACACTGCGATCTCAGTGGCCACACGAAGAGACAACTCACAAATGATGTCCATTGCCTTCGTTACGATGGTTTTCTTACCACTTACGAGCATTGCAGTAAGCTGTTCCTAGTAGGATGTTTGCGACAGACATACTGACTAAGGCAGACCATCTTCTCCATGAACGTATTCAACTGGGATGCCAAAGACGGTGAGAATCTCATCAATGTGCACTTTTGGCTTTATCTAGCCGTAGCTGGAGCGTCAACGGTCCTTACCGTTGGTCTGTGGATGATTTATTCAGGAGTAACCAAAGGGGTTTTCTGCATCCGCAAGAGGAGAAAAGATGAGGAAATGGGGTCTTGAGTGAGATGTAAACATGGTCAAGTCCATGTGGATGTAGTAAATGCAGCTGCGTAATTCCTTGAAAATAATTGAAATCTTACGTTCACGTTGCGTTCATTCGAGGCATCTTCTAAAAATCGCTATGCATGCACACTTGGTACTGAGCCACGCCAGGTTCGAATGGTGTCATTCAAGCCAGTGACACCAATAAATGGTTTGCCACAGAAAGCCCGCGATCGCAAAGGTTCTCAACTTTCGCTCAAGTCTCTGAGTTCATCTAGTACCATTTATAAATCATGGATGTACGCTGCCTTAGAAGATTGCTGCTTAGGGCATCTATCGAAATCTGGGATTCCTCAAGCAGGGCTAATGCCCGATTGATCCTGTAAATCACGCTTCCAAGGTTCATGCTCCTCAACGGCAAAAAGCACGATGCGACGAAGCAGAACTACCGAAAAGATTTCGCACACAAGGGAGCTTCATCCAAAGACAAAATTATCATGATGTGTTGTCAAGGCAATTGGAGTTCTAAATCATGTCTCAAGACTATTGATGAAAGTCAAAGACAATGTCTTGCTGCCGGTGCGGCCCCACTCTGGGGTTAAGAGGCTCTCGCCCGATTTCGACCCCTTGCTTCCAGGATAGCCAGGATGGCCAACCCAGACGCCACCTATGTGGAAGTTTTCGTGCCACGGATGGACTCTCTATCTTTTAAATTTGAATCAAAATGGGAATCACTATCGTGGGACAGCCTTCGCGTGGCTAAAGCTAGGAAACGTTACAAAGGAAGGGCTGTAGCACAGAAACCAAAGCCACGAGCAAGATTTTCAACATTCAATGGCTGATTATCTACATGAACAGCTGAAAAGTTTGATATCTAAAGCCTGTGGCGTTGCTTCGGAGACTACGTCCTTAGACCATAGGTCGAGGAAGCGAAGTCTGTAAGGGATGATAAGGCTTAAATTTACTTTCCCGTGTTTCTGCCCGAAGTTGGTGTAGGTCTTACATGTCAATTCAATGATTGCCCGCACAGCTGATAATGATCTTCGCGATCATGCAGAGCTGAACTGACTGCCGAACGTCAAATTTCCGTGCTGACGGGCTGGGCCTGGGCCAGGCACAGGATCGTTCGAGGTGTTTTGGTCTGACACAAGTCCTTGAAGCGCACCATCGCACTTGTCGTCAGTAAGCTTGAGTTATTCAATACACCTTTGTTGGACATAAAAGATGTCTGTTCTCGAAAGTTTTGCATTTGTCTTTTCTCAACTCTCACAAAGCATCAACCTGATCTCTTCCGATCCTTGTCCACTCTTTTCCGTCACCTTTCGAGGTACAGTCATTCTTTACTCACATCGTCACTCGTTTCAACATGCGTTCGACATTCGCTATTGCCTTTTTGGCTCCAGCCATCTTGGCTCAATCCAATGTTTTGCCTGGACATGGAACAGCTTCTGCAGGGTGGAACACCACCATCATTCCTGGTCCTACCGGGGTCATTTCTTCGACTGTTCCCATTCATACTGGGACCGAGGTTACAGTCACAACTACGGCTGCGAACTCCACCGGCATCTGGATGACTGTTCCTCCCTCCACTATCACGGCGACATACACGGCCACTTACACCCACACTATCACCTCCTGCCCACCTGGAGTCAAGCCATGCCACAGCGGTGCTGTCACGACGTTCCTTACAACCATCACCACAACCTACTGCCCCGAGACTCCCGTTCCCACTCCTTGCCCTGGCGGCAAATGCCATCATCCTCCTCCACCTCCCCCTTCCCCTCCTTGCACCGGCAAGCACTGCGACAACCCGTTCGTCTGCTACGGAGATCACTGTGCCTACGATAAGCCTTGCGACGGTGGAGACTGCAGCCGCTGCCTCCTCTGTGCCGACGGAAAGTGCCAGCCGAACCAGTGCAGCGGCAACGACTGCGGAAAGATCATCATCTGCAAGGGTGACTCCTGCCGGTACCACAAATGCCAAGGCGACAACTGCAACAAGGAGAAGATAGTCTGCCACGGCGATAAGTGCAAGTCTGAGAAGTGCCACGGTGACGAGTGCAGCAAGAAGTACGTCTGCAAGGATGGTCACTGCAAGCACGAGCCCTGCCCTCCCGAAGACAGCAACAAGCACTACGACTGTCACGGCGACGAGTGCAAGCCCGTCGAGGAGTGCAAGGGCGACCACTGCCCCAAGCCTCAGCCGCCCGTCAAGCCGCCCCAGCAGCCTTCCGGCACCCCGCCCACGCAGCCACCGGCGAGCCCTTCTGTTCAGCCCCCGGCCCATCCATCCAAGTCCGGGGATGTCCCGCCTCAGGGTCCTGAGCAAACTCCCGTCAGCCCTCCGGAGCATACTCCTGTGAAGCCTCCTCAGGAGACATCGCCGGAGCCTTCCCAGCCTTCTGGCAACCATCCCGAGCAGCCCTCTCACACACCCGGGTCTCCTACAAAGCCATCTGAGTCCCAGCATCCCACCCACCCTGTCGTCGTTGCTGGATCCAGCAGGTCGGCTTCCGGGATTGCCTTCGTGGGTCTCGCTCTTGGTGTTGCAGGAGGGCTTGTCTTCCTCTAAGTGTAGGACAGGATTTGTGTAATGCGGAATGTAGTGTAGGCTTTTGTTTCTCTATTTCTCTTCTTACTGGTCGCCAGGGGCTGGGCCTCGCTGGTCTCTGTGCGGCCAGCTTGTATATCACAAACCTTTGTACGTAGGAAAAGGAGGCACCCTGTAATCGTAGTGAAACATAATGATCAAGGATGAATATGTCAGTAGAGAAAATAGAATGTTCATCTTCTCATCGAAAGAGTACTTAGCGTAATCAACCTGAACTGTGCAAAGAAAGACAAAATCCCTCGTCGTGACATTCCGTGTGGTGTCCATTGTGCATCTGTCAATCTGGTTCCAGGTCCCAATCCCAAGTCTCCTTCGCGGAACATCTTGAACATTTCCAGCTCAGTCAAGGAGAGCAGCCTTCGCAATGTCTACCTCCTCCGCAGTACCGCAGATCAACCCAGCTCTTCCATCGCAGTCAACCGAGACCTTATCCAGTAAGGGCTTTCCATCTGACGGGTCGATCGCCTTTCCACCAGCGACCTCCATGATCAGGGCGATCGGGTAGAGCTCATACAGGAACCGCAACTTCGGCAACGTTCCCGGAGTCACGGGCATAACATACACACCGTGCCCTTTAACCAGCGCATGCACAATATCCGGGACAAGACCGCCGCAGTATCTCAGCGTATACTTCTTCTGGATGAACCGTGTGATGAGAGCACCGTATCTCTCATCATCGGCCGCATGGCGCAAGTTCGCCGGCGCAAAGTAGCGAGTCTTGAAGGGACCATCTGCCAACTTGACAACCGTGCGAATGATCTCGCAGTCCTCCACTCCACTCTGACCGAAGCCGATCTCGAAGCACGCGGCCTCGGCGCCCGGGATGCGGAGCGCAACTATGGCTGTGGTCCGGGGCCCGATGACACCCATCACGGCAGCAATCTGCTTCTCCCTCGGTGACTGCCCGACCGCAGTGCGTCCGTCCCAGATTCCGACGATTGTTCCAACAGTCCAGTTCGGTGCAATGATAGAGCTACCATCCAGGGGGTCGAAAGCAACGGTGTATTCTTCCGAAAACGCCGGGGTGTCGTTGGCATTGCCGTTCGTTAATGTCCTCGCTGGCTTCTCCACCGGATCCTCTTCACTGCTTGCGGTATGTATCGTCGGGCGTTCAGCAATCGCGGCGCGCATGACATTCTCGGAAGCGACATCGACGTTCAGCTGGTCGTCGCCGAAAGCATTCGCGGTTCCTGCCAATGAGACATGTTGAGAGGCATGAAGCGTCTTGGCAATGTCTGAAACAGCTCCCAAAATCGCCGGAATTACTTCTTCGCGAAGAGACTTGCGTCCTTCCTGAGGAATGACGCTCTGGAGCTGTTGTACGAGTGCTGCTGACGGAGCCATTGTGAGAGGTGCAGTGTGTGAAGTGAGGATGACCGGAAATTGTTGAGTCAGGGCGGGCCTGAGCTATTTTAGCATGAGAAAGGTGGTTGAGAGATTTTTGATGTTTGCGGATTGGAGAGCAAATGCCCCATAAAACTGTCTGACAGTGCCTTCGATCCACCAGTCAGAGGCTTGTCATCTTCTCTTTTGGAACTCTATCTAACGTTTATCCCACGTGGAGGTCGATCTCACCAGCAGGGGATACCTAGCAGTGTATGAGCAACAGCTATTTTTCTCGACTTCCGATCACTCAGTTTTGTACAAGAAGGCTATCAATCATATAATGAAATTGTCAACGTCTGTATAAGTCAATTATGAACAGACCTTGACTACCTTGACTGATGATCTTATCTTAAGGTCTACCCCTCCATGTGGGGGTCGTGGCTGGACGAGCAATGGCCCCAATTCGGCTCATGCCTGCGAGC
This sequence comes from Colletotrichum sp. SAR 10_76, assembly GCA_025327145.1. Classification (NCBI taxonomy): domain Eukaryota; kingdom Fungi; phylum Ascomycota; class Sordariomycetes; order Glomerellales; family Glomerellaceae; genus Colletotrichum; species Colletotrichum sp. SAR 10_76. The sequence continues at coordinate 104,342 of JAKMWU010000017.1, read as the reverse complement.
TTTCTTCGCTTTCATCTCTGCCGTTGCGCTTAATTCCATCATAGAATCGCCTTTCCTCAAAGACACGGATATCATCGTCGAAGTTGACCTTGCCAAGCTTCCTAGCCTTCAAGATCTTTCTTCTCACCCGCATTACATCATACTCAGTGTTTCGGGTCAACCACCAGGTCCACAGGTTACCCACAAAAGACGCGATTGTCGTCGCGGCCGCGATCGCAAAGCTTGTCTTGTACCCGTTGTATGCAAACCTGGATTGGAATAGCTGCGGGCCGATGACACCACCAAGCTGTGCAATGCCCGACTGCAACCCCAAAGTGAACGCGGTGCCTGTTGACCCGGACAGTGTGGCTGATCTCCATGCCCAGAAAGGAATGAAGTATGACTGATAGAAGAGCGTGCCGAGGATGCAGCTTATGTAGATTCCGTAACGGTTGGTAATTGTGAAGAAGAGGACGAAGCATACAACCATGCCTGACATGATGATCCTGGATTTGCGTTAGCTCTGATATCCTGGAAGTGATCCGGGGGATACGAACATGATAAGTGCGGGTCGGACGATGTAGGCCTTCGACATGAACCAGGCTGAGAAAATGAGACCAAGGATGGCAGCTGCAGCTGGTGGAATGTTGAGCAACTGGTTCTTCGGCAGACCCACGAACCCCAGGTTGGTGACAATCGTCGGCAAATACCACGTCAGCGCATACCCGCCAATGTTGATCAATGTTTGTGACAACATGAAAGACCAAATGAGTGGAGTCTTCAGCACCGCAAAGATCTCCTTTTTGGAGAAGTCTGGATCGTTAGTGAGCGGTGCGTTCTCTGGCAGTCGAGCCTCGATGAACTCTTGCTCGCGTTTGGTAAACCATCGGTCGCTTCGGGGAGACTTTGGGTAATCAGGTAGGTACCAGAACACAGCGCCTGAGAAAACGATCGTCGCCAGCCCTTCGAGTAGATATACCCATCTCCAGGCGCTGAGACCACCGATGCCGTTCATGTAGCTGATTCCATAACAGAGCAGAGACCCGATGATGCCTGCAAGGTTCGAGGTCGCGAAGAACCAAGTCACGGGCTTGCCGATTTCATCGGTGCGGTACCAGCTGGATAGCTGGGCCATGACTCCTGGAAACATGCCCGCTTCGAACATTCTGTCGCACCAAGTCAGTCTATGTTGAGCAATTCATACTCAAGGGGGCTAGTGCCTACCCTAGTAAGAAGCGCATCGCATAAAGCTGGTGCCGATTCTGTGCCGCGGCATGGCATGCGGTAATGATTCCCCACGTAAGGAAAATGCGAGATTGCCACAGATGTGGACTCATGCGCTTGAGAAGAAGATTGCTTGGTGCTTCAAACACGATATATGCAATCTTGAAGGTGTCAGTCTTATGCACGATGTGTATTGTGGGTGTTCGGATGATGTACTCACTCCATAGATAGACCCAACCCAGTTGTATTGATCAGAAGTCATACTAAGCTCCTTCATGATGTTTCGAGATTCGCCAACCTGAAGAACACGAACATTTGCCGCGTTGCTTTGGTCAATCTTCATTGTCCTCAGTCAGTTGAGTGTCAATACTTCTTCAGCCCACAGCCGACATACCTGTTTGATCATGTACATGAAACCAATAATAATCAAGAACCTCTTGTCGATCTTGTTCAAAACGCTGCGCTCTTCGTCGGCTGAGAACGTTGACAAGAACGCTGCCCTAGCTTCAGGGTCATCTCGAAGATTGTCGACATTTGATCGAGCGACGGTGGCATTGGCCTGTTTCCGAGTCGCTGCCGCCGCGTCATGGTCGACTCGGACTTCGTCAGGCTGAATCGTGGAGCTCATCGTGCGGTACTGATCAGTCCTGCAATGGCCCCCAATGTCTCGGTGAATTTCTGTGGACAAGTCATCTTTATCTTCAACGGGAAATTCTCTATTGAAAACCCGATGCCGGGCAGAAGTTCGTCACTTGCGGCGTGTTACCGACGTGCCGCATCCTTATCAGCGGGGGTTCGGGGGTAGCATGTATGATGTGCTTGATGTCCATATGGCGATATTAGCTGCGCATACTTACATGGAGGTCTAAAGTGCCATTGTTGAGGTGCTGAGATTACACTTGATTCGTTGAGGGACGCCGAGAGTGGATGGCGAAATCCCGGCCCACCATGCCACCATCCGGCCAACCTCGCACGCTGTCGCAACAACTCCGACTTTGAGCACAACCCGGCTAAAACCCGTTATTTTCGTGCCACAATTGTGGTTGTTTCTTTTTGATATTCAACGTCTGGAGAATATTTAACGCCAAGCTAGGTTCCGTGTCCGATACAGGACCCGACTTCCAGGGCACCGGGGGAAAGTATGGGACTTATGCGTGATACGTCGGAAGGATTCTTCACGCAACATTCGGGCACGATGACGCAAACCAACAGGATCAGTATAATACAATAATCCTTTCTGGGTATTGGTTGAGCTAGACTGGGTGTAGACCCTCAAAACATCTTGCAGTCGTCGTGTTCATTCTGCCTTCAACACGTCGCTTGGCTGCACCTAGACTGCTTGCCTTGCCGCCAACTGAACTTCACTCACGATGACTTCATCAGAAGCCCAAAATGAAAGCAATGACAGCAAAGCCAAAAAGCAAATTTTGCTCAATGCCTTCGACATGTTCACGGTGGGCCATCTGTCATTCGGGCAGTGGCGAAACCCGAAGGACCGGGCCAAGGATAAGCGCCGGGATCTCACTTACTGGACCGACCTAGCCAAGCTCTTGGATAAGGGGGGCTTCGTAGGCCTTTTCCTAGCAGACACATTTGGTCCCTACGACACGTAAGTGTTTCCATTCCGGAAGTTTGTGGTGATCACCGTTTTAATCCAGCCGTGCAGATACAAGGGCAGCGCTGAGCCATCTGTAAGGACCGGGGCCCAGTGGCCGATGGCCGATCCTGTCATAGTGAGTGAGCCCACGGATAACCTGCAAGTTAACTAAAGCTGATTCATGGCCAAAGCCTGTCTCAGCAATGGCAGCGGTGACGAAGAATTTGGGCTTCGCGATTACTACTTCTACCTCGTATGAGCAGGCTTATGTTGTTGCTAAGCGGTTTGCAACACTCGATCATCTCACTAAGGGCCGTTTTGGTTGGAATATTGTGACTAGCTGGAAGGAATCTGCATCCAAGGCTGTGAGTGGTCTCAGTTGCAGGTCGCCAAACATGTCAAGCTGACAGGTAGCACAGGTCGGATTGCCCCTTGTAGAGCACGACACTCGGTATGAAAATGCGGATGAATACCTCCGTGTCCTATATAAGTGAGTTGCTGAGCATCTATGAGCAGAGTACAACTCAGGAGCTCTTGCTGACGTTGCATCCAGACTATGGGAAGGTTCATGGTCAGACACAGCCTTGAAGGAAGACGCAGAGAACGGCATCTACTCCGACTACTCTCAGATCAGACCTATTCACCACCATGGCAAATTTCATGTCGACGCGCCATTCTTGACAGACCCATCTCCTCAGCGAACGCCAGTTCTGTTTCAAGCCGGAACATCGCCGTAAGTCACTATCACGATTTTGAGACACACCAAGCTTATGCGTAACAGAGCCGGTATCAAGTTTGGCTCAACCCATGCCGAAGGCATCTTCGTCGCCGGTCTGTCACCTCATGTTGTGGCACCTCGAGTCAAGGCTATCCGTGAAGGCGCAATCGCTGCTGGTCGCGATCCCTACTCTGTCAAGGTCTTTGCTATGATCACTCCCATCATCGGCAAAGACGAAGAAGACGCCAAGCGCAAGTACGAAGAAGCCCTGAAGTATGTCTTGATCGAGGGAGGTCTTGCTCAATTTTCAGCTACGACTGGCATCGATGTTTCAAAGTTCGACCTTGACCATGAGCTCACGGAGAAGGATGTCGCAAACCATTTGCAGAGAATCCACTCCTCTTTGTACAATCTGCGCTACCGCGGCGACGATGTCCCTAAGCTGACACCTCGCAACTTGGGCACCGTCACGGCAATTGGTGGCAATGGAGCTATGCCAGTTGGAACAGCCGCCCAGGTCGCGGACGTCTTTCAGGAGTGGGTTGACATTGCCGATGTCGATGGCTTCAATATCGGATACGTCATCACTCCCGGCAGTTTTGAAGACGCCGTTGAATATCTTGTCCCTGAACTGAGAAGTCGGGGACTATTGCCGGAAGCAATCCCGGCGGAGGCCCCTGCGCCTACCTTCCGCGAGCAAATCTATGGTCTGGGGCAGAAGGGGCTGAGATCTGATCATCCCGGGTTCAAGTACAAGTATGACACCTATGAGGAGACTATTGCCAAGGAAGAGGCGACGAGGGCAGATGGAGGGAGCGAAAAGGCATGAGGCTCGAGAATAACTAGCAAGAGCCGTTGTACGCCCTTGAAGACAAAGGGAAATATAGTCCTCCATATGACAAATTTAAGATCTCTTTCGATCCAGGCTGTCTGTGCTGCTTTGGGGCCTGGAGCACCACAGCTATGAGATGAAGTTCAGATCCAACAATAGTCAGGGTCGGGTCCATTGTGCCCAGGTCTAAGTGATGCTGATGATCTTCCTGCACCACAAGCAGGAATACGGACTTTCAGTATAGCCTAAAGACAGTGCAGCTTCTAACGGCGATCTCCATGCCAATTCGACTTTTCAACATAATGAGGGATCTAATCATGACCGCATGAGGATATTACCGCCCTAAATCCCCGCAGCATCTCGCGGCCGCCAAGATCTGCCCCGCGCCGCAGCGGAGCCGATCAGGGGCAATCTTGGCACGGGATGTAATTTTCCACAACTCAGACCGACTATTAGGTCGAAATTCATCCAGAGAATGCAGGATGTTCCAATTTGTCCGTCCAGAACCCATTCACTCGGTGTGGAATGGATGCATTCTCAGGGTTATTCGGAATAATCGCCATCAAGGCGCATTACCGAACCAGCATGTTAAATGGTCACCAAAATGAGTAAATATCGATAGATCTCCTATTCAAATAAGTCGTGTCAGTTTCTTTGGAAGACAAATCCATTTCATTCGGGACAATCCATCTTGTCAAAATGAGGTCTGTGAATGCGGCGCTTATAGTAGGCGTTGTGGCAGCAAGCCTGGGTGCGGGCGCGCCAGCATGCAATCATCCTCCGTATTCTGCATGGATGACCGACTCGATGATCCGACGTGGAGTTGAGCCAAGTTTTCACTACGATCAGGCGACTCTATACACTTCTTTTGAGGCTATATATGAGCATGCGAAGAACCAGACGATTTACGACTACTACCGAGCCCAAGTCGACGCGGTGATCTTTCCCAATGGCACCATTGACGGTTTCAACTATTCGCGCTACAGTCTTGATCCCTACCGCTTTGGCAACAACGCGCTTTACTGGTACGAGAAAACAGGAGAAGAAAAATATCGCATTGCTGCAGATGGAATCAAGAGAACCCTTGACAACCACCCGCGCACACCTACAGGCGGCTTATGGCATCGCGAGGTCGTGTATCCCAATCAGATGTGGCTCGACGGCATCTACATGGCTGACACCTTCTATGCGAAGTATGTGTCGTTATTCCAGCCAGATAACCAAACAGCTTGGGACGATATTGTACTTCAGTTCGACAACATCGACGCGCGCACTCGGCGAGATGACAATCTGCTGGTCCATGGGTACGACGAGAGCAAGCAAGCTGTGTGGGCCGATCCCGAAACTGGCGCTGCGCCGCTGGTGTGGGGCCGTGCCGATGGATGGTATTTCATGGCTTTGCTCGAGGTCATCGACTTGCTCCCTGAAGAGCATCCCGGGCGAGAAAGACTTCTAGAATATTTCAAAGGATTGGCACAAGGTCTCAAAGGCGCCCAAGACGAGTCCGGTGGTTGGTGGAACGTGATGGAAAAGCGCTACGAGGACGTCGAGGGGAACTACATCGAGAGTAGCGCAAGCGTCATGTTCACCTTCGGTTGGCTCAAAGGACTCAACCTGGGATATCTTTCTGAAGCGGATTATTTGGATGTCGCGAAGAAAGCGTGGAACGGTATGGTGGATATGTTCGTCACCCACAATGACAATGGCACGATCAACTGGGAAGGTACAGTCATGGTAGGAAGTCTGGGAAGCAATGCCACCTTTGAGGTAAGAACACTCTTTTCATCCGTCTTCGGAACAGAGAGACTGACATTTGACCAGTACTACTCGAGCATTGGCCTTCGCCAGAACGACCTTCGAGGCGCTGGAGTCTTTATGATCGCTGCTCTTGAATGGGAAAAGAGATTTCCTTGAGATTCTTTGTCGGAAGGCAATCGGAGAAACTTGACTTGAGATTTATGGTCTGTGCCATTAGGATAAACACAGGATATTCTATTTCTATTTAAATCATCAAAGCTACTTGTGATCAATGCGTCACTATGGCTAGGCGTCTTTGGTGAATCTCACATCCCTTACGACGCTGTGTTTGACACCAAATTCACTTGTAGCTTCAATTCACTGATCAATAAACCTGTCGCCGAGAATTTCGAGCGAAAGTTACTACTTAAATGACCTATCGTCATCTTCATTCGTCGGGCTACTCATTCTCCACATCTACAAGAGCCTCAATTGACACTTAGAACACAAAACCCATCCCTAACCAAGATTTATCAGCCTCCCTATTCCATCATCATGACTCAACCCAGGGCCAAAGAGATCTCCGCATACCGTGACGGTATATCGTATCCGGTCAGACAGAAGGACTTTTGGAACGCCTTGGCGAGATGCGCGAAAGCCTGCGGGGAGTTCAACAATCTTCCGAATAACGCAACCCCCGAGGAAAAGTCAGCAGCTTGGCGCAAGTGAGTGATCCCAGATTATCTTGTTATTATTGTCCTACGTTTCAGGACAATCAAGTCACATCCAATGCGACATGGCATCGTATGGAATAACACTAACCATTCTTCGACTAGGATCGTAGCTCCTACCTCAAGTGCCGGCACACCAGTCAGCTCTGCCAACGATTTCCCCACCCCGTCCGTCAAAGGACCGATCAGAATTGACTACGGCCTCCGTGTTCACATTGCTGCAGACACCTTCATCAACCATAACTGCACCATTCTTGATACTCCTGTTGCCGACGTTCGTATTGGTAAACATTGTTCCCTCGGCCCTCATGTCAGTATCTACAGCGTCGGACACAACCTCAACTCGGACACGCATCCCAGAGTCAGCTTTGGAAAGCCAGTCACCATCGAAGATGGCTGCTGGATTGGAGGAAACGTGACTATTTTGTGAGTTGACACCTCTGCCACGGCTGCTAGCAGTGATTCGGTTTCTGAAAGCTAACTCATCAAAGGGGTGGCGTCAAGATCGGGGCTGGTTCGACGATTGCCGCTGGCAGCGTTGTACGCAGTGACATTCCTCCTAGATCCGTTGCTGCTGGAGTACCTGCCCGTGTTATTCGCCAAATCCGTCCTGGCGAGGAACACGACGCTTTCCCTGTGGCTTCGCTCCATGTTGCTCTACAGATCCCCAGCAACCATGGCGGTGTTGAACACATGAATGAGGCGACTAGAGTACGCCTGGACGAATTTCTCGGCGAGCAAGACTAAATCTTCCAGGAGAAACTTCTGGAGAAGCTTTCCTTTCAGCGCACATCTCGGGGTAGCGACGAGGGAAGAGGGGATATCAAGGGGCGCAACAGGATAAATTGATCAGGTAGAGATATTGCGAGCTCACTAGCGACCAGACATCTCCAGCAATCACATCAAAGCTTTGCCGCTCCTTCCATAAGCTCGACCTCGAGAATTCCCTGTACCGATGACGGTGAACCCCATATCTTAACAATCTTCAAACCAATTGACTCGATCAGCTCGCGCCACTCTCCCTCCGTTCGCTCCTTGGCAGAACCAAACGCCATCATAGTGATGTCGTAACTCGCAGCATGAGGGTGCACAGGCCTGCTGTCATCCAACACATGGTCATGAATCAGGATTTTGCTGTACCCGGGCTTCATGGCAGTCTTTTGGTTCTCGAGAATTTTGAGAACGATTTTGTCAGGCCAATCGTGGAGAATGTGGTGCATGTAATACGCCCGCGCATCTGCCACAGATTTAGTGATCTGAAGCTGTATGCAAAGGGGACAATCGTGCAAACTTACGCTTGATCGGTTGAGGTTTGAAGAAGTCATATGCAAGCTTATTGATCCCCTTAACCTGACATGCTTCCTCATCTGCAATGACGGACGGGAGGTCTTGCAAGTACAGCCTCGACGCTGTCTCTGGATATTTCTCCACGAACGGCTTGAGATCTTGGCCAATACTACCTCCCACATCGACAAGAAGCGGCAGGTTTGGGTCGGAATCCAAGAGGGTGTGGCAAGGGTAGACAGAAGTCCATCTGGCTTGACTTGACGTCGAAAGCTTCTGGACGACGTTGAACCCCTTCCCCTCCTCGGGGTACTTCTCAAGGTAACCAAAGAGACCGCCTTCCCAGTTGAATGCGGAGTCGAACATTGTGTCGCGGCTGCGTGTTGGATTGACAAAGTTTGTCTTTTTGAGGAACATTGGCATGTGGTGCAGCATTGGCACCGTGAATTTATGACTATAAAACATCAGTATCCCTTGAATGAGCTATGAGTGTATCGGGGAGAAATACTGGAAATGGAGCATGTGCTTGTAATTATTGTCCGCCAGTTGCGCGAAAAAGGGAGTGGGTTCGAATTTTCCAGTATTGGTCATTTTGATAAGACGGTTGGCAGCCAGGAGACGAAGCAGACGGCCTAAAGCTGTCAGTACATGAAGAGACGAGAAAGTTGCCGTAGGGTGCTCACGAAGTAGTGCGGGGTCACATGGAGTTGCGACCCATTGAGCGAGCTCTGTCTCTGTCGCCGGCCTATTGCCATTCTCGTTCCATTTCTCGAAGAGTTGCAGGCTTTCAAATGTTTCCAATGCAGCTAGAACGGACGGCTGCGCAGGCCAGTCAGCAGCAAGAACGTCATATAAGCCCGACCACCCTTTAGAGGAAACTTGCTTCACTGAGATAGAGTCTCATGTATGTGTCCCACGGCGACTCGACGTCAATCATGAGTTCATACATCCTGAGCACGATTCTCATGCGGTCGTCTTCGCTCATATCAGCGAGTGATGCTTTCAGGTCATCAGCTGAGCGCAAGAAAGCCTCTGCAGCTATACTCCCATTCGCTTGCGATGTCATTTTGATAGGACTTGGCGTTCGAAAAACTGTCCTTGGTATCCTGTTGAGCCAGATATTAGACGTCGTCGTCGTCGTCGTAGTCAAGTCTCGAGAAGAAAGTTTAATGCGTGAGTGTTGAAATGTGATTGCTGTTGTCGTGGTCGTGCTTCAGTGTGATACCATAGGGCTTGTGTAGGGCCTTGTACGACTGCCTCCATCTTTCCTCTTCCTCAAATACTTCATGCTTAAGCAGCAAAGTCATCCGTCGGAGGAACTGTGCAGCCGTGCCCTGGGAATCGTCTGATAGATAGACTTCCGTGAGCTTTGACTTTCGCGTTGCAGGACTTGTAAAAGCGCCAGGACACATTGTTATGCTACTTGTGATTGGTCGATATCTCAAGGTGGTGTACGTTAAGCTATCGCGAAACTTGGAGTCAGGGAGAAGCGGAGGTCTCAGAAAGTCTGAAAGCATACCATGTGAAATGAACGTTTCTACATGAGATCAACTGTGGATTACGGAATATTCAGCGTGCATCATATGCTTCCTCGTGCAAATATTCTAACTAGCTGCCTCGGGCAAATTGGGTTCACCGGGGAGATAACCGTGATGAATTCTTCCAGCAGGCCCACACCCTCCGATTTCCGGTCCGGACCCGTCGGAACGGTGCCCGGGTATTCGCCAAAACTCCGGCCGTTAGCTGCTCTCCGCCTTGACTAAAGAAAGCCACGATGAGACTCCTCAACACAAATCAAGGTGTCATTTTTTTCGAAGCCTGTTAGTCCCCAGATCCCCCATTGCACATCCACTGACATCAACCCCTCGCAATCTACTGTTGAGGACCTTGATTGAACTCAATCGCAGCATCCTCAATCTGCCTTGTCAACAAGCTCAACGTTGATCACATCTTCAGAAGACTTTGCGTTAGCTGGTCCGCTTACGCCAGTGTTCTGAAATGAAGACGTGGGCAGCTATGACGTCGACCTGAGAACATGCGACTGTTTTAACCATTCCGCCAAGCTTCTTCTTGAAATATTAGCGAAAGCCACTCACGGGAATCGATTATTTGGAAGGGTTGAATGGCAAAACTTCGGCGGCTTGGGTCAGATTCTCTACTCTCCATCCCCTCATGTTCGATAAGTTACGAGCAGGCCTCCAGCGTGGGGCCGGTCCCCCACCGGGACTGTCGAAAGGGAACCTGATTGTAAGCAATTACAATGTCATGAATTGAAATGGTGAGCATAATAGCCAAGCGGTGAGCGGAAAAGTTGGAGATGCCAAGCATTTAACATGTGCCGAACGTGGAGCCGTCGATGTAGGATTGACAGGTGACCACCAACCCGGTTTACCAAAGGGCAACTGATCCCCGCTTCCCCGCAACATCCACCGTCACAACACCACAAGTCTCGTGCTTTTGTTCGTCCCGAGAGTCCAGACACCGTGAGCTGAGGTGATGAGTAGCATTCCACTCACGGACTAGACATGAGTCTTCGTGAATGCGAGCTTCGGATTGCGGGGGAGGATACCAGGTAACCTGCTTGAGGACCCGCCATCCTCGAGGTAGGGCCGATTCAAAGCCCCAGCTCAGTAATTCCAAGCACTTTCCAGGCTGTCACCCCAACATAGCATCATCGGCGAGGTCGATTTATGGTCAAGTCTGTGCCCTAATGTGGAGCAATCTAAGGCTCTGGGGTCCCCGCATGTGTTCCGTTCTGCTGGTGACCCGAACATATGCCGACAGCTCCGGTCGGCAGACGATATCCCTGTATGAAGAGCGTGTTTGCCTCACCGTCACCTCATGTCGTTGGGAGAAACTTCAGTTGTGGTCATACTCTGTACCCTAGATCACGAACATCAGCAACACAGTGTTTTCCGAAAGTCGTACAATGGAGGTTGGCATTAGTGAAGAAGTCAACTACAGATTTCTCAGCATCGCGAAGAGCGGACCGTCGTGTGATTACCATAGGTCATCGGTTGACAGCCAGAAGTCTGTTCTCATACAGGAAGCCATTGCCGCTACCGGCTCGGGATTCTGCCATTGTCGCGCTGGCCTGCCCCCGACTTCCGAGGTGCCCCTCCATTGTTATGGGGGCATCACCACCTCGTACATGTATTGAACCCCTCTTCAGCCATTCCAGCGTCATCACTCCAGTTATTTGGACCGACGCAAGGCCGTAAGATATGTTGCCAAGAGTCGCCTTTCCTAATTCCTTCGTGATTCCCACCTTACTGGTCTTGCAGCCCAAAGACTCAAGGACTCGAAGTTTGCCAGCCAATGGTAAAGGTTGCAGCCATGGAGGCAGTTTCTGGCATAAATACCTGCTGCTCTTCTGGAGGTTCATCAGCATGGCCACTCACCTCAATATCTCAGTCTCCATTGAACCTCGTTAATACGCCTGTGGGAGGCCAGTCAAGCTATGAAGTCCGACTTAACGACACTTGCCTTGGCACTGCTGCCACTGGGCGTCAACAGCAACCCCACTGCACAATACCCTTGGCTCACTCATCGTGACGACTCTCTCCCTATTTACAAGAACTCTTCCTATTGCGTCGAAGCTCGAGTGGAAGACCTAGTTCAGCGCATGACACTGGAAGAAAAGGCTGGTCAGCTTTTCCAAACTCAGCTCTACCAAGGACCCAATGGCACCCTTGACGAAGGCGATGAGGCCGCACGCCGCAACAGCACCGACAATATGATCGGTGACAAGCACATGACTCACTTCAACCTCGTCGGAGATATTACCGACGCCAAGCAGGTTGCCGAGTTCGTCAACCTCGTTCAGCAGCGCGCTTTGGACACCCGCTTGGGTATCCCTGTCACGCTGTCGACAGACCCAAGGCACCACTTCACTGAGAACATTGGAACCGGCTTCCAAGCTGGCGTTTTCTCCCAATGGCCTGAGACTCTTGGGCTCGCTGCTCTCCGAGACGCTGAGCTGGTGAAGAAGTTCGCCGAGATCGCGCGAGAGGAGTACATTGCCGTTGGCATCAGGTCAGCGTTGCACCCTCAGGTTGACTTGGCCACTGAACCACGATGGGCACGTCTCGGAAATACCTGGGGTGAGAACGCAACTTTGACCAGTGAGCTGATCGTTGCCTACATTAAGGGCTTCCAGGGAGAGACTTTGGGACCCCACTCTGTTACGACAGTGACGAAGCACTTCCCTGGAGGTGGGCCGATGGAGAATGGTGAAGACTCTCACTTCACCTACGGCAAGAACCAGACATATCCCGGCGACAACTTTGACTATCATCTCATCCCCTTTAAGGCTGCGATCGCCGCTGGTGCGCGCCAGATGATGCCGTACTATTCCCGTCCCATTGGCACTCAATACGACCCCGTAGGATTCTCCTTCAACAAGCAAATTGTCACCGACCTTTTGAGACAACAACTTGGCTTTGATGGGATTGTAGTCACTGATTGGGGCCTCATTACCGACACCGTCATCCGCGACCAAGACATGCCAGCTCGTGCCTGGGGTGTCGAAAACACAACCGAGCTCGAGCGTGCAGCTCGTATTATCGACGCCGGTTGTGATCAGTTTGGCGGCGAGCAGCGCCCTGAACTCATCATCCAGTTGGTGAACGAGGGTATCGTCGCCGAAGAACGTCTGGACGTCTCTGTCCGTCGTCTGCTTCGCGAAAAGTTCGTCCTTGGTCTTTTCGACAACCCTTTTGTGGACCCTGAAGCTGCTTCGAGAGTCGTCGGCAACGACTACTTTGCTCGCCTTGGCAATGAAGCGCAGCGCAAGGCCTACACACTTCTCACCAACAAGAACGATATTTTGCCGCTTAAGACTGTCAGCACGGAGACCAAATTCTATATCGAAGGTTTCAATGCCACATTCATCGAGGCTCGCAACCTGACCGTTGTTGAGACGCCTGAAGAGGCCGACTATGCGTTGATTCGCGTCAATGCTCCCTACGAGCCTCGCAGCGGAGGCTTTGAAGCCAACTACCACGCTGGCTCCCTCGAGTTCAACAACACGGAGAAAGCACGACAGGCTGCCATTTACTCAGCGGTCCCCACCATTGTGGATGTCATCCTGGATCGGCCAGCGGCTATTCCTGAAGTCGTCGATGCTGCTTCGGCAGTGCTTGGAAGCTTCGGTAGTGGAACCGAAGCATTCCTGGACGTCATCTTCGGTATTAGCTCCCCGGAAGGAAAGCTACCCTTCGACCTTCCGCGATCTATGGAGGCTGTTGAGGAGGCTTTCGAAGACGTTCCTTATGATACGAAGGACCCTGTTTTCAGGTTTGGCCACGGTTTGAGATATGCTGATAAGTGTGCTGCGTAAATACGTCGACCGATTCCTTTTCGGATACCTGGATAGGGGGGGAGTAATAAGTAGCGGATTACAAGGGAAGATCAGCGAAGAAACGGTACGATCTTATGAGGTTATTGGAAGAGGGAACATGGGTATTATAAAGCTTCACGTACATAGTTATTCACTGAATTTGGACAACCCTATGAAATGATGCGTCACTTTGTCTCTTGCTTCTGATCTTTGAGTCCATATTTTCCGTGTCTTTTCTTTCGCATCAATCCACGGCGTGGAACCAATTTCCGCACGTCTCGACGCGTGCAACGTCGCTGCCCATCCGTTTCTGAAGAGAGTCGTCAGTACCGGAGCTGGATGATTTTCCATTAGGGATCACGCATGCCAAGCTTCGTTTAACTTCATGATCGATGTCAGTCAGCCCGACGATCGACCATGCCAAGCACTTTCCTTCTAACTTCTTTGCTCTGGATGGTCTATACACCGTCAAGCGACAGTGATTCAGTTCATCCTCGGTCGCAATGCGTATATAGATAAAAGTATTAGGGATGGAATCTTCCCATGTGTACCCAATGCCGAATATTTCCCTCCGTGAAGGATCAAAGCTAACCCAAGAGGCTGGGCGTGAAGTTTGAAAGTAGCTTGTCAAGGTCTAACGATGAAGTCCAGAGCCGGTCAGACATTATGATCAAGACGCAAGTAGAGCAGCAGGCCCTTTTTCCGTTATTCCGACCAAAATCACGTTGACCTTCGTCTGCATCTGCAGGATGTACCATAGGATGCTTTGCCGAAGCTGTATGTCTTGGCCTTATCGCCGGGTCCCCAACTTAAGCAACTCGTCCCTTATCGCGAAATCTAACGGATATCAGACACCCCAGCCGCGAAAACCCCAGCTTCGACGAATCAGACTCACAGAAAACAATAATGATCGCCATGTGAAATATCATAACTCCAATGGCGGCCATGCCGTCAGGGGAAATACGGGGATACCACTACCTATTTCGGTCAAAATACACGACCACTCTGGCCGTCCGAAGAATTGTCCTCGCCCGGACCAGCCACCTTCCCTGCCTCTGCGCGTCTGTTCAAACAGCTCCGTCCCTTGCTACCCCGCCTTGGCACCCTTGGCATCCACTCGGATGCGAGATGTCTCGACGAGATTGATATGAGTGGTCGATGGGGTGCCGCGAAAAAGCTTCTGTTATCGGCAGCTAGCTTGTTGTGGAAAGGGTGACTGGGATCTGGTGACATGGAGCTAGGTTGTTTGTAGGGAACAGATAGGCCAGCGTTATCAGACAAGCTTTTGGTCCGCCCTCGAGGGCAGCTTGTCTTACAGGCATATTCCAGAGCATGGCACGGGATGTCACAAGCTGTGACCTCAGTATGGTTTCCCGAATGCTATTAATTGGCCGGCTCCCGTGGTAGTTCAGACGTGTGGCCGTGAAACTCTATCTTTGTCGCACTTCTCCGCGATTTCAACGACAAGACAAGATGGCGAAAACCGAGTATGAGGACTTCCAGCCTGAGGTGGAAGCGAAGCCGACGAGTAATGGAAGGAGGTCGTCTCGGAGTGGCACATTACATAGCGTCGCTGCGGGCGATGTCGAGACACTGGAGCAATTGGGCTACGAACCATCCAACCTGCACCGAAACCGATCTACGCGCACGCTTCTCTTCCAGTCGTTCGCCATCTGCTCGATACCATACGGACTTGGAGGTCCCCTTATCAATGTCATCTACGGCGGTGGTCCGTTAGCCCTTTTTGTTGGCTGGATAGTTGTCGCCCTCCTCAGCCAATGTGTCGCCTTATCAGTAGCGGAATTGGCTTCTAGGTATCCAACCTCGGCCGGTCCGTACTACTGGTCCTTCCAAGTTGCATCTAGAGGCAAGGCAGCTCTTTCTTTCGTCACTGGCTGGACCTGGTTGATTGCCAACTGGACCATCACGCTCTCTGTCAACTTCGGCTTTGCATCACTCCTCGCCGGAACAATCACCATGATGGAGCCGACTTGGGTCGCAACGTCATGGCAGCTTCTTCTCATATTCTACGGTCTGACGATATTTACGGCGGTGGTGGTCATCTTCTGCAATCGATGGCTCTCGACTGTGGATGCATTCTGTTCGGGATTCATCGGGGTGACTATCTTCGTCGTCTTGATCGCACTCTCAGTCCAGGCAAAAGCAGGTCGCCACGATGCCGCCTACGCTCTAGGCCACTACGAAGAGACCTTCTCTGGCTGGGAGCACTTTACGTTCTTCATCGGTCTCTTGCCCTCGGCATACGTCTTCTGCGCTGTCGGAATGATCTCCGCCATGGCCGAAGAGTGCAAAGATCCATCTGTCAGAGTGCCTAAAGCTATCGGACTCACTGTTCCTATTCAAGGTGTGGCTGGCTTGTTCTTCATCCTGCCTATCTGCTTTACCTTGGCCCCACTGGACCAGATTATTGCCTCCCCTTACGGCCAGGCCTTGCCGGTTGTGTTCAGCGCCGCCATGGGCACCCCCGGTGGCGGTCTCGGGCTCATGATTCTCGTTTTGATTGTCACAATCGGTTGCAGCCTGAGTATCACAGTCGCCGCATCTCGTTGCACCTGGGCATTTGCTCGAGACAACGCCATCCCAGGTGCTCACCTGTGGTCCAAAGTCGACGCAAAGTTGGGGGTTCCCGTCAACGCCGTCATTCTAGTCACCGTTGTCGAAATGCTGCTTGGTCTCATCAACATCGGAAGCACTTCGGCGTTCACAGCATTCGTGTCCGTTGGTGTGATGGCCCTGGAAATTAGCTACCTCATCCCCATCCTCATCAGCTTGATGCATGGACGTAAAGAGGTCAATGGGGCTCGTTATACCTGTGGACCAAAGATCGGCACGCTCGTCAACTGCATTGCTATTGCTTGGATCTCCTTCCAAACGGTCTTGTTCAGTATGCCCACTGCGCTGCCAGTCACGGCAGTCTCTATGAATTACGCTAGTGTGGTCTTCGTTGGTTTCGCCGTGCTATCCGCCATATGGTACCGGGTTCATGCACGGAAAGGTTCGTTATTCCTGGCATCTAAACTTTGCGTGCATTATACTGACATCCCCCACACCAGTTTACAAGGGGCCGCCTGCAACAGATGGAATCGCTGCGTGAGACATCAGGTTTGTTGGGGAGGCGACGTAAGAAACAGACTAGAAATCGTATTAGACCGAGAAATCCCAGTTATCAAACGAAAAGTCCAGCCCGAACATGTTTTGTGCGTCTCCGATACTGGATAGCCCACCTAGATATGGAGAATCGCCCACAGGTGTTCTGAAACTACTCGCAATCAACCCGCCGCCTTCCACGCGCTGGCGTTGAGCAGATCCCTCGGTCTCCGCCATAAAGTGTTTCCGCCAAGTTGCGAGACAATCATGCACGACACTAACGCTCAGCCGATTCCGAACCTGCTTCAGTTGGATATCCTCGACTGTTGTGCCACCGACTTTGGTAGGATCGGGCAAGGCGCAGAAGAACCCGATGACATCGCCTAAGCGGGCTGGCAGATCGTTGTTAACCACGCTCATCTTCCTCAGAGCTGCGATAGATGCTTCAACAAGCTTCATTCCCTCGGTTGCATCAACCAACGAGCGGAAGTGGCCGTTCGATGCAATCCTGAGGACAATCATGGATGCACATACGAAGATCTGATAACAGAAAAATGGGCAATAGTCGAAGAATTGAACTTGGCGATCGTCTAGCATACGGCTTGAGTCGATCAAAGAAGATGCTGTGACGTAGAGAGCACAGATGCGCTCTTCATAGCCCTCAGATGAAGCATGATCGAAAAGATAGAATGCGTGCAGATGAAGCCGCGCCGCCGTGGAATGCCACGTCTTTACTTCTATTCGATATGTCAGCTGGGGTCCCTGGAATTGCGAATTATACTGACCAGTCGCACTTGAGATGTTCAAGTTCTTGCCCTCAATTTCAGTGATCTCTTTGTTAAAAAGCCGATATAGAATGAGTCGTTCTCGAGTAGCCGGCTGATGCCTGGCATCTCGTGGTTGGTCCATCAAAGCCATGGTGACTCGACTTCGAAATGTCTCAATCATGAGGTTGTATTTGAACTTGGCGTTATCAACAGCGCTTTCTATATCGTTTCGTATCCCATCGCCTTGCGATATATCTGACGCGCACTGCTGCAAGGGTGTTTGTGAGCCGCACCCAATAGTCGCACTGGTGAGTAAAAATTGAGTATGTCTATGCAGATCAAATGGCCAATCTCCGCCGAGTTCTGCTTGACCGGAACATGCACTGACCTTTGAGAGACAATCATACATGCTTCCCACGTCCTTGTCCACTCAGCAAGCTCCGTATCAGTCAATTCCAAGGGTGCTTTTGAAAAGTCCTGTGCGTCAACAGGACGGTTGAGTCCCATCTGTACGCCCATCTGAATCATCAAGCCCGTCAACATGAATGTCGGATCTGATGTACTGCTGCTTGTCGGGAATGGCCATGTGCATAGCAACGCAATAGCCTGAACGACATGTACAGAATATGGTGTAGTTCGCACAGTTCTCCAGAGCAGGTCGGTCACGTTACGAGCCAGCTTCGGCAGCAGTGTTGGCTGTGACTTGAGTCGTCTGGCAGCGATGGATATAATTACCCAGAAAAGGAGTCCAGAGAGTTCGTAATATTCATGTGGCGTTCTCATTGTATCTATCAAGGGTAGAAAGGGATGATAATATGTCTTGAAACTGTTCTAGGTATTAGACCGAGTGCTTTATAATTCTGGAAAAGGTTTACAGCTGGATGAACCTTCAATACTCACATTTGGAATAGATCTTCAATCTCTTCCACAGAGAGTACGGCATTGCCCAAAGCCCGTGGACGAGGCACATTGAAAGACCCTCGAGGTAGTCGGCGTGGTGTCTGTTGGTCAATCTCGGGTCTCGTTGTCAGCCCTGGAGCCCGTGACTGTTCTGTGGTGATTGTGTCTCCCCCTGGGGATTCAATCGCATCGATGCTTCCTGAAAGTGGTGCAACTTGCAACGTAGAGTCATCTTGGTAGGCTATGATGGTATTGTTCGGACTGGAATCAAGGTGTCGTCTGTTCATTTCTGTTGTCATCGTCCATTCTGCTACAGCTTCCTCGCCAGAGGACGCATGAGAGATAGCTAAAGACCGTGTCTGGGCTTCGTTGAGCTGCCTTTTCAGTTCATGAATTTCAACTTCAAAGTCAGCGGACCGCCTGATCCTCGTAGCAATACCTAGTCAGCATCATGTTCCGCTTTCTTGGTCGGGGGTGTTGCAACGGTTGTCCTACCGTCTCTTTCTGGTTCTTCTGAACCCCTCTTCAATCTTGCATTCGAGGTCTAGCCTGTGACAGCGCCGGCATCTAATTTCCATCTGATCGCGTGATCCGTAAGAAACATATTCACAACGAAGCTAGGTATGTATCAAAGTTAGCCCGGCCAATAGGCCGCCAACGAGATCCAATAAACACTGACCTTCTGCTGCTTGCATTGATTACAAGCCTTCCTTCGTGATGCGACGTCGCCAGGTGTCTTCTCCGACGCATTTACGGAAGTAACACCAGACCGAGATCGTGTCGTCCTAGAAGATGGACAATCATCCCCTTGGGATGTGGCGGTCCTTGCGCTATCCATTCAATGTTCCGAGATGAGAATCTTGGAAAACATTCTCAAGGCCGATACGGAAGCTGGCCGATATGGCGACGAGGGCGACAGATTGAGAAGAGAAAGGAGAGGAGCCAGGTTGGTGCCGATCGGAATTCCGATCGGAGCTGGGTGCAGATGGCTAGCGTAGGATGACCAACATGGCGCGGGGTACCTTTGTGGGCAAAAACATCATCGACGTCATCTCGGAAACAGACCGTCTTTATTTTGGTTCCAATGATGATAGAAGTTTCTATTCTACATATTATCTTGCCTCGAGCCAGTAGAGATGACAGGCCTGTGGATGAAGCAGACATACGCTGGCGCCTCGCATCGAAGGACCGACCAGACTACACCTTGTTGTAAAAGCTTCCACCCGCTGCCGTATCGACAGCCATAGCTTCCTCTAATCCGACGATGGTAAATAGTTTCTTCGGGGTGAACTCCTTCTCCAGCCCTGTCTTTCCGGTTTTCTTGATTCTCACAAAGACATCCTTGATTGCCTGGTATGCTGGAGCGATGGACGCGAATGGGTAGATGATGACTTTGAAGCCGAGCTCTTGGGCTTCAGCCGGGGTCCATGACGGTGTGGCACCATGTTCAACCATATTGAGTAGCATAGGGGTAGGCGCCATCCTTTTACAGACCTCTCTTGCTTCCTCGGCTGTTGTAACTCCTTCCAGAAATCCGACATCGGCACCCGCTGAAGCGGCAACCTTGAGCCTGTGTACAGCCTCATCGAAGCCATGGGTTTGGAGTGCGTCGGTCCTTGCAATGATGACGATGTCTGAGCCTAGGCGCTTCTTCTCGTATGCAGCAGCAGCGATACGTTGTCGGAACGTTTCAATGTCAACTACCGCCTTGCCGCCGAGATGGCCACAGCGCTTGGTTTGAACTTGGTCTTCAACGTGAAGGCCAGCGATGCCTGAGCGATGATATTGTGCGACGGTACGCGCGACCATATTTGGGCCGCCGTACCCTGTGTCGGCATCCGCTATGAGGGGCACTGATGGGTTTAGATTTGCAATCATTTCTGCGTGCTCGCGCATATCGTTGAGAGATGCGAAGCCGAGGTCAGGCTGCCCGAGTTTCGAGGCGCATGTCCCAGCTCCCGTCTGGACACAATTCGTCAGAAATCTAGGTTCAAATAACGGCTGGCCCGAAGAGAGTACTCAAGTACCATGTAGATGCAGTCGAAGCCGACTTCGTGCGCGATGCGGGCGCTGTAGCCTTCATACACGCCGGGAGCAATGAGGATCTCATCACGCTCTAGAAGTTGTCTCAATTTAGCACCGGCAGATGCACCAGATGTGGTTTTTTGATCAACAGGAACGGAGCCCATGGTGATTAGGATATGGTTTCCGGAATGGTAATGAAGAAAATGAAGCTTAGTGCGGCGGGCAGGCTGTAGCGTCTGGATGAGCGGGATGAACGTTGATGACAGTCAAATGATTTGTAGAACATATTTAAATTACACTTTGAGCCACTGACTCTTCTAGTACATCTTGTAGTCTGGGGGTTATGTGGACAAAGTCCGGACCGGTCTCATTCATCGCCGATCGGACTTGCAGCGTACATACAGCCTCCGATCGGCCTCCCCGCATCGGAACTGAGCGCCGATAGGAGGACACATTCTAAGTCAGTGTTTTCTCGGAAGTCTCCAGAATCTCCCCATGGGGAAGAGTTTGCATATCTGGGGTACTTGCAGATACTTGGCCGAATGATACGCGGTGCCGGGAGTCATCTTCCAGCTGACCGTGTTTGCAAGAATGTAGTTAGCTGGTGCATAAAAGGTCATCAATACTCTATTCTTTTCATGCTATTCCGTGTTCTTTCAGCTTCAAAAGTGCCATTTGTTTCGACAGCTTGATCACAGCTTCGACAATGACTACAGCTGTAAAGAATAATTTCACGGAACCCTCTACTGCTCACATTGAGGAAGGCGAGTCTTTCCAACTCAAGGCATCTTCAACGAGCCAAGGCCAGAAGAGCAAGTACCGACATAGTTCCTTCGGTTATCATGAGAGCCATGAATGGAAAGCAGCCGAACGCCGTGTCGTCCGCAAACTGGACATGACCTTGTTACCCGTAGTCTGGGTTCTCTACATGTTCAACTACCTCGACAGAAACAACATCGCGTAAGTCACAATCACTCATCCATCCAACTGCTGGAAGTTTTGCCAATTAAAGCAGACAAGCCCGTCTTGACAACTTTGAAGAAGACCTTGGCCTACATGGTACTCAATTCAATGTCGCCGTATCAATTCTTAACGTCGGCTATATGCTTGCTCAACTTCCTTCCAACATGATCCTCACACGAGTTCGTCCGAGTCTGTATCTACCATCCTGTGTCATCGTCTGGTCGGCTATATCGGCAGCCACGGCCGGTGTCCGCAACTACTCAGGCTTGATCGCGGTGCGGTTCTTCCTCGGCATCGTGGAGGCCCCTTTCTTTCCAGGGGTATGCAAACCTTTAACTGAATCAGAGCTTTTTCTTCTGCTAACATGATCATCGTGAAGGCATTCTTCATGCTATCGGCTTGGTACACCAGCAAAGAACTTGCTCTCAGAACCGCAGTGCTTTACTCGGGTCTGGTTTTAGCTACGGCGTTCTCCGGACTTATTGCCGCTGGCATCTTCTCTGGTCTATCTGACAAGGCGGGTCTGCATGGATGGCAGTGGCTGTTCATCATTGAGGGCGCTGGAAGTGCACTTGCCGCCATATGTGCTTTCGCTCTTTTGCCCGATTTCCCCGATTCCCAGACGGGGAGTGGGAAATGGCTGTTTAGTGCTGATGAACTCGAGCTTGCACAGCAACGTATCGCTCTAGATCGGGTCTCCGTGCCTGAAGCTGACCGTTCCATATGGCATGGATTGCTTCTTGCTGTGAAAGACATTCGCACGTGGATATTTGTAAGTGCTGTACGATCTTCGACAGGTTTCTTGCTGAATGGTTCTAGGTTATTATTCTGTGCGCAAACCATACCGCGTATGGCTTCAACAACTTCTTTCCAACGTAAGTATTCTCTGCCGACGACTTCGGAAAACCAACGGCTGACGCCAATCAACTACAGTATCGTCAGCTCCATGCACCTTGGCACTCGGACCATCACGCTGGTTCTCACGGCTCCTCCATACCTGTTCGGGGCTGCCATCTCCTTCATCGTAGCTCGTTCAAGCGACCACTTCAATGAACGCGGCTACCACATTAGTTTACCGATGGTTGTGGCTATCGTGGGATTCATTATCTCTACGGCAACTTTGAATGTCCCCGCCAGATATTTCGCCTCATTCCTTTACTGCTCGGGTGCCTTTGCCGCGAATGCTGCAGTTTATTCCTGGGCTGCGTCTTCTCTCAACCAAACACCCGAAAAGAGAGCATGCGCTACTGCCATCGTCAATCTTCTCTCCCAGCTAGGGA
This sequence comes from Colletotrichum sp. SAR 10_76, assembly GCA_025327145.1. Taxonomy (NCBI): domain Eukaryota; kingdom Fungi; phylum Ascomycota; class Sordariomycetes; order Glomerellales; family Glomerellaceae; genus Colletotrichum; species Colletotrichum sp. SAR 10_76. Next base: position 81,856 of record JAKMWU010000017.1, on the reverse strand, counting down.
ACATTTGGAGTCCCTATTTCTTCCCATCATCGGACGGGCCCCGATATATCATGGCAATGCTTCTCATGATGGCATTTTCGGCGTTGAGCGTTGTGTCATCTTTGTTGATGAAGTACTTGTTGAAGAAAGCGAACAGGAAGATACTTGCAGAGGCGGAGCGGACAGGGCAGCAACCCAAACTTTACACGGAGTAGATAGGACCGTCGGAACCAAAGCAGCACATTTCGCTGTGAGCAAGCTGATGAACAGAAAGGAAGGGAATCTCTATTTTCTATACAGTTACACCAACTCGAGTGAAACATCGACATCCTGGGCAGCCTCTATGCTCTTGCCCAGTACGTTCTTCTCATGATCCAACAGCTCTCTCACGTTTGTGCCGACCATGCAGCTCATGTCCTTCTTCTTCGCACCCTTGACCCATTGCTGGTCAATCATCCAGTGCGTCGGGACTTCGAACTCCGTCGCGTTGCCCATCTTATTCTTCAGCAGCCCACCGTTGTACCACAGCAGATTATCCACTTCATCCACGTGTGCAATCACGAAGCTGCACACCTGCGTCATGTCCGTCTGCACTCCGCGGATCGGAAATCTCCAGCCAACCATGCCGCCGTAATGCCTCGAGAAGGAGTATTTCGATCCCGTCACTTCCAAACCGATCCAGTATGTTTCCTTGTCGCCGTAGGTAATCCGATACGTCCATGAGTTGCGCACCGCATAGGTGTTCTGCCAGCCGATGTGGAGCAGACCCATGAGAACGTCCAGTCGACCCTTGTTGAGCACAACGATGCCAGAGTCTCCCTCCTCAGCGTATCTCTCCGTCCAGACACGCGATTTCGACAGTTCTTCGCTCGGGCGCTTGATCATCTCGTGATACCAATCGTGTCGTTCGGGGAACTGCCCCTTCCAAAGGAGTCGGTCGTGGAAGAGCAGCGCACCTTTCTCGCGATAGCTTCGCTGCTGCAACAGCTGTTCGGGCGCCTGCATGAAGACGACATCGGCGTCCAGGAGAATCACCTCCTCGAAGCGACTGCCGAGCGCGGCAAACGGCTTGATCGCCCATCCTCCCTCCGCCAATCTCAGAGTGGTGTCATTGAACACTGTTGTAATGTCCAGGAACTCGATATGGCCATCATCGCCCGTGGCAGCGGCCTGAACAAGTGTATCACGGTCCTCCTCGCTCAAGTCCTCGTCGCCGGCGTACACAATCTGGATCGGTAGCGTGGTTCGGTGCACGCGCGTCAGCGACGCCACCAGATGGCACGCGAATCGCAGCGTGCCAGATCCGGTGGGGATGACGATTCCCGCATTTTTCGGCTTATAGATACCGTCGTCCGCTTGCCTCCTAGAGATAGCGTCGGCCGCTGCTGCCGGTGCGCCGGCGACTGCATCGACGCTGTCCTCGACGACTGGGACGACTGGGAGCTGCTGCTGCTGGAGCTGACGAACAGGGGGTTCCGCACTCCCAAAGCTTCGCCGAAGATCCGCGAGGGGTGACCGGCTGTGAGGGTCTCTTGGCGGAGATTGCAGGAAAGGGTACAGGGATGCCGCGACTCGTTCGATTTGCTCGGCTAAGAAGTCTCTCTCAGCCCCCACAAGCCGCTGTCCCTTTGGTGTCCTTTCCTCCAATGCCTCAATCCATGAGCGCAAGATCTTTGTCCTCTCGCCTAGTTCGCCAAATATCTTCTTGTATGGGGGTCCGAGAGGGTAGTCGACAAAGTATTGCGCAGTCTTGTTGATCGCATCGAGGTTGAGTCCTGATGTTGTCGACGTTCGGAAGCTGAACTCTGCTGAGCTGAATGGTGTAATATGACCGTTAAATCGCAGCAAGTAGACAACGGTAAGCGTGATGAATGCCGCCGCCGCGAGGACGGGTGTCGACTGAGCGCCGTATCGCGATGAAAAAAGTAGTCGAACCATCCTCCACCATGTGTTTGGAACAAGTCGTCGAAGTCGTTTCCCTCGCGGCAAGCTGCGCGCAAGACACCAGACAGGAAATCAGACTTTGGAAAGCTGGGCACGCCGTCTTTAAAGAGGCCAAGACCTGCAGCGATAGCTTCCATTTTTGGAGATTGAGGGTTTTTTTAGTGAAAGCTTAACCATGCCGGGTTTCCTTCCGCTGCGGCAGGAATTAATCTATCTGACTGGCAGCTCCTCCGTGGTGCGGCTCGCAAGTCCCGAAGTGCTCTGCAAACCTGCCAAACAACATAACAGGCCATCCTGTTTGACGTTAGATAGGCCGCGCCAGCAGGCTCAGCCGTGGCGTCGTCTCATTGCGAAGCTGTTGCGTCTGGGATCCCCTTTCTACTCCGAGCTGCCGGGACAAACACGCGTCTTGGATATAGCGTGGCCCCACGTCTACTAAGATCCAGGCCAATGCCTCCCCCGCATTCCGAAAATCATGCCCCTTTTTTCGTAAATGGCGAGATCTCTCGATCTCTTTGGAGGATGAATGAAGCTATTTTGAATCATGGCGAGATGGGTTGTTCTGTGAGAGTTGAGTTTTACTTGGTGTTGAGGATTTGCACTTGACACATTATGATCATCAATCAACGTTGTCATGGTTGCACCAGATTAATGACCGACTCTAACGCTTGGCGGGCCTCTGACGCTTCGCCCAAAGTACTTCAATCAATCGCGAAATCTCACGTACATAAGAAGGCGCCCAAACTCGGGACGAAGATTCAGCGAGATGCCAGCCGATGTTTAGTGGAGACACGGGGAGCACCAAGGGTCTGCCGTCTGGTGACAACACCCCGGGCAGACCCCTTTCTCATCGCCGGCGCTGTTTTTGGACTCATCCAGCCAATGGAGTTGCGGGGGTTGGTTCTTAGGGCTTCGCGAATGCTTGACTGCAACGCTAGACTCTAGAATCTGGAGTCCCGATGAAAAGTGCCAAGTCTCGCGTCTGACAGTGTTCACTTTCTGTAAGATCGACAGTTGGATTGTCATTTGCGAACACGGGATGGATCATTTCGCTCGCTGTCCCTGGGTGCGTCACCAAGCTCCTTTTGTCGTAGCTGGTCTGCAGTCGAACAAGCTTGAAGCTTTTAGGGGTTCGCCGGTCGGCTTTGCTTCTGAAAAGGGGTTAAGTTAGTGCTGGGTGCCTGGGTGTTTGAAACGGCTGACCGCTGTCAGTGTCAATGACTCAAGCCATTAGGGCGCAGGACCACTAACGGATGGGCGCGTTGTCGGGCATCATTGCTGGAAGTCAGGGTAATTATTTCATTGCTGTTGTCGGTGGCCTTTCCATGGAGGATCGGCGGAATTAAGTCCTTGGAATTGGGTGGATATCAAAGGGTGGCAACAGCATATCGCAAACCGCGGGTTCCGACACCCTCTGTCCAGGTAGGCCGAAAGCCCTCTGAATCGAAAGGAAACTCTGTACTGAGACTTGGGTGATCTTTCATGAATGTCACACCTGTGTGAGTCGTGGCACACTGGCTGGACTTGGAAATCAGACTCAATGGGTTAGCTAGTTATTTCTTTGTTAGAAAGCTTCGGATGTGGCGAATCGACTTGACACCATACTCATCCATCACAGTCATGCGGCAATCGACATAGTGTGCCTACAGGTGGTAACCTGATACTTAATGAACCCTTAAGAAGGGGAAAAAGGACACTGTGAGTACGGCTTGAATCTCTTGAGTGATAGGAACCTCATTCATATATACTACTAGGTATGTAAGTTGGGACTTGTCTGCTTACTTGCTGGCTTGCTTTAGACTTTTCACTTGGCTTGTTCTGCTATAATGTATGTTTTTATTGGTATAGAAAGACACTGGAGCGTCTTTTACTCGGTTCCAAAGCACCACGATGTGAAATAAACACACACACACACACACCGCCCCCTTATTTAGACATCAGCCAGTCCCAGGGTAGCTATCTATCCACTATCACAGAATCCATATCAACATCCATGCCACACTTTAATCAAGCCTGACCATGCATAATACGTGACCTTTGGTCTTCCTTAACCTGAGAATGAGGAGTCTGAAAGGAACCTCTCAACGTGTTCTTTGGTGTTTGTTCGGATCCCAAGGGGTCTTAGACGATGGCTGCGATCCAATTTCTTCTCCGTCGAAAGTTAACGTATCAGCCCCCCGATTGCGATCGTGATAATCGGAAAGACCTGTTTCAGCATGCTGCTCTTGAAGTCTTTGTGATGATGAGTATCTTGAACTTTCCTCGTATATGTAATCACTGTTTTGAGAAAATTGACTATACCTGTCAAACTTGCGTTTCCAGCTTTGGCCACCACTTTTCCCGTGGCTGCTATTGCTTGTTTGGTTCTGTTGAGAGGTGTTGGGTGATAAAGAGCGTCTTCTTCGTGATATGGGGTCATCGAAGATTTGTTCCCCACCTGACTGCCTTTCGAGTTTTGCGAGGCTTTTACGCTCGTTGAAATGAATGCGGTCAATCAGGGTTTGGACAGTTCCGTCCCAGCTAGCAGCCATGTACGGAGGAAGCGTCCCAACTCGCTCTCGGAGTGGGTTGGCTTTCTGTAACATCGCGATGATCTCATCCATTTTATTACCTCTGTCGCCTCTTCCGTCTGCGGCAATCTCCTTCGCGTATCCCAAAAAGTCGGCTTTTTGATAATTGAATATCCCGCCCGTGAGCAAAAGCTGAACACCTCCGCTGAAGGCCTTCTCTATCGCTATGTTCATAGCTCTATTGAGATCTATGTCTTGCGATTCCATTGGGAGGTTTCTCCCCAGAAGAACACGGATGGTTGTAAGATCCTCATTATGCAGGCAATGCACCAGGGTAGATCGACCGTGGCAATCTCTGGCTCCAAGGTCTGCCCCGTGGTCGACAAGTAATTGCACAACGTGGTGATGGGTTCTTCTGGCTGCCAAGAGCAATGGTGTGTAATATTCACGATCTCTTGCCTCCGTGTTCGCGCCATGATCAAGTAGCAGACGAGTTATTCGGACATGGCCCTCGTCGGCTGCTATCGCTAGCGGAGTACTCCCATCGCTACGAGCGGCCTCAATGTTGGCTTCACGGTCGAGCAATAACTGTACTACAGCGTCATGACCTTTGGTCGCTGCCACAGTCAATGCGGTCTCTCCGTTTCCAGTTTTGGCCTCGAGGGCGGCGTTGGTGTCCAGCAGCAGCCGCACAATCTCAACCCGACCGTAGCGAGCGGCTAAGATCAAACAATTAAAGTCTGCGCCGGGGCACATGTTGTCAATGCTGGCTTGATTATCGAGCAGCAATCCGACTGCTTCGGGCTGGTCGTTTATGACAGCTAAGGCAAGAGGGCTTCGGTCATCGGAACCTGCTAGGTCAATGTCTAGGTGAACATTCTCCCTGGGTTGTAGCAGCAATAGGCATGCTGAGATCAGACCGCCCGATGCTGCTCGCCCAAGAGGAGTCAATCCGTCACTATCTTGGCCGTTGGTGTCGAATCCTCTGTCAAGCAACCATTTAAGGGCTTTAATGTTGCCTGATTTGATTGCGATTGACAACGCTGCAGGGCCAGTGCTGGCTTTGGTGGAGTCGTCCAGTAGACCAGAAAGATATTGCATTGCTCCCAAATGCCCGATGGCAATAGCCCGCATGAACAGTCTTCTCTTTTCATCGGGGATCGACTCTATATCTGCGTCTTGAGCTGGCAAGGTACGGGAGAGGGTGCGGGCTACAGAATTATGCCACTGCATCAACCTTTTTACTCCTACGTCCGTTGGTAAGAGTTCGCTGAAGGACGATATCGACTGAAGTATCCCATTCTGTCTCTTCTGGAGCCTTTCCTTTTGGTCGATGAGGGGGTTCAAGGTTCTGTCTAACTCATACACTTCCGTGGGCAGACGTTCGAGCTCTTTTTTCGCACACAAAAGGCGGGTCTCCTTGTATTTGATCCTCGCCTGCTTTTGCAGGACTAATCGAGCTGATGCGTTGACCTTTGGGCCCATTTGAAGATCCTCCTCCAGTAAAGAGTGAAGTCGACGATCAAACTCGACTAGTTCCATCTCGCTGGTAATGTTGACGTAGTCGTCTGGCTGCCTCTCCAACTCAGAAAATGATATTTCGTAGACGGTATATCCCCCTTGTCGCTTGGTTCGTTGATTTACTCTCAGATTGCAGGTGCCATTGGTAGCGCTTGTCCTCCCGGCGAGCCACGAAAACGATGGAAGAGAGGGACTTTCTCGAGCGATAGTGTCCAGCCCCATGGCTCTGGAGGCAACCATGAGGTGGCATTTGAGTTGCGGTTGCAGCGACCTGATTTCTAACTCCAACATGACAAGAAAGTCTGGACTGTGGTCTTCGGCATGTCGGAGTCTGATCCATGACCGCTGTACAGTGTCGTGTAAGAAGTCAACGCCAGTGATGACGAATTGCTTACTCGTCTCCCATCGATCCTTCGGGTAAACATCGAATAAGGCCAATTTGTCGGAATTGGGTAGTTCAATGCTGTAACCGTACCTGCGATCAATCTTTTCAATGTCTCCCGGAAGTGAGGCGCCCCGTATTCGCAGATCGACCGAGTCGTGTGAAGGATCTATGTCAAATAGCTGAATAGCTTTGCTTCCTTTCGGCCTCATAACCTCGTCTGCTTTTGCTTCTGGCTCAACTAGACAGAGAGGAATGCCTATACAACCTTTTTGTTGAGGCTTGGAGTAGCAATTGAGTAGGCCGAAGGTGCGCCCCGTTTTTGTTCTGTGGAGTGGAAGTTGAACGTGATAGTAGCCACTGTTCATGTGCAGGCGTTGTCCGCTGGGACCATTGTCCCAAGGGACCACGGTTCCACAATTGATGAAATCCCGAGGGCTGGCGGCCAAGATGTGCCCATATCGGTTAATCGACGGCTGTTGAGAAGAGAGATCGTCATGTTGCAAGTCAAGTCCCCAGGCTAGAATGGACGCGTCTGGGGTTCTTTGGAGTATGGCCTCCTGCAGCCGACTAAATGCAGCCGAAGCCCCTTCTCCGTACATAATAGGAAAACTGACGTTGAATATACCGTAGAGGCAGTAGGTCATGTCTTCTACCCTCGTTGTAGCTCTTTTGGCAGCCCAAGACATGCGCTGGGCAAAGCTTGCATCCCGAAAGCCGTCCAAGAACTGAGCGGGAATCCCGGTGGCCTCTTCGATCATGCCAGACATGGTACGTTTCTCTCCTATCTTAGTCCAGCTGTTGCTGTAGAAGACTAGGTCTTTGGGGGCCAAGAGCTCCTGTAAAGTCCATCCTCTGGTGTGCCATCGGCTCTGTCTAAAGTCGTTATCGAACGTCGAAGTTTCCCTATCCGGCACGTCGGCAAGATAAGCGTAGCAACGCCCAGCCATTTGGTACCAGGAAAACATGGATGTGATTGCCTCTGAGTAATCTGTATGGTGGGATTTGTCGATACAGCAGGTATCGATCCAAACGTAGTCGAAGCCATCAGCCTTTGCCTGCTGGGAACATCGATCGAATTTGGCCCTGCCCGGTCCGGTCTTCGAAAGTTGGTCTTTCTGGATATCGCCAAAATGGATCTCATCTTTCTCTTCTCCCCATGTGTGCGAAAGAATAGCGTAGCGGGGAAACTGGTTCTGAAACTTTTCTAGCTTACTGCTGTGAACGTTGATAAGCCAGATCATGGTCAGTCTCTTGTGCCGCTTATGATGAAGATGGCTTAGCACTGGTTGATGTCCTATGGGACGAGATGAAAAGGTAAAGGCGAGTTCAAAGACCGATCTTCCCTTCTCTTCTCACGGGTCGGGATGGGATGGACCAAAGGGCAATGTGAAGGGGAAGTGTCGGATAATCCTGTCATCGAGGCAGTGAGGGGTCTCGAGAATGACATTGAATTATTGATAGCGCAGTTTACACACCGAGTTGAGATTGTGTACCAGTACTAGCTCCTCAGATCCAATCATAACATTTGAGTGACAGCGGATGTTTTGCTATTGCTGAGTGGCGTTGTCACACCGAAAATGAGCCAACAGAGTCGAGGCCAGCTGAAACTTTTCTTTCGTGGCTGCAGCAAGAACCAAGAAAAATGTAAAAATGAATGATTGGATCGCTTCAAGCTTGCGTGAGTGCCAAGCCCAACAGCTTGCAATGATACGTCATGTTTGCGCCTACACCTTCAGCATGCCCACGTTTACCGTCAGATAAGTTTCATAGTGCTCCGAGTTGAAATCGCAGTGGTCATCATTGTACCGAAATATATGTGTTCGGCTTCGTAAGAAGCAGGACAGGAGCTCAAAGCTGTTCGGATTCAAAAAGAACGCTCTAATGCACTATCAAGTAGCATGATTGACTAGTTAAGTCGGGCTTTCGTTTGAGTCATGATGGCGCACAATGGAATTGACGGCCCACGAGTACACGGGGCTTTCTCGAACTCTAATTCAAGCTTGTTTGGAATAGAGTAAAGTTTTGACTAGTTCGTCAGCCTCTGGGAACTTGGAATAGCCTCGGATACTGCGTCGTCTATTGAATTTATTGATGCAAAGATCTTTCTCCAATTGAGGCCATAAGCTCAGTCGACGGAGCTCCTAATACTTGAACTCGGGAGGAATTTGGTCCTTCCGAAGTTGAAGAGTCTGTGCGCTGATGAAGTCCAACATGATGTCTAAGATGTTTTGCAAAGAACTGATGGACATCACATACGAGTACAGTTTTTGAGGGACACCAGGTCCAGAATTCTAACTCGCTATCGCAACGAACCTAATACTGACGATTCTCTGAATTTCGGAGAGCTCGGTCGATCCAAACTGGTGGAATGAGCTTCTCCCGCCCGAGAATTGTGGGTGCCTGTGAGATTTGGGTATGCGCAGACGTCTTGGCACAGCACCACGTTACAGTGCTCGTTGATGAACGTGGTAAGGGTTACCCCTACGTCCGCTTATGGCCGATAACAAAAACAGCTAGAGCTGAGCTCCTGTAAATCTGCTCACAGGCCTTTCGACTCAAGCCGCTGCCACTCACGATGGAGTCACTCGGTTCGGTAAAGTATGTTAAAGAGAACCAAGAAATCCGGCCCTCCCAACACAGGCCGCCAAGACTGCTTCATTTTGGCACGGTCAGTATCTGTAAGCGGCGCCAGTCGGATCCGACGGTTGCTTCCGCATCGAGGACGGAAAAGATGATTGTATAAAGGCGACCCCGAGTCTGTCCCACGATGTCGGCTTTGGATGGGAACAGTATCGTTTCGTAACCGCGAATTTTTGTTTGTCAACCCAACTTTTACACTCTTTCACAACTGCCCATTATGTTGTTTCTATCAACACTTGTTTCGTGCCTTCCCCTGGCCCTGGCGGCCAATATCTACGTCGCCCCCACCGGCAACCCGACCCCGGACGGCAGCTCGGCCAAGCCGTTCGGTGATATCCAAGCCGCCATCAACATTACCCAGCCCGGCGACGTTGTCATCCTTCGCGGCGGTACATACGAGCTCCTCAAGAACATCAACATCACCGTGAACGGCACCGCGCAGGCCCCGATTACCCTGCGTGCGGCCACGGATGAGGTAGTCATTATCGACGGCGAGGGTCTGCCGAACACTCCCGCGCCGGTGGGTGCTTCGATCCCCGGCAAGGAGCGCGGCGTCCTCCACGTTGAGCGCATCCACTACTGGAACTTCCAACGCCTCACTTTCACCCACGGCCCCTATGGCGTGTATGTCAAGGACAGCAGCAACTTGCGCTTCAACCAGATCGTCACTCGGGACAACTACGAGAGCGGCTTCCACATGCAGGGCGCCCTGTCTAACAACGTTATCTCTTACCTCGACTCGTACGGAAACCGCGATCCCAGGAACAACGGCGAGAATGCCGATGGTATCGCCATCAAGGAGGGCAAGGGAGAGGGCAACATCATTGTCGGCAGCAGGTTCTGGGACAACTCTGACGATGGAGTTGACTTCTGGTCAGTATTTTGTGACAGACATGATGTCCCGGTTGCTAACGATTCGCAGGGAGTTCCACTCCAAGTTGACCATCAAGGACAGCATCGCCTGGGGCAATGGCTACAACCGCTGGGTAAGTCGACCTCTCAGTCCAACACTTCCTGTACTCCAGAGCTGACCAGTCGTGCAGGACCTTCCCGACTTCACCGGCAACGGCAACGGCTTCAAGCTAGGCGGCGGCAGCGCAGGCGACATCCTCCCCGCCGGGCGCGACGTCATCAACTGCATCGCCTTCGGCAACAAGGCCAACGGCTTCACCGACAACTCCCAGACGGGCGACTTCCTCTTCGAGGAGAACACCTCCGTCTGGAACGGCGCCGTCGGCTTCCGCAGCGTCAACGCGACGGGCGTCCTCGAGCGCAACATCGCCGCCGTCAACCGCCCGGGCTCCCCAACCAACGTCACCTACGGCGGCCAGGTCACCCTGCGCGGCGCGCAGATCTCCAGGGACAACTCGTGGGACAACTCGGCCCCTCTGCTCACCAACGCAAGCTTCAAGAGCATTGACATCGGCCTTGTCACGGGTGCGCGTAACAAGAACGGCAAGATCGCGGCCAGCAACTTCTTGTTGCCTGTCGATGGAGCGAAGCGGGGTGCCACCACCTCCTGGAAGTAGACCCCGCCCTGATTCGGGTGCTGGCATTTTCATTCTTCATGTACATATTTTTCCCACAAAAAGAATAGCTCTCCAATGAGACACTAGATGTTGTCATGGACCATTCTAGAACTCACATAAACTTGCATCCTGAAGATCTCTGCACACTGTCAAAGCCGCCCTAAGCGCCGATCAAGACCGCGGTGCGGGGCCGCAAAAGCAGGGAAGCCGGTGATCGGCGGCCTCAAACCCACGGCCCCGGAATCGGCCCTAGATTGTCGAGTCGGAGAGGAAACGGACACACGTGCTGGAGAAAACAAGGCTCCGTATCGTGCGATCCCGCCTTACTAATGCTGCCGTGCAAGGGAACATGCCTGGTTAAAAATCTGTAAATAGTGACGCGGTGACGTAATGCGGGTGTCAATGTGGGTGCAGGTCCCTTGCCAAGCGAGTTCCAGGTCGTGATGTGATCATGCGCGTCAATCATGTTGCGGCTTATCATCTCATCTTATCTTCACCACCCACCTAGCTAACTCATCGCATGAGGCCAGATTATAGCGTGAACGGCTAGACACAAGAAGCGGACTCATAGTTCAACTCATAATCTTATCATCCGATCAGCGCTAGTGAGCATCTTGAGCAGCACGATGAAGTCTATCGGCATCTTTCCGGGCTCGGGTGGTTTGGGCGGCAGTACCTACGAGTACCTGCGCAAGCTCCTCCCTAATGATCAAATCATCCTCATCAACCGATACCCAGAAAAGATCCCGCAAGAGCATCTCGAACTCGGAGTCAGAGTGCGCAAGGCCTCGTACGAGTCAAGCCCCTCCGATCTAGAAGCCGCGTTCGCAGGCATCGAGGTCCTCTTCCTCATCTCCTATCCAAGTCATGTGCACGATTACCGAAGAAAGGTAAGGACGCCCCTCACTGTGCAGGGACAAGACTATCTCACAGCATTCCGTCAGGTGCAACTGCCCGCCATAGATGCAGCGCGCCGCGCCGGCATCAAGCACATCTTCTACAGCTCCCTGGCCTTCGGCGGCGACTACCAGGACACCTCAATAGCAGAGGTGATGCAAGCCCACCTCGACTCCGAGCGCCACCTCACAGAAGCAGCCGCCTCCGACCCCGGCTTCACCTTCACCTCCATCCGCGAGGGGCTCTACTCAGAATCGTACCCGATCTACACGGCCTTCTTCGACATCAACGCGCCGGCGGACGAGATCCTCATACCCCACGACGGGTCCGGGCCAGGCGCCGCGTGGGTCAAGCGCAACGAGCTCGGGGAGGCGACGGCGCGGCTCATCGCGAACTACTCGTGGGACCCGGACCAGTTTGCCTACGTCAACAAGAAGATCCTGCTCACCGGCTCGAGGGAGTGGTCGCTGGAGGAGACGGTGCAGGTTCTGGGGCAAGTCGCCGGCAAAGACGTCCGAATTCGCCAGGTTGGTGTTGAGGAGTATGTCAAGCTGCCGCAGGTCGTCGCGCGCTTCGGGTCGCAGGAGAAGGCGAGGACCTGGGCGACCGCTTGGGATGCTATTCGGGCGGGAGAGACAGCCGTGGTGACGAGTCATATGAAGGACATTATCGGGCGGGAACCTGAAGCGTTTGATGTGACTATCGCACAGTTGAGACAGTCATGAAGGCATCGACGTGGATGGCTTTTCGGCGGATTCGGTGCTTTGCCAATAGCCAGACGACATGCGCGGTAAACGAGGAGGGATAAGATTCGATTTAATAATTACATTCGGGGGCTACGATGATCGAGAACTCAGCTTGAGGGAGAGAAGAAATGATCAATCGGCCTCGGCGGGAGACAGAGAATGCTGGGGCGGGAATGGAAGTGGCACCGGAGCGATGAAGGCGTCATGATTAGACTTCTGGCCAGCTTTCCGCAACAACGGGCGAATGGTTTAGTGGTATAATACTCGCTTAGCATGTGAGTGGTCCAGGGTTCGATTCCCTGTTCGTCCATTGTTTTTGCCATCTTGAGCTTTTGCACTGCTTATAGACGATCTTCTAGAGATCAAGAATTATTTGCAATTATTTTCAGCGTACCAAACCATGTCCTCATTTTCTACGGGTTTCTTGCGATTGCTGGAGATTTGCGAATGGGGACTTGCCTCGTCTTATGGTGAGAAGGTCCGTGCACAACGCCCGAGGAGGCCGAAATTCGTGAAGAATTGACGTGTGGATTGCGACATGTCCTTTTGAGTCAACTATTCAGCTGTGACCTTTTTACGTATTAAAGTCTCGTTTCGGGAAAACGGTAGGTTACACTAGTTCTCGCGCATGCTTCTGTTGTTCACTGATCGAGCGGTGTTCCTCCAAAACAGACGGCAAATACAGATCTCCGCCTGCGTGTCGTATTCCTTGTGGAACACCGGACTGCGAGGTGCTCGGAGCCCATCTCATCCCCGGTTCTCACTTTTCTGTTGTGCGCGAACTGACATCATACCTTAACATGAGATGTCATAATCTCATGTCGTCCGTTTGTCCTTCTTGTCTCAACAGCAGACTCGCAGAGAACATCGTTGCCCACCTAAGTGAGAGGATGTCGGGCTGCTCCGCATGTGTTCGTATCGGACTTTGTGATGGCAGATAAGCCTTAATTGGGGCCCCATTCGCTAAACTCACTGTTCTAAACCTAAAAATGACCCGACGTTGAAGGTTCGCGTAGAGCCATGCATCGCCATCTTCAGCTCCAAGCTCGCCATTACCGTATGAAAACGCCTCAAATCCTCTCGCACTCCATCTTGTTAGCCGCAGTTCGATTATACCACATTCTAGATTAAGCATCCTTTGCAGAGAAGCGGCTCATGCAGCAGGGCCTGCCTTAGCCTCCGCGAAGCTTCTCTTCCCCAAGTCAACAGCGCGATCCCCCCAAACTCCTGAATCCTTACCGCCGCGCTACCCCAGTTCCGGCAGGTCGACTGCGTGCAATCCGGCACTTGACCTGCCTGGATCTGCTTAACGACCGCGGGGGGGCTGGGTTGGGTTGCACCAGTCCACCCCCGTTTCTACCAGTCAATTATCGCCTCCCTCCCGAACTGCTTAATCAAGCCGTGACGCCGGTCGAACGAGAAACAAAAGAACCATGGCCAACCGGACGGATGTATTGGACAACAAGCTCAATGCGCCCCCAATCGTCCCGTCAGCGGTCAAACGGCAAGCCTATTAGCTCGCGCCTGCATGCCCCTCGTCTGATGGCTGCTGGCTGGCACCTTAATTGCTTCTTCCCTGAACCCCGGTCGTTCCCCCCTCTCGAGAAGACGGAAAATCTCCCAGCCAGAACCTACGTAGAGTCATGGACCTTCCCCCTCAGATCTGGCTCCAAAAGCTGGCCAGGCAGCTAAGACTATCCAGCTTCTGTACACGGCACCAGAAGTTACCCTGCATGCTTGCCCAGGCGGGGACTTTTGTGAGTTGTCTCTTCGCGCCTTGTTTTGATCGGGCAGGTCTCCTGTCCCTCAAGCCAAGATATCTGACGAGCTGGGCGTGCATTCGACGCGGGTCGCCATGACCTGAAAAGGAAGGTTGTAAAAACTGCCCAGGCGATCCCCGACGGTCCGATCCTGCTGTCCCTGTTGATTCTGTCGCCTTCCCCTCATCGGTCTCGCGGACGACCATATAACCAGACGACGCTGCGCACCGGTTGCGCTGGTGAAGTTCTTGTCTCTGCACTCTCGACGATACCACGCATTGTCAAGATGAAGTCGCTCGCTGTCCTGTCCACCACCTTTGCCGCCGCCTCTGCCGCCGCCGTGGCAGGGGCTAGCTCTCAACGGGTGAGCTACGACGGCACCAAGGTTTTCCGCGTGTCCGTCGGCGACGAGGTTGACCGCGTGAACGGCGTCATCAACAAGCTTCAATTGAACACCTGGAAGGGTGTCCCGAGAGCCGGCGCCCTGGCCGACATTGTCGTCCCGCCTGAGCAGGTCGACGAGTTCAACGCCGAGATCTCGGGATTGAACGTCACGACCATGCACGAGGATCTTGGCCTCAGCATTGCTGATGAGTCCAGCTTCTCAGTCTACGCCGGTTAGTAAGACCCAATCACGCATCTGAACTACCACTGACAAATTCCAGTTGGATCCGCCAACACCACTTGGTTCAACTCGTACCACGCGTATGCCGATCATCTGCAGTTCCTCAAGGACCTTGTGGCATCTTACCCCAACAACGCCGAGATCGTTACCTCTGGCAGCTCGCTCCAAGGCAACACCATCACGGGCATCCACATCTACGGCAGCTCCAAGGGCACCAAGCCCGCCGTTGTCTTCCACGGCACCGTCCACGCCCGCGAGTGGATCGGCACAATGACCAACGAGTACATCGCCTACAACCTGCTGACCAAGTACTCCACCGACACCGAGGTCAAGGGCTTCGTCGACAAGTACGACTTCTACGTCTTCCCCGTCGTCAACCCCGACGGCTTCATCTACACCCAGACCACCAACCGTCTGTGGCGCAAGAACCGCCAGACCACCTCCGGCAGCAGCTGCCTCGGCCACGACATCAACCGCAACTGGCCCTACCAGTGGTCCGTCACCGGCGGCGCCTCCACCGACCCCTGCGCCGAGGACTTCAAGGGCGCCTCCGCCGGCGACGCCCCCGAGACCGCTGCCCTCTCCGCCTGGCTGTCCAAGACCAAGGCCGCGCAGGGCCTGAAGCTCTTCATCGACTTCCACTCCTACTCGCAGCTCTTCATGACCCCCTACGGCTACTCATGCACCGCCGTCTCCTCCAAGAACACCGAGCTGCAGTCTCTCGCCAAGGGCGCCGTCGCCGCCATCAAGGCCGTCCACGGCACCTCGTACCAGTACGGCCCCATCTGCACGACCATCTACAAGGCGACCGGCAGCAGTGTCGACTACGTCAACGACGTCGTCAAGGCCGACTACACCTTCACCCAGGAGCTGCGCGACACCGGCAACTACGGCTTCGTCCTGCCCGCCAGCCAGATTGTCCCCACCGGTGAGGAGACCTACGCCGGCGTCCGCTACCTTCTTCAGAACATGAAGTAGAGTGGACCGCAGTAACTACTCAGATAACCCAAACCTAAACTTTCTTCATGTATTTACTTTACGCACTCTTGTGTATTTATCAATACAATGCAGCCACCATTGAAAACAAGCTGCTTAACTGCATGATACTCTACTCCATGTGGGTTCGTCTCTAACTTTAACCTTCACCGTTGATTCCAAACGGCCGCAATCCACTGTGATCTCCCATTGCCTCGATTGCGGCACGATACTCCTTCGCCTAGCGCTGCTAGCCTACATGTTTTCCCAGAGGCTGTTTTATTGATCTTCAATGTCTATCCTATTTTCCATGCCGTCATGCGCGGGGTTCAACGCCGAGCTCACTGCATGCTGATACGTCCTCGGCGACAGCCGGCTCACACATCAGACGAAGCTTCGGCAGCACAGGGGATTATTGGCGCCTTCACGGTAAACATCCGAGCGGATCATTCCGGACCGCAATCCTCAACCTTGATGTATGGGGGAGTGCTTTTTTCAATATTAGGCTTCTTCTCCCCAGCTGGACAGTACCGATTTTGGAAGACTACCAGCCGAAGAAGATCAAAGAACTGGTTCTTGACACAGGGAAAAACTTTGAGAACATGCTTCTTCGAAGCTCCAAGGGTGGAAGGCTTGGAGTTGATGCAATATTGCTATTGTTTGTTGAGGCCCGGGAGGGAGATGCGAGGACCTTGACAGCCCTGGAGATGTGAGGATGAGTACCCTCAATTAATAGGACGTCCACTAACCAGGACTCCTCGTCGATCCGCTCAATCCCTCCCTTAAGGTATTCTCTCCCATGTTCCTTGACCTCTGCAGAGACCCCTAGTCACAACTCCGTACCTCCTAAGGCCGAAAGTAGGCGTTCTCGTCTTGCCCAGGAAACTCAAGCGATCCATCATGCGCCGGCTTCACACCGCCACAACGGTGCTAGTAAGCGCGCTCGCGCTGCCATTCACATCGGCCTCCGAGCCTCTCGCGCCGCGCGGAGTTCAAACTCTCCCGCTCTCCGTCATCGGCCGAGACATCCTCGACACCAAGAACGAGACCGTCGCTCTCGTCGGCGCCAACTGGCCCGGCCATGAGCAAACCATGCTGCCGGAAGGCCTGCAGTTTCAGAGCATCTCCAACATTGTCACCAAGATCGCCGAGACAGGCTTCAACTCGGTGCGCCTGACGTTCGCGACCGAGATGGTGGACGACATCGTTGACAAGGGAGGCGACGTGACTCTCAAAGCGACTCTTGAGAAAGCGCTCGGTGCGGAGAATGGTACCAAGATCATGAAGCAGATCGTCAACAACAACCCCAGCTTCAACGAGAGCACCAAGCGTCTTGAAGTGTGGGACGCTGTTGCTGATGAGCTGGCGCGTCAGAACATCTACCTGCATCTTGATAACCATATGTCCAAGGCTGGATGGTGCTGCAACGTAGCCGACGGGAACGGGTGGTTTGGCGATGCTTACTTCAACACTACCAACTGGATTCGCAGCTTGTCTTACATGGCAGAGCATGTGAGTCCCGCCTCACTCTAGTCATGCTGCTCACTGTGCTGACACATGGATATAGGGCAAAGCCAACTGGAAGTCCTTTTCAAGCATTGGTCTTCGCAACGAGATACGCGAGCGATTCAGCTACGACAAACCCCCCGCCGCTCCCGCCATCGAGCCCGGAACGTGGGAGACGTGGGGGAAGCGCATGGTCCAGGGCGCCAGCGCGATCCACGCCGCCAACCCCGACGTGCTCATCTTCTTCGGCGGACGGCTGGGCGGCATCGACATCGAGGCGCCCGCCAACGGGTGGTACGCCGACGAGCCGAAATGGAACTTCTCCATCGCGGCGCTGCCGTTCAAGAACAAGTTCGTCTTCGAGCTGCATGCGTACGACCACGGTCTGAGCGATGACTGTGAAGGGTACTACGGGATGCTCGATGGCTGGGGCGCGGATGTTATGACCAAGGGGCAAGCCAACGTGGCGCCGCTGATCATGAGCGAATGGGGACATGACCAGTCGGATACATCGCGCGATTATGAGAAGAAGTTCCACAAGTGTCTGATGGACTTGATGGTTCAGAGGAGCGTTGGGTGGATGGTTTGGAGTATGGGCGGCAGCTACTACATCCGTGAAGGCAAAGCTGATGTTGAGGACTTTTGGGGTAAGTTGCGTGTTTCTGCTTTGCTATCCGCCACTGATGGGGGCAAAGACCTGTCGCTGACCGTTTTCAAGGACTTTTGGATCGCAAATGGAGTGACTACCGAGGTCGCGATTCGATCAAGAAGCTTCAGGCCGGCATGAAGGCCACATACAAGTCTTTCAACAAGTCTATGCCAGCCGCTGCGAAGGAAGTTGGAGGTAGGTAGCTCGGGCGAAGTTAGGAGGAACAGAGGTGTGTTTTTCAGCGTCGCCCCTGCTGTTCAGTCTAGCAATTTGTTGATGGCCCCTGCCACAGCCTTGGTCGGTATCTTTGCTATATTTGTATGAACACGCTGAGACTTCAAGTACGTCCGGGAGTTCACGTCTTTATGCCGAGACGAATCGCAATTATATCCCCGGATCATGAAGACGCCTGGAGAAGTGGGCCAACAGATGTCTTGATACAATGATTCCTCCTCTCCCCCCTTGTTTTAAGGTTTCAATTATGTCTTTGCATAGCACATTGCTGCCCGCTGGCACACTTCATAAGCTGCCGTATGGCTTTGACAGAGATATTTACGAGGGTCTGGATAGACCACAGGAAACCCCTCCAAAGGTAGCCTACTGGGTATCTGAATTAGGCGCGAGTCGGCCGAGGCAGCTCCCTCTCCACAACACCACGATCAAACAGATCCATAGATGTATTCATCAGTCAGCAGAAGATACCGCATCTTTAGAAGTACGAAGAATCGATTCATATCTTCCTACTTCTGGAGCTTGCTGGTTCTCAAGCTTTGTGCTGAATCATCACCGTACAGTAAATTTGAAAAGACAAATGGACTGGAATTGGGATAGGATTCTTCGTACTGCTGTAGAAATGTTCCGACACGAGCCAAACCAGATAAGATGACTAGACCACCTCAGGAAAAGACATAAAGAAAAACATCAATCCGCAAGAACCCCGTGTTCGTGCACATGATTTCGAATCTCGCAGAAACTACGAGCAAGATCAGAACGTCAAATAGCAATGAGACATCTCCCAAATGTCGCGTGTACTCCAGAGTCCATGTCTCTGTATATTGCTTGTCTCCTATCAGCGTATATAATCGGCAAGTGCTGAGCCTGCCAACTTAAGCATTGGTTGCTCTAATGGCTTCCTCGAGCTTTTTGTAGTTTGGTGCCAGCATGAGAGCAGGAATATGGTTGTAACACTCTTTCTCTCCATCGCCGTCTGGGTCGTCACTGACGCAAGGAGTCTTGTATGAAAAATGCTGCTGATCGAAGGGCAAAGGAGTCCCATCCTCATATTCGTAGCCTGTAACAGGGAAGTGTAAAGTCAGCTGACAAGAACGTCCCGTGGTCCCTTGCTCTGTCAAAATGAAGAAACCAAACTTACGGACGGCCCAGAAAACCTCAGGTTCGCCGTCTGGATTCAGCTTCGGTACCAGTGAGCATACGTTAGCAACATTCTCCAAATCTCCAACGCAGTCAGGATCGTCTGCTGGGAGACCGGTGCAGTGCAACCCAGTACACGGGGTCGGCGCAGAATATGTTTTGCGCGAGACGGTACCACAACTCTCGATAAGCTTAGGAAAAAAGACCCAACGAGAGTACTGTTCCGAGCTGACGTCCTTCATCGATCTTGTTGTAGTTATAAGTGTCGTCTTCGAAATTGACCCTAATTCCAGTAAGCTTCTACTGCAAACATCGTTTTGGAACACACGCTACGCACATTCATAGCTAACACCAGCACCAATGACTTCTTTGAAAATTCCCTCGACACCGATGGAGAAGCCGTTGGAAATAGAGGTCTCGAAACCTCCACCAAGTTCTTTGGCCTCGCCTGGGAGCATCTGATTCCCTCCCTCGCCAGGTGCTCGTTCCTCATGGCCAAGGAAACCAGTCCTCCGGAGCTCGCAGAAAGCCTGACAGTTGCTTTCAGGCACAATCTGACCACCACAAGATCCATCTTCATTCAGCCTGTTTTTGGCGTCACAGTCAAAGTGTGGAACACCGTCGTAAGCCCACGCGCAGTCGCGCCTGGAAAGGGATCGCCCTAGCGAGCGTTTCCTCGATCCAGGAACATCAGGAGGATTGGAACCGGGAGGAGGAGCTAGACTGATCCCTCCGACACCATAGGCGGCGAAGGTCAAGTTATTGACGACGTGGATACCAGTGAAGCCGCCATTGAGACCGCAGTCTTTGATGAGTTGGTCGACACCACGTCTAGCTTCGTCGCGGTTGATGGTGCGGTTGCGCTGACTGCCGTTGCAGAGACTGACGACAGTCGTGTTGACGTGCGCAAAAATGCAATCATGTTTGGCCATTGAAAAGGCATCAGATATCACAACAGTGTTCGTCAAGTACTGCGCAGCCTCCAACGAGTCTTGCTCAGTGTATCTGTTCATCTTCTCAGCATATACTCATCTGGAACAAGGACAAATCAATTGTATGTGACTGTTGATTCGAAAACATACCCACGATCTTGACCACAAACAGTGTACCGGTCAGCGCTGTCGCCGTCTCTCGGTAAGACGTGTCCAGCCGCGCGCAAGAGTAGAAGGAGGCGGTTCAACATGGTTGCCAATGACCAGCTAGAGTGCGAGAAAGAGTCGGGATTTGTATATGGAAGAGAAGAAAGGGTCTTGTCAGTAGCAAAATCTGAGCGTGGCGATGGTGAAGAAGAGAATTGAAAGCTTTCGGCGAACAATCAAGCCAGCTTTATATAGTTTTCATCCTCAATCCTCATCCACGCTCCTCAGAATTGACTTGCGCCTCTACAAGTCATGTTTCAAATGCAAATACATTAGACATATCTCTAGAAAGCCCAAAACATTCACTCGCCGTATAGATGTTCCAAGCAGCTCAGTGAAGTCGCGGTGCTCATCTCGACCGAGCCCAAAGTCTCGCGCACCAACAGCCCCCACCTGCCATTCATCCTCCACACCTTCCAGGCGAAGGCGATCTAGATCGTTTCTTGACTGTTTGAATTCCGACATGACTTGATCTCTGCCTCAAGGTTTGGCTGAGGCACTTCTCATGTTGACGAGGCTCGCAGTGATCAGCTGATTCTGAAAACGGTTCGCTTGGACTTCTTCCGAAGATGTCTTTCGAATTTCTCGGTCCAGTCACTGCTCGTGAGAGGCGCAGCAGCGCAATATGTTCCTTTTCTACATTTCGCGTTTCGAAAATGCAGTTCCGCGACTAGGTATTCCGCCGATCTATAGCGCGAGCCACGATGGGCATTGAGGGCAATACTCTGTTCGCCAAGTCTGCAAGCTTCCAACAGAGGCAAGCCAAGAAATTCGATATTCCAACGGCATGAAGTCTTATTTGAAGTTGTGTTGTGTCCAGGGTTATCCACCATCCTTGTGACGGGCCGCAAAGGTGATTTCAAAGAAATACGCGAGCTTCGTATGCTGTTGGAACATGTTGACAGAAGATGGGAAGAGCTTTATTGGTCCAACAAGATTAAGAGGCAACCGGTTGGTTAAGAATCTCGTATTCCAAGACATCCGGATAAATACTGTGGAGTCTGGACCGTCTGGATTGAGCGATTCACCCGCCAAGCCTGGCTTGGCGGACTCGGGGTTGATTGGCACCACCAATCAGGCAATGTCAAAGCAGCTACATGAATGTGACCGTAACTGTCGAACTGAGCCTGATTAACACAGCCAGTCAAGTTTGAAAGGGCTGCGGCACAGCAGCTGTGTAAATTTGAATCCAAGGTTCGGAGTACAACATACGTCATCCTGAGTTGGTCATTAAAGAGACAGCTGAGAGTTCAATCTTTTGTGACAGCATTGCCCGTACCCACCTATAAGAGAGACTTAGGCCAAATTGCCCACCTGATAGTAGCGCGGAGTCAAAGTTTTGTCAACATCGTCAGCCTTCTTTGAAGGGGGATCCGTCATTCAAGCCATTCTACACGTTCGCCCGCCATGGACCAAATCCCCGTGGTCAACGAAACGCATCGAACACATGTCAGTCATGGGCTTCCTGTGTGCTCTCTGAAGTCTGAATATTATTACGATCTAACATATATGTCTGACGTATCTCTCTAGCTCCAAGAGCGATGGCACCAAAATCCACACGCGTGCGCGCGGCCTGCCCCTGACCTCGGGGTGCCCATTGTTTGCCGCACGATAAATGACGTTATCTTTACTCGCGGATATCTTGTCAGCCCTGGAGCAGACTTTGACCTCTTCGAACATTGCTGTCCGAGCATCCGGAATGGCACGAATGTCTACACGACACAGCGGTTTTGCCAATCCATGGCATGCTTCACCCATCAACCAGAGGTAGCCATCAATTGGCCAAACTGTGTCAGAGAGGCAGCAGGAAAGAAGATAGACGAGCTTAAAGCTGAGGGTAGGAAGTTCAACTACACCAAGGAAGTATTTCAGGGAAAATGCGAGTGGATTGACTACGCTTCTCTCAAGAAGGAGCTTCAGTACAACAAGAGCGAGTCTAGACAGTTGGCTGTGAGCAAATTCGTCATACTTGCTTTGACTTTGACGTCTATAGTTGGGGCTCACTTCATCTTGTAGCTTCCATTGTGTATCACGAAGAGGGATTTGTCGAAGGTTAGCCAGACGCTCGATGATAATGTACTTGTATTGTCCTGGGTCGTGCTTGAATTGCTAGCACAGTAGCACAATTTGTACTTGGATGGATCTGGTGAGAAGAGCATGAAGTACCTCAAATGCGTAAGTAGATGAGGATCTTGATACTGGATGCCGAATTCTACGATTGCAACTCCTGCTACTTTCTTACTCATTCGTGCAATTACAATCCTTGCCTAATGCTGGTCTAATCTATCGCCGACACCAAACTCCATCCGCTAGGCCTCAAACCTACCCAGGATACACTTGCTGTCCCTCAAACCAAGTTTCTACAGCCTTTGCCTGCAGAGCCTTCTCGGGCTTCCATTCAAGATCAAACACAGCCAAATCAGCCCTCTTACCAACTTCAAATGATCCTACACGATCGTCCAAGAAACAACTCCTTGCCGCACCCTCCGTGGCCCCGGCCACAACATCACACATGGACAGCGCGAACTGGGGATTGACAACTGTCTCCAACTCCGGCTCGCGGGCCGACCTCCGCGTGGTTGCAATGTAAAGGTTGTTGACAATGTGATGCGGCGCAGTCGGCGCGTCAGAACCAATAGCCACGGGGGCTCCCCCGTCGGCGAAGTCGCTGTACGCGAAAGCGCGTCCACAGCGGTGTTCGCCAATGAGCTTCGGCCATGCGCGTAGGATGGCAGGGTCGGAGTGAACAGGCTGAACGGAGGCTGTGATGCCCAGCTTACCCAACCGCTTGGCGTCCTCCGCGGTTGTGACTTCGAGGTGCTCGATACGAGGGCGATGCTCCGGGCCGACATACTTCTCGAGCACATCGATGGCGTTGGCGACTGTTCGGTCACCGATGGCGTGGAGCGCCACTTGCAAGCCGTGTTTTGTCGCTGCTTCCACAACGGGACCCATGTGTTCCGGTGACCATACGGGGTCGCAGTTCTCGTTGTTGTGGCTGTATGGCTCCTTCAAGGAGGCTGTGCAGGCGTCGATGATGCCATCGCATACCAGCTTGATACCCACGAGTCTGCAGTCGGGGTCCGTCTCCAAGTTGAACTCTTTGGCGAGTTCTGCAGCCCTCTCAACCTGTCTGATGTTCTCCGCATCATTGTCCCTCGGCAGGATCATCCAGTAAGCAGCGAAGCGAATAGGGAACGGTCGACCGGCTTCCTTCTCCCTCTTGCGATAGTTCTGCAGCGCTTCCCATCCCTCCTCTTCCATTGCCATGTCGATGAGACCAGTGAATCCAGCACTCGTGTAGTCGTTGACAGCGGTTTTGATTGCCGATATACGATCTTCCATCGTGGAAGTCCTGGCCATGTACAATGGAATCCACTTCATGCTCGCTGCTTCCGAGAGCAGACCACTCGGCTTGCCAGTCTTGGGGTCGCGCATGATCTCACCACCAGGAGGGTCCGGCTCATTGTCCAGGTCCAGTTCTCTCAGAGCGGCGCTGTTGCACCACGTAGAGTGCAGGTCCTTTGCTGTGATCAAGATTGGACGAGGATCCAAGTCGTCAATGAGCGAGGCTAAGGGACCCTCTGGTGTCATGAAATGCATCCAGCCACTGCAAAAGATACGCGCCTGGTCCGGGTTGGCGGCGGCATGGTCTTTGATAGTCTTCCTGATATCCGCTAGGCTCTTGCACTTGTCCAGAGGCAATTTCTGCAAGGTCTGTCCCAGCTGAGTCAAGTGAATGTGTCCGTCGAGGAGACCAGGCAGGACGTGGCGGCCGCCAACATCGCGAACCTCAGCTCCTGCATCGATAGCGCTCTTGACTTCGTTTGCTGAAGCTTCGCCGACGAATGTGATAAGGCCGTCCTTGATCACGAGAGCCTCGGCGAAGTTGGCCTCCGATCGCTGTCCAGGGGGCGCCTTGTTTGACCGGAAGAACCTTCCGTTCTGGAAGACGACGTGCTTTGAAGTCGTCATGCTGGGTTGCTGGGACGTCTGAATAGTGTGTCTGACAACTCAGCCGCAACTGGAGATCCTGTCAACCTTGTACCTTGGTGAACGAAAGCTTAGTAAGTATAGCGCATGCCGCAACGATTGTGAAAATGTGGCAAGATCAGAAGGAGGGGTGAGGTTGCATGATGGTGTGATAGCCTAGATAGCTAAGATAGGTAGGAGGGGCATGCGGGGTATCATATCCGACATCTCGGCCGGCCGCTCGGCGTTGCATTATGGCACGCGGGGTGGGCTTTCGGCGGCAAAAGAAACAGCGCAATGCCTCCGTGATCGGTGAAAACGATATTGAGGAGGGCTTGGCAATTTGGAATTTTGTTCTGGCGAGTGAGGGAAGCTTGGAACCCGAGCCCATCACGTAAGATGGTGGGGTCCCTGTGGGTGGCGTTGCAACGCGGTTGCAATGCGATTGCTAGTTTGGGTTCGGGTTGAAGGTTGGAATTGTCGAAGCGATTCAACCGGGACTAAAATAGTCAAGTCTTTAGCAAATCTCAGAGACGTAGAGCTAAGAGATTGCATAACAGCAGGGATATTAGGCATGTTGAGAACAACATTACAGAGCGACGGGAGAACTGGCCTCTCCCCCACAGCTGTCCGCGCGGATGTCGAAATTCTATTGCCGAGTTGTACCAGACTCTTCGGAAAAGGTCCGGAAAGGAATGTGAATGAGACTGAATTGATATCAAATTTATTTTACACCAATATTAGTTTAAGAATACATCTGAGCGCAACAGAAGGCTGGCAGCTTCAGTCTGTGATCAAGACTTGAAGACTAGTCGTTGACATGTGCTTAACTCGACTGCAGCTTGTGTGACCAAGTCATCCAATAGCAAGAGTCATATACGAACTTCTTCAATTGCTCTCACAGACGGCTGAAAACCTACCTACTTATCAACTTGTCCCTACTGTGTCGTTGATAACGATATCTCGTCATCCATTTGTGCAGACTAATCTGAGCAGTAAAGTCTTCACTGATCCTTTAGTGGCTTTTTTACAAAGACTCACATAGGAAGATTTTGCGCTGTTTCCTTTCATCGTGCTGATTGCCTTCATCGTTGCCTAGGTCCAGCTACACGCTCAGCTTTGTAATGCTTAAGCTCCGGCGATATCGTGTTGCCTAAGTTGTGGATCCTTCTACCCTGGCCATGCTGAAAACAGCCTCTCAGCGCAGAATTACAATTGACGAAACCTGCAGGGTTGAACCGATGCCAGAAAAGACGCCGATGAAATACGAATCCATTTGCCACCTAAAATAAGTGAACCGAACCCCCAAATGGCAAGTCTATGACGAACGTGGTTGGTCACGTTGCACAGAGGGATTCAGAGCAGGGTTTCTCAGCCACCGCGCTGTCAACTGTCAACAGGCAACCATCCCACTTCAATCAACCCCGCAATCTTCAGCGCACCGGCCAAGTTGTGAAAAAGGGTCCAAAACAATTTAATTGTCATGTGACCGCGGTGGTTTTTGTCCCGCACCTTTGCCAGCCCCTTACGCGCGCGACTGACCGTCTCTTTGGTGGTGGTTGCCTGCCTGCATGCCCACTTGAAGATGGAGAAGAACAACGTGAAGCGGATATCGTAAGTTGATCTTAGCATCACAACTTGTATCAGAAAGATGCTAAACATGTAATTAAAAAAAAGGTGTAAACGGTGTCAACAGAGAAAGGTACCGCGGTATTTGTAATCCCCGGAGTCCCTCCGATATCGCCCGCTCCGTCTTCGCCGATGGCCGTCGGCCACCGCCGCATTGTGGAAGTCTCGTCCGGCTGACAACGGCGCCGCTCTCAGATCCGATGTTCCCGCACATTCCCGTGCGCCAATTGCTCCGCAGCTTCGGCTAAGTGCGAGTTTCGGGAGAGCGACTTCAAACGGCCGCCGGTGTCACGTGAGTATGTTGCGGCACTGGAGTCTCGCATCGCCTCGCTTGAGGGCTTCTTGGCTCGGCTCAAGGAGGCTAGCAACGATGAGCGAAACCAGATTTTGGACGAAGTTGAGATCAAAGACTACGTGCCGTCTTTCTCTAGCTTGCCCCTGGAAGATGAAGCATCGTTGAGTGAGGCTTTGACCAAGGCGACCTTGCAAGAGACTTTGGATGGTGAGGTTCTTAAGAAAGTGGATGCAATATGTTCTGGTGACTGACAGTCCAGGCTCTATGATTTACCACGGCCCAACCAGTATCTTTCAAAATGACTACGGAGATACTTGTGGCAGCTCATCGGGCAACTCGAAGAAGTCCCCCTTCCAGGATGACAGAAGCAACCTGATCAACCAGACAATGCGTTTGTGCCTGGGTCTTTTCTTCTACTGGCAGTATCCACTGTTCATGTTCATTGACAGGGAGGCTTTTGTAGCTGAATTCGAGGAAAACCCCATCGACGGCGACTTTTGCTCTCCTCCTTTGATCTATGCCGCAGCTGCAATCGGGGCCCTAATGTCGAAGGATCCTGAAATCAGGTCCCGGGCGCAGGGTTTCGCGGATACGGCACAAAGTATCCTGACAACGGAGGGCCTGAGCGCCCCGAGACCAACCTCTGTGCAGGCTTTGCTTTGCTGTGGATATTACGAGGTCGGACAAGGAAACATTTCGAGGGGCTGGATGTTCGCTGGTACGCTAAGGTGATCCCATTGCCGCATTATTCGATCGCTCACGCGAAAGGCAGGTATGGCTTTCAGAATGGGCCAGGACATTGGCTTTCAACGAGAACCGACCCACTGGGGCTCAGAAGACAGGCCGAACTCGAAGTCGCCGTTTCCTTTCGATAACGAGTTTCGACGCCGAATATACTGGGGCTGTTTCTTATCTGACAAGTTAGTCTTGCAGGTTATTGCCCAATCGGTGGCGCGCTCTAATTCGTGTGCAGAATCTTCAGTTTGTTTCTAGGGCGCCCGACCTTCATGTACGAGAATGACGCCGATGTCAATTTGAGCGAGCCACTGCCGTCAGTTATCCTTAGAAGCTTGCATTACCTTCCGCTGACAGGACCATAGCCATGACCCTCCAGTATGGGAAAACTGGCTCTTCTCCCATGACCTTGGCTTTCTGAAAACGGTACGCCCGGCTGGGCCAAAATTGACTCTGCTGTTCAACCAGCAAATAGAGTTAGCCCGAATAATCCACGACATGCTTTCTACGACATTTGCGCCTAGGAAAAAGACCGATGCGCATGCTAGGCGGTGGACTGAGGTGTCGCTCAACAAGCTGAACGCCAGACTTGTTGCCTGGCATGAGGCTCTTCCGACCAATATGAGATGGAAGAAATGGTTTACCAATAAGGATAATCTGCAAGTCAACGTGGCTATTTTACAGTAAGTATTTTATTCTCTGACTTATATGGGAATAGTAGACGGAAGTACTCACACTCTTGTCTTTTGAAGCACTCTCTACCACAGCACACGCATCAGCCTTAATCTGCCCTTCATAGCCTCGATAGGATCCATGCCATCGTTGTCAGAAGACAAGCCTGAGAACGAGAAGAACCCGCTTGCTCAGTCGTTCAGAGTATGTCGAGCGGGGGCAGAGGGTATCGTGGATGTCTTGCAGCGCTTCAAGAGTGAACATACTCTCGGCAATGCGCCTCTTCTTTTCGTGGGTGGCTGCATCTTGGCTATGAATGCGATATTAGTTACTTGTAGGCACATGAGCAATCCCTCGTCACTAGCCAACGACACCCTGCTGCCTATAGTGGACGACGCACTGCAAGACATGGCTCATTCGTGGTCACTTGCGGGAGAGGCCAGGCTGAAGTTCAAGAGCGTGCTGAATGCGAAGGCCCGTCGCAGTGCTGGTCCACCTACAGAGGCAGAGAAACATGCCTCGGGATCTCGCAGCCCCTCAGAAGTGCCCACGTCGGTGCCGGTGCTGCATGAAGAGCTTTCAATAACAGCCGCAACGACTTCAGCGATTCATGTTGCATCCGCGCCGGACCCCAATGTGGCCTCGCCCGGGCCTGGTGTGCCCATCGATCCTACTCTCGTCATACCGGGGGATGAATCACCAGGAAACATGGGAATAACAACACAAAGCGGTGACTTGGAAACTCCTGGACAACATGTCTGGGAGCCGATGAGCGTTTCGGACAGCGAAGCGGCGTATTGGGTTGGAGTAGGCGACAATTTCCTGGCTGAATCAGATTTGAATTTCTTTGACGGTGTGCCGGAGTTTGACTGGTCAGATCAGCCACCGATACCATAATGATTTGTGAGAATTTGACTTTTTGGGGTATTTCTGATAGTAATAAACTTGGGTAATAGCGGATCTCGATATTCTTCCTCACATCCACCGTTTTCTTTCGCAAAGGGTCTTACGTGTCGCCATCTTATGCCTTCGGTCGGAATTCATCGATAACACTGAATGGCTTGGTGTAGCTCAGCTCAGTCTTGTAATCGTGGGGGAGGCCAAAAACCTTGGGCCCAGCAATCTCGAGGGCACGCTCGGTTGCCCAAAGGGGATGGCCCGCCATGATCATGACGGCCACCTTTAGTCCGTATCTGTATTCCTGGACACCAATGGCTTCGCCAGTCGAGGTGTCAAGGAGGAAGATCAAGTCGGGAACAGTCGCGATGACCTTTTCAAAACAGTTAGCATCATTGCCAGGAAAGGTGTCAATGGTAATCAGGCTCACCTTCTCCGTCCCGTCCTCAAGCTTGCCCAAAACGCCGAGGTTCTCATTCATGAACGGAACAACAACTTCCTTCAAGCCCTCGCCAACTCTGTCCGTATCCGTTTCCATTTCGCTCTCACTCAGTCTCTCAACGGTCACCTTGCCCAGACTGTGTGCCGTCGTTGTCAGGGTGCTTTCAACACCACGAATCTTGCCCTGGAACAGCACCTTGGCGCTACCAGAACCCCCAGCAGCCTCGATCAAGTCCTTGGTGACCGTTGAAACTGTGCCGGCTTGCTGCGCCAAAGCGACTACGCGTCCCAAACGCCATGCTAGTGAGTAAGTGTTGGGGATGCCGACCTCGCGCATTAGCTTTCCGGGGATGGGACGGCCGGCGGCGCCGGCTGCTGAGCCCATGGCCACGCATGCATCACGAATAGCAATGCCTGCTGAGGTCTCATCGGTTTGTGTCGCGGGGATGACAACGTTGTGACCGGTTCCACTGCAGAGAGTTACAGGGAGAAGCTCGTTGACGGACTTGGCGTGGATGTACTGGGAGACCATTTCGAACTGGGGGTAAGCTCGGCCTGTGGACATAGTGTTAGCAATACGAACGGTGTGTTGGAATCCATTAGTCTGAGAAACATACCCATCATATCTCCGTCAACCGTGGGGATATCGTAGTACCGTGAGCTTCCCCAGATAAGGGTAGCGACGCCATTTGCTCCGCCGATCTCGGTGGCAATCAGTCTCTCAAACTTGGTCTTCATCTCCTTCTCCATCTCCTGCATGGCATGCCATACGCCGTGTCCTCCGGGACGCTCGATACTAACAGCCGGTGTACCGACACTAGCAACGGGCGGCATCATCTCCTCGTCCTTTAAGTCCTCGATGCGAATGATCTTCATTGTCTCTCCTTCTGTAAGAAGCTGTCTCAACTGGAGATAAGGGGCGTATGGAGACCCGCCGCCACCGCAACCGAGGATGTAGCAGCCGATAGACAAGAACCTTAGGTCAGTCTCGGAGAGAGCCCAGAGACCGCTCGACTCGATCTGCGGGCGGTAGGTCTCAAGATCGACGGTATCATCCTCGTCGGCATCACCAGCGTCTGTGGTTTCATGCTTTTTGGTCTCCTCGAACATCTCCTCGTCAACAAGTTGGTCAGGGGCAGCTGTCTGAGTCATCTCCGAGTAAACCCGCTGATGGTCCGCAGGCAGCGCAACCTCGATCTTGATGGAGGTCTGGTTCTCCACATACGGCACGCCAGCCACTTCTTCGTGGAGGACCGTAACAGAGCTCGAGTCACCGCCCTTGGCTACAGCGTTCTCGATGGCTCTAGCCTTAACCTCCGCAATGCCGCCCTGGATATCTGAGCCGTAGACAATAGTCTCCGCTGAGCCGTATATCTTGGCGATTGCGGCACCGATGGCATTAGCAACGCCAGCATGCTCAGGCAGCACCACTTTGCTCACACCGGTGAGCTCTGGCGGGCAAAGAACGGAGCCACCTCCGACCAAGATAACGGTGCACGGCTCGGGAGAGAGTTTGGCGCGATCGATGACAGATTCCAGCATCTTTCTGACTCGCGCCTTACCCTTCTCAATAGTGTCGGTCGGCAAGGCAACTGTGGTGTTGCCAATCTTTGCACCCGATGCAACAGCGATATCTGTCGCCGTGGCCACCTCGCCTCCGAAGCACAACGCCTTAGTAACGAGGTCATGGCCGACGCTATCGGGTCCAACAGCAACAGATCCATCGTCGCCAACGTGTAGGATGGAACCTCCGCCCAAGCCGATACTCTCGACTGAAGGCATCTCGAGGTTGACCTTGACGCCAGCCAGGGCTGTGTAGCTCTTGGATAGACGAGGGTATCCATTCTTCAAAAGATAGCCCACGTCAGAGGTCGTGCCGCCAATATCAACAACGATACTGCCAGATTGATCGATCGCGTCCGACGCAAGGAAAGCAGCACCTCTGATGGAGTTGGTGGCACCCGATGAGAAGATCTTGATGGGCGCCTGCATGGCTTCGGAAAACGGCAGAAGGTGGCCAGAGTTGGAGGTCAAGTACAGCGGACACTGAAGACCTATTCTACGCATGGCTCCGATGAAAGCCCTGATCGTCCGCTGAGCGAAGTTGAGAATCGAGGCATTCAGGATCGTGGCGTTCTCGCGGGCAAGGAGACCCGGACCTGCGATATTGTGAGATAGGACAATGTTGACATCTTCTCCAAGCTCATTGCGAAGAATCTTAGAGACCTCTTCTTCTTGGTGGTAGTCTTTGTCGGTAGAGCAACCGATCCCAATAATGGCCACGTTCTTCAGCCCTTTGGACTTGATGATGGCCGCTTGCTCGCGGATCGCTGCCTCATCGATGGGTCCGATAAGTGTGCCGTCGATATTGCATCCGCCAGGGATGATCGCAGAGTGTCCATTGATGATACGCTTCAGAGCTTTTGGCCAGTCTGCGAAGGGCGGTGTCCCCGTGGAAAAGTTGTGGGATGCCAAGCGAAGGACTGCAATCTTCTCGACACGCGACGTGTCTCTCTCAATGATTGCGTTCAAGAAATGCGTCGTGCCGATGGCGAGAGCAGTGATGCTCGCCGGGTTGATGGTTGACGTGTCCAGCAGAGCTTTCAGAGTTGCCTGAACAGAGAGCGTCACGTTGGAGGTGGTCGGGGCTTTGTGAGACGCTACCACGGCGTCCGCACTGGTCTTGGAGACATTGAGCAAGACGCTGTCCGTGTTAGTACCTGGAAGATACGGTTAGTTTCCAGACGCAGAGGAGTCAGTGTAAGTGGCACGGGTCCGGGGGCCCTGTCGGTCGCTCACCTCCGACGTCTACTCCCACCACCAACGTCCCATCCGTCGAGGCCATTTTGACCAGACTTTTCGTGCGACGGGCGCTGAAAATTGTCGCTATGGCTGTTACGCTGCGGAAAATTGGCTTTTTTACGATTCCAAAGCACGCCACGTTTGACTTGATTGAGGCGATCGCAGGCAAAAGGGCTGTTTCGTCGTCAGGAGCGGCTCTCGGTGATGACCTCCGTGTACTCTGAAGGTAGTTGATGCGGGCAGATTCAGCCGGGAGGTGGGGTTCAAGTAACGGAGTCCAACTCCGTTCATCGGCGACCGTATGCGACCCTATCTGGGTTGGGCGCACTAAAAGTGAGTGACCCTCTCGCTAATGCACCCGCAACCACTTTTGCCAGGGCTACGCGTATGGGGAAGGTGGATGATATGCAGACGGTTAGGGCGTCTCGGAGTTAACCCTTCATCCCCATCTTCGCCTCTATTGGCCTTGAGTTAGAAGACTGATTATGATCGATGAAAGAAAGTTATATCTCGGCACCATCCTTAAGGATTCGCATCTTGCTAGCTCAATTTCAGGTGCCTGACTAACTGGCTAGTTATAACACGAGTGTTATCCGAACGATGATAGGACAATGCGAAACTTCACGATCACGCGATATCTGTGGCAAGTGTTGACATAACTGTCTGTGGCAGGTAGCAATATTCAAAGTACAAGTCCAAGGCGGATCTACACTTCGTTACGAATGACTCGTAAGAACGGAAAGGCTGCAATTTTGACAAGTCCAGCGAACGCTGAACTCCTATCACCCGCATCGACGACAGCGGCCATAATTGTATTTTGTCCAATACACTTCACAAGAACCCTATGTTTCTGTCGCGGAACTTACACTTCTTTCATTTTGGATTCGAAATTGGCTTGAAAAAGCGAGAAAGACAACGTAGAGGGAATCACACAGAACGCAGCTGATGGAAATATTGAAACTCAGAAACCTGACTCAGTCACTGTGGAAGACGCCAGTGGAACCAGCAAGATGCAAGCATTCTGGGGGAAGCTTGGGAAACTGACAATCGTACAGGCAGAGTGGTGAGTCCCGAACGGGATGCTTGCAGTCTAGCCCTGCAGTTACTTACTTTCCATACGTCGGCGTCGGCTCAACACTATCGATATTACCGCATTCTCACGTGAGTCGACTATTTCTCTTGCTTAGGGCTATATTCATGTTATCGCCATTTCTTCTAGTGTAGGCTCCGTTGCAAGAAAAGACTGAGAGACCCGCCTGAGTACGTAAGATGATTGTAATATCTTACCGACTGCTTTCTGGCAGAAATACTCATGACTTTGTCGAGAATTAGAGGCAGTCAGTCGGAGACTACCTAACACGAACACATAGTATTCTGGAGTACACTCTGACGAAGCGACGATATCCCGAGTTGATGTGAGAGAAGAGGCATCAAAGTTGATATTAAAAAGATCCCCAACTATGGTTCGCATTAGCGCCTGAGTATTTCAAAGGATCTTTGGGTTTGTGTTCGAATGTTGGACACCTATTGAGTGACTTTTGGTGCCAGCTGTGTCGTATCGGCGGGCATCCTGGCTCGTACTGATATCCTTAATTCAAAAGCAACTAGAGACTCATACCTGTCTCTCTTTTCGAGTGCAATGCCCCTTTTGAATTGAATGATACGCTTTCAACATTTGACTACAAATAAATCCGGAGCCCAAGTCCGTCATCTTCATGAGCCCCGCTGTGACGTGACCAGCCAAATCCCGGGTCGGGGGATCCAGCAGGCAGCATTAGCGCAATCCGAAGCTATCAACAGCGGTCCGGCCCACTGTACGATAGCTTAAATACCCCTCCGCGGGGTTCCTCGCCGCATCTGAGTCAATTGGAGAGCAAGCAGCATCCGCGATGTCGGTCATAAGCGAGAGCAAACACGGAGTTGAGTACCTCACGGTCGATTCTACGTTCGGGGCAGTCAAGGGGTTCATCAACAAAGATTATCCGAACGTTGCCCAATTTCTCGGTATCCCCTTTGCAGAGCCACCAATAGGATCCCGACGCTGGCTTCCTCCCACGCCGAAAGTGCCTCCGACAGCGATTGATGCTACGAAATTCGGGCCCTCCTGTCCGCAACAGAACAAAGGCGGCAGACCTTCAGTGTACAACACAGATGTTCCTGAACTTCAGATCAGTGATGAGACTTCCGAAGATTGCTTGTCGCTATGTATATGGGCACCAAAAGAGGCAGTTGAAAGCGCATCAACAACCAGACTGCCCGTCATAGTCTTCATCACTGGCGGCGCGTTTCTCGTTGGCGGCACAACTGTACCATATCAAAATCCCACGCCATGGGTTGAAAGCAGTCAGAGACATATTGCAGTATCCATCAAGTAAGGAACGTTGATCAAAAAGCTCAGAATCCTACTGATTCCGAAATGCAGCTACCGCCTCACAATCTTTGGCTTTCCAAATGCCGCGGGCCTCAACCCTCATGAGCGAAATCTAGGCCTCCTTGACCAGCGTCTCGGTCTGGAATGGGTGCACAAGCATATTGCATCTTTTGGCGGCGACCCGTCGCGAATGACGCACTTTGGTCAGTCCGCGGGTGCTCGCAGTATAGATGCTCACTCTTTCACGTACCCCGACAAGCCTCTGGTGAGAAATATTATCATGAACTCTGGCTGCGCGCTGCCTCCACTTCCAGTGAGTGATCCTGGGTGCACACACTTCAGCTTCCTAGCAAAGTCTATGGGGTTCGAAGGTGGTGGCGCTGTCGCCGAGCTGGAGTTCATGAGGCAGCAGCCAGCTTGCAAGCTCGTGGATGCGATCCGTGAGCACTGGGCGACGAGTGAGAGGCCTTTCTTAAGTTTCAGGCCTATCGTTGACGGTTTTACCATGTTTGACGACTACGAAGAGCGTGTCCAATCCGGAAGGTTTAGCAAGCTTGTAAGCCTACTTGATTCTAAGTCTTTAACAGACATGAGAATATTACAAGCTGACCATCACCAGCCAGCGATCTGTGGGACGATGAATGACGAAGGCACAGCAGTAGCGTTGTATAACCCCGAAGGTCCAGACCCAACGGTAGCAGAGCGAATCACAAAAGGTTACTTCCTTGGACCTATGGTCAAGATGGCAAGGTAATAAACAATCTCAACCACGAGTGAGGTGTACAAAGCTGACCTTGAGATAGGGCGCGTTCTGCCCATGCTCCTACATTTCGTTTCTTGTTCAAAGACTTTGCGCCACCTGGCTCCAGTTCGTTTCCCAACATCTCACCGCGTCCCTGGCTTCGCGCGTATCACAGTTCAGACATGCCCTTGGTCTTTGGCACACATTCATGGGCGAGGGGTCCTTCGACAGCACTTGAGGAAAAGGTCTCTAAAGCCTGGCAGGACCTTTATGTTGCATTCGCAGAAGATGGCCCGGATGGGCTAAGAAAGTCAGGTTGGAACGACATGAGTGACGGTGAAGGAATTATCATAGGTTGCGGTGAAAAGGGGTGGGAAGTAGCCGCTCTTGAAGAGGTCGACCGATAGTGACATTATCCTAGGACGGTATGATCACTCTACTTCACACAGATTTAATGTTATGAAGGCCAAATCCAGGCTTCGAGTTCTTCTATGCCATACGTGTGTCGCCTTCCGGTCGGGCGATGTTTCTCCTATATGCTCAACTCTCAAGATATACATTTTCGCAAATATCTCCAAAAACCTCCATGGTTCTCTGATATCCAGCGATCACCTCGTCAACACGCTTGGCCACATCTCTCCCGAGGGGCAGCACTCTTTCAGCTTCTTTTCCTTTCCCTATACCAGTGCCAGTGATTACTTCGTAGATCACTTGAGACGCTTTCAGATGATCACCGTCTGCGGGGAATCCATCTGTGGCGGACGCCGCCATGACTTGGTACACCTTCTCCATTGCACTTCCCTCATAATCCGCCGGAGTCGGTGTCCTCGCCAACTTCACCGATGGGCCCATATTGGTGTCGAATGATCCAAGGGCCACTGACAGTACACGGACTCCAAAAGGAGCCATCTCTTTGGCAAGGACTTTGCCGACACCTGCGATTGCGACAGTCAGCTCGAGACGCTGAGAATATCATGCTTACGTACCGTCCATAGCAGCCTTCGCAGCAGCGTAAACTGCCATCGATTCTCGACCCTCCAGCCCTGCGCCTGAGCTGATGTTGACGATAGCGCCGGTCCTCCTCTCTCTCATGTGCGGTGCCACGGCTCTCATCAAGCGATATGTCCCAAAGAAGACAGTATCCATCTGCGCTCGGGTCTCCTCTTCCGTAAATCCTTCAGCTGGGCCATGGATAGACCACCCGGCGCTGTTCACGAGAACATCGATAGCAGTGCCATTCTTCTCAAGATCGTTCACAGCATCTCCTGATTTTAGATCATCGACATCCAACCGTAGCCATTGCCCGCCGCCTTTCTCAACTTCTTTGACCAGCTCGGGGGTCTTCTGGGGATTGCGTGACGTCGCAATCACATGGTGTCCGTTTTTCAAGGCAATTCGTGTCAGAGCTAGGCCGAACCCTGAAGAGCAGCCAGTGATGAGCCACGTGAGGGGTCTATCGGGGACAATAAGCTGGTTTGACATATTGAGTAGTTGATGATATTGTGTGTTGTGAAGGCGACACAACGGCGAAAGCCTATACCCAGAAACTTCCTCAAATATTATAAGCCAAAAGCTCTCGGCTTACATCAATTTTAAATCCGTAGGCCCGACCGCCCCTTATTAGTCTCCGGCGACTTCTTTGACGGCCCCGCATCGGCCGCATAAGGCGGTCCAGCCGTTTCCGGACTTAAGGTGAGCCGGCCGTGGCTAAGCTCCGTCCATGTGAGGTTGAGTCTTACAAAGATCCAAACGCCATAATTCATAGGGTTCACTCTCGGGTAGGCAATGGGAGAAGACCGCCGGATTTCAGTATGCGGCCGGTGAGCACCCCAATCATGTGAACTTTCCAAAAGTCGATGCGCGAGGATGGATGCAAGGCCCAATCGCACGATGCGAACATGCGCTTAGCCAGCGATAAAGTTCAAGTTACGGGATATGAATATAGGGTGAAAGATTGTACTCTAATCATTTTCTATTAAACCGTTATCTTACACGCAGGCGCATGCTGGGCAAGCCTCGATGGAGAGCACTGGTTACCTTGGTTGTGGAACAGCGGTTGAGTACATAAGCAGATGCTTCGGAGCCTTCAGCAAGGTCGGTTAGCTCAGTTGGTTAGAGCGTGGTACTAATATGTCATCTGACATGTTCAGTAATGCCAAGGCCGGGAGTTCAAGCCTCCCACTGATCACACCTTTTTTGGGCATTTCCTAGGATCTAACACGTTGTTTTTTTTCATTGGATTTGTCAACTTCTTAACTCTTGAAATTTTATTTTTTTTGATGTAAGCTTTTCAGAGGGTGAGTCGCCAGGCAAGAAGAGGGAAACGGAAGCCCCACCTGGTATGAGCACTGTTTACTAAATTTAATTGAAGCTCTGTCATTACGAGATCATGTTAATTGTTTGATAGGATCCTCAGATTACTAGAAACGAGGAACTCTTATGGCCTCACAGTAAGTAGTCTTGATAACATCACTCAACCCGTGGTTGTAGTCAGCGCCATATTAGGGAAAATGTCGATAAGTCTGTCGGTCGGGAGGTGATGGCGCTGGACGACAAGCCGAAGTTCACTTCCCAAGAAAGCGGGGCTTATCTGAATGCGCTTCTTTTTCGCCCCTTTTGTACCTTTTTTTGTCTTGCAGGGTAGGTCATCCCGTATGGTCCTCGAGTCCTCAGACCGTGTCGTTTTCGGTACCCCCCTGTCGAGTTGCGTAATCCCGGGGAGCGGACGTCTCGTCCCGTCCTGTCGAAATGTTGTGCAGTAGGGCGCGGCACATGTTGGTCGAGCGGATAAGAACATTCCAGCCGAGTTACTCCTTGAGAGCGACCGAGTCTGTTGTCATGGTTGGGGAAAGTCCGACGATGGCGAGGACCGTTGAAAGACATATGCCGAGCTCCGGAATTCGGTGCCGGTCCGTCGGTGTAGTTGACGAAGATGTGGTCTGTTCTCCGATGTTGCCTGCAGTAGCAACCTTTAATATGAAAAAGTTGATTAAAATGGGCGTCAGTTCCCTGTCGCGGTGGCGCCTTCGTCGAGGGGCTGTCGTCAGTGGAGATCTGGAAAGCACTACATGGTCTACTCCATGATCCTCCCATCCCGTTCTACCTTGAATCCAGTCAATTTTTGTTGGAATTCACGGGTTTAAAGCCCCATTCACGATGCTGCTTGAAAGTACGCTGAGACCTCGGTGTTCCTTCCTACAGTCCATGCGCCCTGCGATGCCAACATATCTCGGGACAGGATGTGATATTTCAAAAGTGAATTCTAGCTCCACACTACAGCACAGGAAACACCTTACCTAGATGTATGATTGTGGCGTGAAATGCTATCTCTGTTTGAACTTGCCCTTTTGTTGTTATGTATTTACTTCTGGTTCCATTTGATACGCGTTGAGATCTGATCCTGGCTAGAGTACCTTTAGATTATGGCTTATTGGTGGCTATTGCCCGCCATATGAGTCTACGGCGGAAACTCGAATCAAGCAGGTATTGGTCCACATTCAAGAATCCTGGGTCTGTTGTAGTGACCACATTTTGTCCGGACGTGGCATATTGATTTCTACTAATGATCTGACGCTGGTTTAATGAGTGAAGAGAAGAACAAAATCACAAACAGTGTGTAACATAGCAAATAAACCCCCTTTTCTGATCAGATGAAAGCGTGAGTCCTGTTTCAATCCTGTGGCTTTCAATCCGACCGGAAGGTCATCGTCGACAGCAGGCCTATTTCTCACCCCAGCTCAGGACCTTGTCGAATTTCATCTCAGGGACAGCGGCAACTCTACCTGTCGAGCCCTTGGCGATGACCTTGTCCTCCTCCTCCGACCAGCACGCACCGCCCTCAATGTCATCGCAGAAGGGATAGACCGTCTTGGTGGGCATGTAGCAGAACTTGCGCTCCTCGAGAGACACGAAGCTGGGCCCGACCGACCCTCCGGCCCCACAGAGGCCCGTGGCCGTGTGCCTTGCCTCTTTGCTCTTAACCAAGCGCGTGTCCTTTTCGAAGCGGCGGGCGAGGCGAGCGTGCTGTTTGTCGACCGCGCGGCGCTCCTCGGAGCGGGCGGACGAGGTGGAGGGCTGCTGGCTGAAGAGGTCACGCTTGCGGGTCCAGAAGATGACGTCGGAGGGGTCGGGATCCTCAGTGAATCTCAGGACGGGGTCGTTGTTGCAGTAGTAGTCGAGGTCCTTGGTGCCGGAGTCCTTGGAGTATTCAGGCCAGTGGACCTGGATACCGGTGGTGTCGACGTCTCCGTTCTTGTCGACCCAGGCGCAGAAGACGGTCTCGTCAGGGCCGTCCTCCGTGGGGACGTAGATATCCGAGTAGTACCTGGTGATAGGATGTTAGTGGCATGCAGAAGACAGGCTGGAGAGCTTGGGCTACTGACCAGTTACCACCTCTTCCGTAGGCTTCGTCACAACTCTGGGCCCAGTTGCCGATCGTGTTGGCGTAGTTCTGGCCACCCGGGAAGGTTACGGAAGCCCAGGAAATGCAAATGGCATCGTCGTTGCCGGTGAAGAGGGTGTAAGTGGGTTGCTGGACAACATCCGAGACGCTAGTCTCGCAGAGGTCGGCGCCGTTCTCACATTTGTTGTTGTCGTTGGTGGTGATGCCGAGGAACCCGCCCTGCTCGTTCCAGCAGCGGACGTCGGGGATGTTCCCGCCGGCGTTGCTCAGGGGCGGATCACCAGCTCCGTCAAGGCCGATCTTGAAGGCGAACTTGGCGCTCGGGTTGTCGGGCTCGGGGAACATGTCCTTGAGGAAAGAGAAGATGGTGATGACGCTCCCGACGACACCGATAGCGGTAGCCATGTTGAATAGTGGTGAATGATGGTCTAAGGGTTACAATAACGATCTGAACTTGCAAGCTGCTTCAGAGCCGAGGGCTGGCGGGCGAAGAGGTTCTACTGAGGATGTTCTGCTCGAGTTGCTCATTTGAGAGAATAAAGGTGGTGGAATAGGAGCTTCTTATAGTCGATTCCAGAGATATCTCGTCTCTTCCCACAAGGAGGCCCAAAGATTCGGCGGAATCTTCGTCCTCAGTTCTTAAGACTTTCGATCCATCTAGTCCACCATCACATCTGATTTCGGTAATACTGTTCGAGCTCAGCAACCTTGGCTGTGCTGACTGAGTGGCACCATCGCGAAGCGGCTTACATGGAGGATAACAGCTCGCCCCCAATTAATACGAGGTAAAGAGGCACAGAGGTTGCAGTAACGACTCCAACACATTGCCGTGACGAGCCTGGCTGCCTGATTCTCTACTCGATCTTTGACCCCTCCTAAGGCGTAGATGAGAATGAACCGACTTTGGTAACTTTTTTCATGGCTTCCTAGCCGCGTGTTTCCGCTCCGCCGCTCCGCCCGATGGCATTCAGCCTCGTGCCTCACAGTCTATGTTGGCCGTGCCATGAAGATCGAGATCTTCACCAGAATTGGAATTCGGTGTGTCTGTGCCAAGTCGGTAGAGAATCCTGCAATGTGCTGAGCCTGCTGGAAACTCCTCCAAACTTCCGAAAGAAGAAGAGTCTGGCCCCAAAACCTGGCTCAATGGGCTCCATAGTGGTTGGGAACTTCTGTAGAAGGAGTTGTTGCTGAGCCGCAACGAATCTCGAGAATGTTCAACCCATAAAATAATCATTATACCTGCCAAGTGAACTAGAGGAGAACCAAGTAGTGAAGCCTGGACGTACGATTGGGCAGGGTTGATACGACGGGATTTCAAAGTAACCATCCAAGACCCACTCGTCCAGGCAACAACAGGATGTTGGCACATTTCCAGAGCGACTAAAGCCGCTTATAGCAGACGCTCAGATGGGTATTCTTACA
Source organism: Colletotrichum sp. SAR 10_76 (assembly GCA_025327145.1). Classification (NCBI taxonomy): domain Eukaryota; kingdom Fungi; phylum Ascomycota; class Sordariomycetes; order Glomerellales; family Glomerellaceae; genus Colletotrichum; species Colletotrichum sp. SAR 10_76. The sequence continues at coordinate 41,300 of JAKMWU010000017.1, read as the reverse complement.
ACAGCAATCACACTTCTTGTTTGACGAATGAGTCTTCGCTATGTTTCAAAACTCGAACGCGTATCAGTTGATGTTGTTGATGAGCAAAATAAGTCCCGGCTGTCTCCAAAACTGACGGGCGTTTAACGTGACATCGATCTCGAAAGCTTATAGGACAACATTTCCAAATAAGCAATTCCACGAAACGGAAATTACTACCCCATCACCCTGTCGCCAAAATAAATGGCCGGTTGTTTGGTGGTGAATGCTCAGAAGACCGGCCATTTACCTTCAAACCCGAGTGCCCATATCTTGCGGCACACACGCCAGGAGGCCTCAGAGCCTCCTGATAGGTGCACGTTTACGGATCATAACGTTGATCCAACAGTCTATCCACTTATCTGAAATGAGCGGGCGGCTGGATATTACTGCCTGCATCAGTTACCATGGGTCGAAACGCCCGACTCCAAGGAGATTAGGTAAGACTCGATCAGGCGATCCGATAGAGGATGGACGCTCGGGTTGCGCTTTGAGACGTTTCTCTACCTGTCTGACCACCTCCAACACGGCCACATTCCGGGTGAACCGTTTGTTCGAGCCTACAACAATGCCAAAACGGGAAAGTAGTGTGACCAAAACGGATGAGTTGCAAGGGGTCATGCCGATCGTTTAAGCAGTACGCTCGCGATGGTGGCTTGCATGGGAGCGGCGCGGAGAAAAAGGAGCGGGACGGGCCAAGAGCCAAGAGCCAAGAGCCGAGCGCCAAGAGGTAGGAAGGAATCCGCCTTGCTGTGCCGTCGGGGGCACCGGATAATTGACGTAATGTGGAGAGATTTCGGTGAGTTTTATGTTGCTGTTCACTTTTGTGAGGTGTTGCATCTCATTTGCCGCCTGTTGGACCTTTTGTCGTATCATTCTTCTTTGTCTACCTTCGCCGTTGGCCAAGGCTGTCGCCAAGCGAGGGGTAATCGCTAATGTCGAGGTCGAAAATGATCACACTGCAGTGATGTGACATCATGTTTGTTCCCGCAACCACAAAAGACCCCCGGGAACCTTTTAACCCAAACGGAAACACAGCATATCTCACACCAGGAAAAGAGAAAGACTCAAGAGCGGGTAAGTCCCAGAAGATTTTGTCAGATATAGACTATCTATAGCGCGGGCAACTCACGTCTACTCCATTGCAACGGAGAAACCAATTCAACAGGACTTATTACGTACTTAGCAATTGTCCGACTCAACCACCCTTTCAGACTATTCTTTCCTAAATCACCATGAACACAAGATTCCTTGCTGCTGTGGCTCTAGCAACCTCAGTTGCGGCCCAGGACACAGAGATTTCGTCGTGCAGCGCCCTCTCATGCATCAATTCCGAAAGCCAGGGTGTATGCTCGTCGGGCAACTCATCTCGCTTTATTGGAGTGGGAATGGTGCCTGAAGTGCTCGACGTCGCCGATGAGAAGCTTTCGCTTACCCTTGTTGATGGGAGCCCGGATGGCATCCTCGCTAGCCAGCAAGGCTATCAATTTTCAACTCAGACGCTATATGTCGGCGTGCCAGCCAAATTCAACTCCAGCAACCAGGAGGCCGGCTGCGCCCTTATGATGCAGTATCAGGAGCAAACATTTGAGCTGTCCGAAGACAACACGCAAAACACAACTTCTTGCAACTCGGTCATTTCGGACGGTTGTCAGAACAACATAGCAACTTTGGTGGCGCAATTCCGATACACTACGAACGGTCAGAGCAACAACACCGGAAACGCCTCGCTGCCACGATGCGAGTCCCTAGCGCAGTTCCTCAACACCAACATCCACCACGAACTGTCCTTCTGCGACCGCTTCGCCGGCCACATTAACATCACCGCAGGCCCTATCTCTGGCGAGGACCTTTCTCCTAGCCCAGTCCAGCTCCAGAACGAGGGTTGCCAGCCCGTCATGCCCGAGAGCTACGAGCTGCGCAAGGTAGCCGAGATGCGGCAGATTCTTCCCACGGGAGATAACAGTGGCCAATCTCTGGGTGGCCGTTCTGGCGTGACTCCCGTTTTCACCGTTCTATACGATGATGAGAAAGATAACAGCCCAGAGGTGCAGTTCGCCTGCATGAAGACGTTCACCGCTGAGGGTGAGGAGATGCCTGATTCGTTGAACGGCGACGACGACAAGAGTGGTGCTGTTTCCACAGGCCATGGTGCTACGGCCGCAGTCGCTGCGACTCTTCTTAGTTTTATCTTCCTTCTCGGTTGATCAGCAACACTGGACGGTGCACTTGAAGGCTTTCTAGTTGTCTGCGCGGGTATCGATAAAGTGAGAATGATCCGGCCATGGCGCTCATAAGTATAAAATGTTTCGGTACTCTGGCTGGAATGAGTAATGAAGATTATATCTTTCAATATCATAAAACTGAGGACGAATCAAGTTAATAGTCATGTGCGTGAAGAAGTGCGAGTGGAGTCATTCGTCTAGGCTCAGTCGTGCTGTACAGGAGGTAGCATGCGCCAAACTTTACAACATTCAGCAAGCTGAATGAAAGGCCGGATGAATTTCATCTCAGTTATGAGATCTGAACATGAGCTAAAACAAGCAAGTAGTGTCTATGGGTAGGTAAGCCGGACTGTTCGCACTTGATAACCTTTCTGGTGACCAGCCCATGTATGTGGTCGAAGTCCGTCAACCGGGCCACAGTCGAAACAGAGTCTGAACAGTATTCATGACGTGGCTGTCCGATGACTTTCACCAACCGGAGTATCTGTTTTGACACGTGAGGATTTCCACAGGCTCGATTGTCGTGGCAATCGCTTCCATGTATTTCTTACGCGGAGCCTTATTCACAATGCCTCCAACGCCTGATACCAAATCATTTCATATCTTACAGGATTTGTTGTTGAACCACGTGCTGTTAACTACGGAGAAGACATTGATGCAAGAATAACGGGGTGCTTCAGGTTATGGCTTCTATCATGACATATTGAACTGCCCAAGTCAGTAGCCAGATGACGGAAGCGACTTTCTGCTTGAGCATTGATCAAACTCATCCTGGTGCAAACCAACAGTGCTTTGCCTAACCTTTTGGTGGAAGCGGTCCTCCAAAGCATACATGCATGCCATGACCCCGAACTGATCATCTGAAGGGGATCAGTCGCGTAGACGTATTTATTCATAACCGCAAATTGGCTTACACACTAGCTGTATCCCGCAAAGATACTTACGTTGAACGGAGTATGAGTCTGAAGTCATGTTGTGCGCAGGGCAAAAATTCCACCCATTCAGACCTTAGAATTTGAAATTCTGGCTTTCGGCGATGATTTAGCTGATGGTCGATGCGCAAGGAGCATTATTCATTGCACAGAAATCAATAGTATGTGGGTATCTATTTAGGCTGCATTCACCACACTTCGCAAGTATCGATTGGCTTTGTTCAGCACATGTTTGCAAATGTGCCAGTGCTCTTCTGCGTTCTATGATACATGGGCTTCCATTGGGACGACACCTCTACAAAACAGCAACTCTTTCCGCAGCCAATCCCAGTTGCTGATTATGCGTGCACTGCAACCAGTCAAACGTATTCCTATCGTGATCGTGGCGCCAGCTAGGATAACAAGGGCCTGGCGCCAGTGGGAAATCAGCCGAAGCACCCATCCACTCTACCATCATTGGCACACCGAGTTCACTTCCCGAGAAAGCGGGGCTTACCGAAGCCGAACTTGCAAAAGTTCGGCCAGTCGCCCCTAATCATCCCCCTCCAACGTCCACAACATCGGTCAGACGAACCTTTCTGCTCTTCATTCATCTGTCTCGGAATCAATTGTCTGGGCGTCATTGCTCACTTTCCGAGGGTTCGTTTAAATATGGCCGATCGGGGTACACCGCTCCGCTACCGCAAAAACGGCCGCCTTCAGGCGTGCGACCCCTGTCGCCGGCGAAAGGTCGTATGTGACCATGCCCGTCCGATCTGTGGCAGTTGTCGGAGACGGAGGAAAGCCGGAACATGCGAGTACACGGCCGGCTCGCCGGCGCGGATGCAATCTCCCAGCACGCCGGCACGAGATCCGGGTCAGCTAGGGCCTCCTACTTCGGACGGAGTACCGGAGCAGCATCTCACTGGGTCGACTGCCGTTGAGCAAGCCACACAAGCAGACCAAAGTGCAGCCGGAAACGACCATATAAACTCGAATGCCCAAACAGCCAATCCCGAAGTGACAAGTTCAGGCCATCTTGGATTCAACTCATTCGGCGATATCTACAGAGAAGTGGGGGACAGCTTGTCTGACCACGATAACAGAGCAGCTGGAACATCCAGAACTGATGGTGCCACAGTCGGAAGTAATCTCGCAACACCTTCAAATGGTATCACTGAACTGCCGCCGTCAACAACGACATTAGAGACATGTCTCTTCGTCTTGCAGAGTATACCCACCGAAGACAAAGGTCAAGCGCTCTTTGCAGCTCACTTCGATCCCCATGACGCTTTTGTTCGTCCAGTCGCCCAACGCGCCCTCGACTCTTTGTATGCCACGTACGGAAGCTACCTCGGCCCGGTTCGAGACGACGACCAGCTCTCGGAGTTGACCCGCATCCTGTGCGCCAACACCGCGAAGCAGTTCTCGGAGAATGAAGCCGATCCCGAGAAGTGGGTAACCCAATTCACTGGAACAAACATAAGATGGGAGACGCTCGGGATACTTTACATTTACTGGGAGCTGAGCTCTAGGAACAACCACCTCGTTCGCCCAGAGACCAAGCCGCCTCCGCCCGGGGGTCGAGTTGCTGCGTTTCGACAACGAGATGTGTACAGAAAATGCATCAATGACTGCCAAGCACTGGCGAGACGAGCTACTGAGGTCGGTAATACTCTGCTGCTGTACGTGTACTGGAAGCGGACGATTGTCGCATCCATCGTGTCGGGGGATACTAGTAAGTGTTTTTACCTTTCCATCTCATGCCGTTCTAGACTCACACTAAACTTCTACTATAGGCCTGTCATGCTGGATGTACAACGGTGAAGCAGTCTCTCTAATGACCTTCCTCGGCCTACACGTCAACTCAAATAAAGGCGTTTACAAGCCGACATTGGCAAGCGAAATCAAGAGACGGCTCGTATACAAGATTTTCGTGATTGACAAGGTTGTCTCTTCAATAACGGGACGGCCTCCTTTGCTTAGCCGACGTTACATGCTGACACCCCCGCCGCTGGATCTTAAGGATGATTACCTGGTGGCAGACGAAGAGACACTAGCGCGTGCGGTTGCTTCTCTGGATAGCAACGGTTACAACACGGACGGAGCAGCTTACTCCATTACGTTCTGGAGGGCTCGTGCCCAGCTCATGATCATTCGAGATGAGATATTCGAGATCTCTCTCGGAGTTGAGGGAGCTACCTCTGCGGAAACCCTTTAGTAAGTTAATGGTGTTATTTCGCCGATAACCTCAGCTCATGCGTACCCAGTGCTCTGAAGAATAGAGAACTACAGGCCGCAGCAGACATGCCATCGGTACTACAGTTCAGGGAGGCGGATGTGCGAGACCCCGACGTCAGTACCGACATGCTCTACCCCAGAATCCTCATGCGCCTGGAGCATCTCCAAAACTTGTTCTTCATAGAACGACTCTTGCGCCGCCATGGTTGTGCCAATGAGAAGGATCTTCTCGCCGTGAGCTACGACTTGACCACCACTACCATGCTCTTCTGGACGAACATGGATGGTCTCGCCATGGTGTACGAGGATTTCAAGTGGTTGGTGAGTAAATGACCTCTTCCTCGCATCGTGTGCAGGGAAAAGACTAACGCGGCTTCTAAGGTCATGGCATATGCAGCCCCTGGCGGAGGAATCCTCTGTCTCGAGCTCCTGAAACCGACTGTTACCCTCAACGAACCTAATGGCATCACTAGTGCCAATGGCGAGAGTGTCACCCGGTCCAGCATCGTTCAGCTGCTGAGTCTGCTTGTTGGGTTCCTCAACTGGGTCAGTCCAAAAGAGGCGAACGGCAACATCTGCGCCAACTGCAAGATCATTGTGCAAAGGGTGTTAGACCAGGTGCTCAATGTAGCGCCTAGCCGGGATGGTCCGTTGGCTGATTTCTTGGAATGGGATTTCTCGGCACATTTGGACTTCAACTTTGATTTGCTGGACACGTTTGAGTGGACACGACCGGAGTTTTCATGGACGGACTTGCCTCCTTAAGGAGTTGGTTTTGCACTAGGAATACCGAGGTGACGTACAATATTGCTCAAACTAGTCATGAGTGACTAAGTGACTAAGAAACCACGACTCATTGAACGTCCTTCCTTCGAATTGGCGGGCACGTGGGAAGCTGGTATCAAGATCAACATCAATCGCGCGGAGTCAGGTAATGCGTTTGTTAGCGAGATTTCCACGCTATAGGGAGCTTGCATAGTCCATCCTACACACGCGATTGCAACTCGTCCCACGGGCTTGAACATATGGGATAGGAGCAGTGCTGCAGTCCTGTAGGTCTAGCTAATTGGTGAATGTGTGGCTCAAGGAGATGTACTTTTTAACATGAATCGACATGCTTGAACATCATACCAATATCTCACCACCATCAAGTGGCACTCAGTGGAAGCTACTGTTTCGAGGAGCCAGATATGGTCGTGTTTCTTACTAAGGCCATTCATGTTGAGTGTCATTATCCCTTCGCGAATGAGAATGTCCGCACTTAGGCTAAGACGATCATGGAGTACTGAAGGTCAAAGCGGTCTTAATGATGTAACCCAGGAAATATTCATCGGCTATATTCCGCTCTTAGATCTCGGCGTCCGTCCGTTGAGGCCTGGTCGTATGGCGTCGGTAGATGGACTGCCCGAAGTTGGCGCCGCTAGTTAGGTTGGAACTAGTAACGGGTGAACGTGCTCATTCACCACGTTCGTGATGGGCGGTTATTATATCATGAAAAAAGAAGTGTAGACATGGCGAGAGTGTATCTTATTATGGGTTATTTCCGAGGCCCGTGAGTCTCTTGCATCGTGACCTCCATCTGACAGAGGAATTGCGGTCAAGCGCGCAACTCATCTTCAACCACCGAAGATTCAACACGCCTGGGTCACTGCAGGAAAATACGGTGTGAAAGACTGTGTCAGAGTACCTGTAAGCCCCTGTCTAGCTGGCGAAGAACTGCCCGGCCATTGAACATGCACGGTGCCATCCCTGCATATTCCCAAAAACACGCCAACCCAATCTCTGCCATGATCTTCACCTGTCCCCATCTTCTTCGGAAAAAGATCGAAAATAACATCTCCCTTTGATCGCCAACACCTCCCCACGTGTGTGTCCCCTACCGAGGCTTCCGCCGCTCGGAATACCTGACTCGAAGACGCGCCACAATGGAATGAGGAAGACCATCACGGCATATCCGCCGATCGACCCCCGAGCGTTCGGCAGACCGAACAACGGCGACTGCGGCGCGCAGCGGCGAGCAGTTTCGGAGACTCTTCGGTCGGAGAGACGGCACGAATCGTCTGAAAGAGCAAACCTTCAGCACGGCATACCTGGACCTTGCCGTCGATCAGCCATGGACCGCCGAGACATCTGTCTCTCTTACCCACCATGTCCATCAATAGCTCCGAACGGGGGGAGGGTTCCATAGGGTTGACGACGTCCTACGTCGGCAACTGTTGAGTACCACCCTCCGACACACGTCAATGCAGATCCGGGCAGAGCTGCCATGCCCTTTCCGCCCGCCAGGACCTTCTCAATCGCTTCTTGTCGCCCTAGGACAGTGGCTGCCGGATCGCCGTCTTCTGAAGAATCCCCCCTGGCTGGGCTGGTCGCATCGGCTCCCTCTCGCGATGGCGCATTCTGTGTGGCTTGTCTACCCGACCGGCTGCCATCGCCTTGCGACGAGATGTTGCATTATCCTAACAGGCACGGTGACAGTCGCTTGACGGTCGTATCCAGGGATGGAAGCGAAGAAGCAAAAGACGCCGACTCCATTGTTCTCCCTTCAAAAGATCAGCAACGGTTAAACACCTGCTGAACGGCCCGCGCTGTCCCTGAAGGACTCTAACCGGCTGAATGGGAATCGCAGGCCAACGTCGGAGTGTCCTCCAGGGTGGGCGGGCGATGTCACCAGAGAGAGACTGGACAGCAACAGCAACAACACCTATTCGCACACCGCGCCGATGCGACCTCAGAGGAAGATCCACCAAGTTTGTTTCAACGAGTGCATCCTCCTTCTCTGTACGAACATGCGCCACAACAGACTTGTTGGTCTAGATCTTGCCCTCAAAGTCGGCCAAGGAGCCACCATTACCCGTCTCAGTCTTATTTCCGATGCAGCTCTCTTGCATGGGATGTTGCTGACGCTCTTGTTACCGATCACACGACACGAAAGGGGTCCGAGCGGGCCATGCCCAACACAGCAGTTGGCAGCTGGACGCTGGAACTGAAGCATCACGATCATCAGGCGGCCTGTTAACCTGTAGAGGGACCATCGCCGTTCGTATCAACTACGCACGCCGATCTAGCATAGCACCAAGGGACTAGTCGCTCTTTGGATCGATTAGAAAGTCAATTACCGTGGGGTACCGTGGTTCCCTCACGCGCTATTGTGGTATCCGTCAAAAGAATTACAAGTGTCATACGTGTCGTCAATTGCAAAGGAGGCCGACGCCCATAAACCCGCTAACAAAGGAAAACAATCCGTCAAAACGGCGACCCGCTCCTCCCCGTCTTCGAACTCGATGCCTCTAGCTCCCGCATGTGCACTAGGCTAGTTTCGTCGTGGTAGTCGACGGTGTACTCCTTGGTGTACATGATGCCGTTGGGGCTGGAGAGCCCGGACTCGCGGTCGACCGTCTTGATCTTGGCCTCGTTGCCAAAGGTGCGGGCCCTGCTGCGTCCGGTGGTGCCGCCGTGGTTGCCGCTCGATTGGATGTAGTACTTTGCGGCGGCCGAGGTGCCGCGCCGCGTGGTGCCGAGCAGCTTGGGGAAGAAGCCGACGAGGATGATGCGGACCGAGGGCATGCAGGCGCAGATGATGCCCGTGTTGATCTCGACGGTGGACCAGGTTGCGACTTCGAACTGGTCCCATGTCGGGTTCTGAGACTTGGCGAAGGCGACGAGGGACTGCAGACGCAGAATGCTGACGACGGTGACGCTGTGACGTGTATCAGCACACGTGCCCACGTAACTGAGACGTTTTGAGAGAGGGATGGACTTACAAGGTACCGACGAAGAACATCATGGCGACTCCAATCTTCTTCTTCCAGTGCAGGTTAAGACTCTTGATCTGGGAGAGGGGGAGCGCGAGCATCCAGAAATCCAGCACGATCGAGATGCCCGCGTTGGCCCACGCAATGGCGTTGATGTCCAAGCACGTTCCCGGGGTCTCTCCATCCCATTTGGTCCAGTAGAAGCTGATCGGGGTGCATTGGAAGACGGCGACGAAGATGAAGGTGAGGCCGAAGACGGCGTTGAACGCGACTGTTCCCCAGATGAGCTTCTTGCACATCTTGTTGTGAGAGAAGATGCGCATATAGAAGAAGAGGAGCGACATCTTCAGCAGCGTCACTTGGGCGAAGTACATGGGCTCCATGACGAAGAACCAGTACCCGAAGTCGGTAATCCTGTCGAACGGAACCGTCCAGATGTCCCTGCCGAGTCCATTCCCTACGAAGCCTACCGAGTTGATGACGGTGCCGGGGATTCCTGAGCCGAGGGTGATGAGGATGAAGTAGTCGTCGACGCCGAGGTCTCCCATTGTCGCGAAGATCTTGTGAACCAGACGGATGATGACGAAGACGCCGGAGAGAGAGCCCATCGTGATGGAGATGATGTTGTACTGCGTGGAGCGGTCTCGAACTGGCGCGCCGCATGTCGTCTGGGTGAGGTTCTTGGTCGCTGCGAGGGCAAGGTTAGCCGATGGTTGTTCGAGCTTGCTGGTGTTTTTTTGACTTCAAGTTCCCGGAAGTTTACTGACTGAGTGCGTTGCGGAGCGTGCAATTGGCCAATACACAAACTTCAACTTCGGCCTGCAAAGGAGCGTTGGTGCAGATACACGTCTGGTTGGTGACCTGGCATGGCGAGTTCAGGACCGCCGTGACGAGGCATGATTGCTGTTCTTCCCGTTAGTCTCACGAGTCTTCCCTGGGCATGCCGTATGCGAGGTTCGAGATTTACATACCGCACAGGTCGGCAATGCAGCCACGGCCGCAAGGGCATCGCTTTGGGCCGCGACGCAGCACAGCAGCGCGGCCAGTGACAGGAACAGCGAGGAGAACCTCATGGCGGGGTATCGTCGGGTTGGTGAAGGGACGAGGAGAAGGCCTCCCTCTTTCCAGAAGGGTTCGGGGACGGGAGGGGACGGGAGGAACGGTCGTCTTGAGGCGCTAGATATCTATCCCGTCGACCATGGCGTAGCGTCTGAATCGGTTCGTCTCTGTCGTGATGGAGGCGTCAAAGTGTTTTTTTCCTCCCTACACCAGACTAAAGAAGGGGGGGACGGAAGGGATTAAGGTTGTCGTGAAACGCTCTTCGGGCTCAGTCTTAGTCAACAAGAAGGCCACTTGGGACGAGTCGTCTAGCGACATGCCAACACGGAGATGATGCTGGATGCAGAACCGGGATGCAGGAAGGACGTCTGCAGGTTCGGTCCACTTGGGTCGACGCCACAGAAGACCAGTGTGTTGGTAGCGTGGCCGGTCTAGTCGATACACGGTGGTCGCCGTTACACATCACCGTCGTATGACGGCCGTGGTCTGGCAACGGCGCCGGGCCCCCTTTCCCCCTCTAGAAGCTATTAGTGTTGAGACATGCACACACTGTAGGCGGGAATCTGGTACGCCAGACAATGGTGGCGGTGGTTGAGGACGGTTGCGGTTCTCGTAACCGAGGGACGTTCGACCAGCATGGCTAGACAAGAAGCAGGACCCTGGCTCCTAGCCTCGGGCGTGGCAACAAGGCACCCAGGACGGCAACCACATGTGGCAGGCGAAGGCTGCTCCATGGAGAGTGAGACTGTGATACACTGACATGCAGGAGGCTCCCCGTCAACGTGGGATAGCAGCGGACCGAGGCCGCGACTGGTCTATCGTCCGTCCATGGTCGGGTAAGGGACCAAGGGCCTCAAGGGCGCCCCTCGAGATTGATTGAACATGGAGGAAAGAGCCCACCATCTGTGCCACCCACCCACATATAACACACATACAGGTATCTTCAGGAAGGAAAAGAAGAAACTCCAGGAGGAGACGGCGGCCCAGGCACGCCGGAAGACCACAGCCAGGGCAGGGCCAGGGCCAGGTAGGGGCCGGGTGGGTGATCGTGCGCACGCAGGGATCAACGGCTTGCCAGGGGGAAGAGAATATCTCCTTGAATTCATCGATGGAGGAGAGAGGGGCGGCCAGCTTGCTGCAGCTCTTGTGGTTTGTTGTGCAGCGCATCTCTCATGCAGGGGCCAGCATCCCGTCGGCACTACGATGCCATAGTCTGGACTCGTTTTTTTCTTGCCTGGCTGTCTGGCTGAGAAGCGGGCCCGTCTTGTCAACCATTCTACGCGGGGCAGCAGAGAAACTCCGAAAGGACCGATGTTGTGTTGTTGTCTCGGTTTTAGGAAATACTAGTTCATAAGAAACCCAAGAAAAGACAACGTACGGCGCAGCAGCAGCAGCAGCGCAGGGAGAAAAGCTTCTTTCTGGACGCGGAAACTGGCCGAGAGAGTTGAGGTGCGGCCCAGATCCGGCACTGCAGAGCTGAGGCAAAGCTGAAGAAACGCGGCACCAACGGTTTCCTGAAATCCCTCGGGAAAGACGACGGGCTGCAAGCCTCCCGACTTCAGAGCATGAGAGAAAGAACTAAAGAAAGAGACAAAAACGTGGCCGCATACCTGCGCCGCGCAACGCCAAGGGCTAATGAAAGGGACGGACGTGCAGCAGTTGTATGGGAATAAGAAACGTCCGAAGAACTGCCAGAGTTTTGTGTGACGGCTTTAGAAACGGCATCGAAGGGCTCTGGAAAACCGCCCCCGACGCAACGCAGCCAGCAATTGGAAGCCTGAAGGGGCGCCACTGCTCGCCGCGCGCCCCCGGTCTTTGGTGCGTCTTTCAATCTGCTAACCCCTTGGGACGTTAGCCCGGGCGAGGATGGCGTCGCAGTTGGCCGGTGCTATCCCTATCCTGGTGGCACATCCGGCACGCTGTGAGTGTGTGGAGAACAAGATGGAGAATCAAAGCCAGCGGCGGGTTGGCAAGGTTCACTGTGAGCAAGAGGAGAGGAGCAGAGGGTCTGACCGGTTCGTGACGCTATTGGTGGCTCGCGCCCTTTTTTCTTTGGTTGTTGTTCTGGTTTCTGTCTGGTCTCTGCTGCAGGATCAGACTTGCGACTGAAAACGCGATCAGCTTCGGGAGCTTGTTGGGACGGGGGATAAATGAGGTGCTGCGCGACGCAAGATTTCGGCCCTATCGCCGAATTTATGACTCGCGATGGGGCAAAACTGGGGAAATCGGTGATCGAGTTGCCTCTTTTGAAGGCGACTCTCTGTGTGGCGTGCATTGCGTTGCGTTGCGTCGAGCTGCGTAACGTATGCGTGCGGGCGGGCGAACGACCTCAACTCAGGGCAGCAGGTCCTCCTCTCTCGGTGAAGGGGCCATGCCTCGGACATGAATATTCATCACATATTGGCAACCGGCCGAATCCTTCGGCAGTCTGCCCTGTCTTCGGCCCAAAGACCGAACTCTATCGGATTATTCGCATTGGGAATCCAGGGGTTCTCAGTCTCAGAGCGGATCTCGACCTCGCTCGCGGGCTTGGGTTATGGGTATTCCCATCTTTATTGGATTCTCGAATGCTACGCAGCGGATGGGTAATGGCCTGAGGGCAAAGTCCCCGACTCCAGTCTCCTCGCTCTCTGGGGGGTGGTGTTCTTCCTTGAAGTAGGGGTTCGCCCCTCTCACGGTGTCACAATAATTGATCAGAGAAGGAAATCGTGTTTCCGGATCTTCTGGCGTCTGGGGTGGTTCATCGTATCTAGACCAAGGAGGATCTTAGTCCTGCTTCCTGAGGGTTTTGCGCGTGGGGAACAGGTGGAGGTGCGCAAGATTCCTGTGCCAAGTTTTGCTTTTTCCCGTCACCTGTCAGCTTTTGTCTTCATCGGCTTTCTTAACAGTTGCGCGTCCGCGAGATCCAATCGTCGATTTCCTTTTTTTGTCTTTCTCCCTCAGAATGACAACGAAGGCGCAGCCGTTGTGAAGAAACTAGCCAGAGCTAACAAGATTTAGAGAGACGGTTGCGAGATGAGAGGCGTGAGCTAGCTACAATGCCGCGTATTTCCCCTCTCTTCTAGTGATCTTCTAGCGGAGGCGCCGCCATCACCGTCGCACGCCCGCCGACGAATTCACGGGACTTGCAACAGCCCGTAGTTCCTCCGCCGGCGCGCCGGTGTTGTGGAGTTGACTTCTCTCTTTCAGCTTCCACTTTCCTCCTTCCTTCTTCTCGTATGACACAGCGGGCTGCGCTGTGGATTATGCTCCTCCCTTTTCTCCTGTGCTTATTCCCATCGTAACTGATCCTTGCTTCCACATCTCACCGGGACCGGGGTTCCGGCCGGGCAACGTCTGTGAGTTCCAAGGGGGCGCAAAGGGGGGCGCGCGACGACGGAGCCAGGGCACTGAAGCCCCGGCCCTAGGGCCAGCCACGCGGCGGCAGACCTGGGTTCCGTGCCGGCTTGGGGAGGTGATATTGGGGGCCGACATCGTGGAAGGTGCTGTAGCGATATGACCAAAGCCATTAGTTCCGGCGATTTGGGCTGAACTGGAGAGCTGGCTTTCTGGAATAGGACTCTGTTTCGCAATCTTCTTTCGGTTCTGTGCGCTTTGGGCGTTTCTTGAATCTTGAGCCGATAAAGATGTCTTGGATTGGGGCAGGACACGGGCTAGACACCAGATTCGCTCTTGTCGAATCAAACCTCACATGCTGCCGTCTTTCCAGCCTCCATTGCCGTCACAGGCATACCGTTGTCACGTTATGACCTTGACTGGTAGAGGCAGAGCAGTGATTTGTCGAAGCAGTCTGGCGGTCTTGCCCCTCGGACTATGCTCTGCTCTCAGCTCCCAGTCTCAACTTGGTCTCTGCCTGGATGGTTTGGGGCGGCTTGGCGGAAACCCGGGAAATGATCGAGGCAGGCCGCGGCGACGGTTCATGCGCGACACGGACGACCTTGGTCGCGCCCCGATTTTTGCCCATTCCAGCTTTATGCGAGGGAGCATTGCCCCATAACTTTCCTGCCGCAGCTCCACGGTTCTTTTGTTAATGGGTTGCTTACTACGCCTTTGTAAGACTGGAGGCTGTTCATGTCAGAATTTGACAGGAGATCCTTCATGTTTCGTTTTACAATTTTTTTTTCCTTGGTATCCTGGCTGCTGACGTTTGAAAGGTTTGATCCTGCAATTGAGTCTCGGTACTACCACAGACGGAGGCTCTCGTTCGAACACCGGGTAATCCGGGTAGCCGGGTTCCCATCAGGGACCAGGCAGGCAGGCAGTATTGGAATGGCTCGATGCTGCTCGGCGGAACATAAAATCAATGCCGATGTGCGACTGTGGCGCAGAAGGGGTCCTGTTGGCTTTTGTTCAAGTTCAATCTTGGCTGCAGAGTGTGTAAATTACTCGGCCGAATGCCGTCCTACATGAGTGATCCAATCACCGAGCCGATCAAGGTTGTCCGTACTTGAATCTCGCCTCTTCCAAGGACAACCTCGACACAGCCTCACTCAACACTCGAGGATCAACCCGTCTGCCTCGAAAGTTTTACAGTTTGACATGTCGCGGGAATTTTTGTTTCCTTTGAACCACCGAACTCGAATGAACCGGTGGAAGGTTCAGGCCAACGGAGCTGGCTTCCTCTTGCACGCTGCTGTGACGTTGGTGTGGGCATTAGAGTTTGGGGGTCGATGAACGGTTCCCCGAGATGGGTATGCCTGCAGCGAAATGACTCGGCCACTCCGCGTTTTCTCTCTTGGGTGAGGAAACACACGACCTTTTGTTCTTTTCGGGCAGAAATTTTCTCAACGGGTGGGCTGGGATGCTACCCAAGAGTCCTGAACGGCACAGAACCGCTTCTCTGGAAACTGTGAATGTTGCACTGGACGGCTGTATCTGGCGAGACTGTGGAGAGAAGGAGACAATGATCGCTCTGAAAACTTCAGTGCGCAAGCACATCCCAGGTTTAAGCTTTCGCATCTTGGCAGGGGCCCAAACATCGTCGGCATCGCACCGACTGAATGGTTTTTGTGAACCTTCCGAATTGAGATAAGTAGCCGCCATTCTGTTCAAGATAAACTTCGTCCCTGAAATATATTGCGACGATCCCCTGCAGTCGGCAAACTCAATCTCGGCGGTTGCGAGGTTCATGAAAACACTACGTCCACAATATTTGCATGCCGGTAGTAATCATTGAACAGTCAGTTTAACTTTGTTGGGGGCTGTTTTCGGAGCTTGATCCGTACCGCCATCTGCCGCAATCTTACTTAGATGGAACTGCCCCTCAAACCCCGTCAATGGTTCACAAGCTTCAAGACTTTGGATCTCGTTTTCGCATCATCTGGGTAATAACCTTAACGCTGTGAATGTGGGCTTGGGTTTTGCCAAGCGACTGTATCAAAGCCTGCAAGTAGCCGTGTTGCTTCGAAGTCTTAGACCGGATACGCATCAGCTTCAACTCCCAATTGCCTTTTACCTGCAAATTTGAGTGTCTGAGATTTTCCATCTCTTGTAGTTTCGGAGCGCTGGTCAATGAAAGATGCCGCAGGGAGTCGTGAGGTATATTCAGAGTAAGATTGAGATTAAGTTCGCCACATGGTTGTGCTCAAAGCAGTTCGCAGCCTCGCTAGAACCAAGATGAAGAGCACTTGCCTGTTGCTGGCTGAGGTGAGAGGCTTGTGTTGCGGGCAACTTACACAGTTTATCGTTTTCCATAGCTGATACTGTCCTAGTTGTTATCCTCTCATCATCGCTAATGGATGGTTCAGCCTTTCACACGTTTCGTCATATTGGGAGCAAGTTCTCTGTGAGGCTTTGTAATGCATATCACACAGGACAAGTGTTGAGGCCTTCAAAGTCCGCATGCAATGTGTTTCCGTGGTTCTAATGCTTATACTTCCCTTGGATCGATAATGCAAGAAAATTAGACCCAACAAGTGGTCACATTCAACCTGGAACAAAAGCTTTGCTAGCCAGGCGGCGCTGATCAGCTATTCGAGTAGTAAGGACCATAGTAGCAGAGAAAATGATAGGGATAGAGAAAATGATAGGGATAGAGAAAATGATAGGGACAGAGAAAATGATAGGGATAGAGAAAATGATAGTGATAGAGATAATCATTAGGATGATGGACGACGACGATGGCGTTGACAGTGGACGGTAGTAGTACAGGTGATTAGAGGCGATATACGGATCACACACGTGTTTGGTGAACACTGCCCGGATAGCCACTTGACACTGGCTGGCTAGCAAAACTCAAGAATAAAGCGCTGAGTTACTCCGCAACTTCCCATCTCGTCGTTAGTTGAAGGTTTAACACTGTGACATAACTCTAGGTAAGGTCTTTCTTCTTCGCAGTTTGCCGCCTGGAGGCGCACCTTGTTGACTGCCGTATGACTCTAGGTAAGTCAAGGTAGCCAATCGCAAAGAGGCAAAATGGCAAGAGCGATGAGCATATTTATAGTAGACATAGCTGCAAAGGTGCGAATAGGGCATGGAGTTTAAGACTTCAGACTGACGGGTACCACGTGAACTTTTCTTTTGCGAGTGAGTTTCTGTTGATAAGGTGGCCATTTCCAGTTCAAATAGCTCAACTAACTACCGCCCACATTCAAAGTTATAACAGCATCCAAACTCTCAGCGCACCCTTCTTTGAACGTAAAGAGTCCAAATTCTCATGGCCGTGACGAGTGCCATGACTGACCACCGATCTCCCAATCCACCAGTTGCACCATCCCCCACAAACTCAAATCTGAATGGTTTATTCCAAGCTAATGCCCACTTGAATCCAGTCATGGCAACGCAATCAGAGCCATTCTCAGTCGTGGCGTCCCGAACGTTTCCTGAGCTGAGCCGCACAAGCTTGAAGACCGCCTTGGCGTCTGACATCTCACTTTTGTCCGCCTTCTGCCATTCGAAGTCCTCGCGTCGAAGCGTGCCAGCATGATTTATCTCGATAGAGAAACGGTATCCAAACGTCACTTGATTCTTGAACATTCCCCCGCGCATGATCTCCGTGGTACCATTGAAACTCTGCTCCTGAGGCGCAATGGCTGCGTCGACCGCGTCATTAAGCGGCGGCAATGTGATGATGCTGGTTGTCGATGCCAAAGTCCAGTTTGGCTCCTCGGCGACCGTAGCTAGGGCAGGGTCTTTATTGCTGGGACCATTATGGAGGATCATGCACGGCTTTCCGTCATATTTGCCACCACCAGAAATGTAATAGGTCGAGAAGGCGTAGAGCTTGTGATTTGTGCTGTCGCCAAGATGTGCGGTCTGGGTGAACTTGATTTGCGAGTACACGCTCAAAGTATTGGGCATTGGGTGATAAAGAGAAAGAGATGGGCTGAGGGGAACTTTGAATCTGCCCGTGGCTGGCGAAAAGCTGACTTGGTATGCAGAGCTCGATGAAGCCAACGTGGCATCGTTCGATACGTAAGGGGGAGGTGGACTGATGTCTTCTTGCGTTGTTATGGCACTGACTGCCTTGGCTTCAGCAGCATTTCCCATGTTGGGTTGAATCTTCAGCCTCTTGTGATAACGGAGAGGAGTTTGACGGACGAGGCTGGAGGTTCTGATCTCGTTTCTGCTGTCACGTAACAGGGTATTTAACCAAGGCAAGTTCATTGCACCTGTCAAGGAGCTTTTGACTCAGTTTCTATTAATATCGTTTTTTGGTGTTTTGTTGGTGGTTGGTGTTGGTGCTCGTAAGGGGCACAGCAGATCATGGAAACACACTCCCCTGCATGCTCATCCCAACAGCACTGGGCATCCAGGCTGTGACGACGCCAACAGACTTGGCAAGAGGCAGGGTTCAGTGACATCGGCTCCAGCTGCATGCAGAATTTATGTAAATTCAGGTGGCGTGTCGAAATCAGACCGTGCAGTGCCAATCACCCGCGATCCTGTTGACAGTGTAATTTCAGACTATTACGATGATCAACACGATCAACTTGATTGAACAACCGGAGTTTTCAATGACTTGATTGACTGTTGAAAAATTTAAGTTTGAAAACAAAACCATCTATGTTACGCTTGAATCAAGGCGAACATGGCACAGTGTCTTTCTTCCCCCGCCTTCTAACATTCCTTCTTCGCAGTTGGCACAGTGTGTTCGGCAACCACAGTACCTTTACATGCAGGGCTTTGAATGCCACCAATTAGCTGCAACTTCCACAAGAAGTTTACCAAATGGACTTGGGAACCTTTCTACAGCCACTCTTTACTATCCACTAACACAGATGTCTCTCGGGAGGGCTTTTCAGACGTTGGCCTTCCATGACACGTAAGCTTCGGATGTCAAAGCTTTGTATTATGAGCTTGATGGACTATGTTCTTCCTCATTTCAAATTTACCGCTGGGTGAATGGAACAAGCGCTCCTTGCCTTTGAGAAGAAAAGTAAAGAGAAAACAGCAAAGATGGATTTCATCAGCACAAACGACTTCAAACCCGCAATACTGTTTGTGGCTTCTGCTACGTTGACTACGTTTACTCTTCATCTTCCTTCACAATTTCACTCATGGCTCTTTCTTCCAGCGTGGCTGCTCACTGCCTTGTCCTTGGCCTCCGTCAAGGAAGACATGACACCGAGCGGGCCTGTAGGACTTAACTCATACACCGTCATAACCTGCTTTATTTTCATGCTCATTTAACCTACGATTCTCCTATTCGAAAATCATTCTTTGGCGCCACGCCTGGATCAAAAGACCGGTCAGCGCGACAGGGCCAGTCTGTTGCCCTGGCCGAGTCGGCGCAGTGTCGCTGTTGCCTGTCGCATTTGGAACAACCCCCGAAACCTACAGTTCCGTAAACCCGGCCCAGCTTCTGCTTCGTGGAATGCTTTGATTCGATTCCTCTTCCGCCGCGGGTCAAGGGTCGCGGTTGGTTTCCTCGTCGACAAATTGGTCTTCCAGCGCATCCAGAGACAACTTTTAGCCGCCAGTAGTCTACTCGATTTCACGCCAGACCAACAGCAAATCATCAGGCCAATCTTCAGTCATTTGTTTTCTGATGGTATCGAAAGCCCATACGGCCCCATCTCTTCACATCGCCTCGCACTTCGCGCCTTCACGTCGGTGTCGTGGATATGGACCAACTTCCTCGTTCTGGAGTCTTATCACTTTCTCTTGGCAATCATCTTCGTGATGATACTTCGTCTGGACGATCCAGAAGACTGGCCTCCTCTTTTTGGCAGTATTGCTGATGCATGGACTCTCCAGCGCTTCTGGGGTCGCTTTTGGCACCGCGTTGCAACACCAACGCTCAAAACTTGGACGAGATTTCTCTTGCGAGGAGTAGAGACAAGGGCTTTGGAAAAGGTGCTACAAGCATTTGGTGTATTTTTTCTCTCTGGGTTGATGCACGCAACAGCATCGTGGAGAACCGGTCAACACTTCGAACATTTAGACGTGTGGTTTTTTTCCGTGAATTTCGTCGCAATTGGCGCTGAAATCACTGTCATCAAATCTCTCTCCTGGGGTCTCAGGGGCACAAAAGCCGGGCTCCTGGTTGAGAAGAGCTGGCCAATTCGCATCATGTGTAAAGCTTTCGGGTTTATATGGGTTTTCGCGTGGTTCTTTTGGGCAGTACCAAGATGGGTTTATCCAAAGACTATGCGATGGGCAATCAGGCAAGCTTTGATTCAATCGTATGCCTCTTAGTGAAGATTCCTCACTGCTCAATGATCATATGACATCGTAATTGATTTTGAGCATTCATTTTGAGCATATGTTGCTATCTATTATACCATTTTCTTGATCGTGATTAGCAGGTCAAACATAAAGGATCTATGGATGAAACAATCCACGTCATTTGTAAGAGCAGATACTATGAGTGTGTCCGGCTTTCCATCTATAATAAACTCTTTCCAGCAGATTTGTCGCGCTGTTGTTGTGATGTCATAACTTCTAGACGAACTTGTGCGAACAAGAACGAGTTCGCTTTTCGTCAAAACATACTGATTGCCTCCTCAGACGATCTCCATCAATCTCAGCCTTGCCAATCTACCGTACCGCATTCTTGAGTTATTCCATGTTATTATCAGGAGTCAGGGGGCTACAGAGTGGGGTCACTGATTGGGTTGGTGATCAGCCCGCTCATTTACAAGGAGGCTGTGGCGCATGTTATACACACCTTATCTATATAAGAGCGGATAGGATGCTAAGCTTTCTACTAGGCATAGAGGATTCTCTATGAAGCCTAGACCATCCTGGCCCTTGAATATCTCCCCGTGAGAGTCATACGGCAGTCACCAAGGTGCGCCTCCAGGCGGCAAACTGCGAAGAACAAAAGTTAGAAGGGAAGAAAGAGGTTATACACACCAGACTGCAGCTGAGACGTTGCGGGGGTTGCTGAGCTAACAACAACCTCTTAGTACGGCAGCAATATGCCGTATAAACATTAGCAGCCAAAAAAAAGAAAGAAAAAAAGGAAAACATCGTCAAGCCAAATGAGTTTGCCATTCCTACTAGCTCATAGGTTGATTTTGGTGCGTCGTTTAACGAATGTTTTCCTGGGCAGAAGACTTGGATCACGGCGTTAGAATATTTTTAAATGGAAACTGTAGAAGATTTGCGAGCTGAGGCGAGTGAATTTGAAACTTTTACTTACAGCAGACAAACCTTGTCCCACACTGAATAAAATGATGCTAGGAGGTCCTCAGCTATCAACTATCTTGGCCTTAGAAACATCCACACCGGCAACGCCCACTACATAGGCAGGCAACACCGACTATCTTGGCTGCAGAAAATTCAGCTCCCGTATCCACAAGGTGAGGCCACCCAACTATCACGACCTGTCAGCCTAACGAGACATTTAAAGGTTCAAAAACGGATACTATTTGGTGTTTTGGGTCCCTTTTCGGCTCGGCTTGAGTGGACGGTCTGTCGTACATCGTCAGTCTCACCTGTTAGAGTGGGTTTGGATGGCTTGTGCCACGACTTCCAACACATCTTGGGGTCTCAAAGCACTGCCCATGAACTCAAACAAGTTTTCAAAGCGAGATATTTATCGTACGAGTATCGTCGGGGCTTATCGCCGAGCCCTCCTGAGCACTGTGACGGCCCCAAGGACTCTGTATTCGTGAAACCCTGCGCGTGTGTAGACGGTGCTACGAACCTTCGTGACCCATCGTGGAAATCCCATGACGGTTGGAAGCTTGCTGATAGAGGAAGTCTGACGTTATGATAGGAAGCAAAGTCCGTTCTCAAACATAACCTTCTTCCCTTCTAGCCTTTCCTTCGCAACTTGCCGCCTGGAGGTGCACCTTTTAAACTGCCGCATGACTCTGGCCGAGAAATATGTGGAGGGTCACAGCGTAACCTCTGTAGTTAACCCATGGGGTATATGAAGGGGGACTTCGAGCCGCCTTTAAGTAGCCCAAATTTGAATTCCTAGTCTTCAACAAACATACATTGAATTGCAACAAACACAGAAACATTCTCAATCCCACCACCAATATCGATTGAAGACCAAACATAACTATTGGTCAATTCCTTGCCCGAAGACAACCCTCAATTCTTCTTCCCTTCCGCAATACCACCACACTAGGTTTATCATGCCTTTTCCTGCGCTCGTTACAGGCTTTAGTGTCTGGGCTTCTGGATCTATGACTTCCGGGGGCGTCTCTGGAGTCGTGTCCAGCGCAGTCAATGTAGGCATCGGCTGTACTACAAAGTCCGACTGCAAGCGCCAGGAGGATGCTATTCGCTATGCACAAAATATGGCGCATGAGATCGCCGCAGAAGTTGCGGCGGAGAAGCAACAAGACGGCCCCGGCGCAGCTCCTGTTGGTGTCCCTCAGCACATCTGGGACGACTGCTACATTGAAGCTCTTGGCTCTCACATCACAATCACCGGTCCCATCGGCGACAATCACATCCGTGCTGAAGGAATGCCACCCACTTGCATGACCCTCGCCACGGCTGTTGGGGATACCGCTGGTCAGGCCATTCCCATTCCCTGCGGCTCGGCCTGCATGGAATGGACGAACATGACGCCCGAATATTACGAGTTCGTGCGTGGCATGCTCAATTCCCAGGTTCTAAGCGCCTGAAAACATTTTTGATGAACGAGTTCTCTTCAACTTCTCTTGTGGTCATCCAGCTAGCACCACCAAACCTGGTGACCAAAGTCAATAACAGGACAATATGGGGGACACAGGCTGGAGCCGTTTATCTCGGTCTTTACTTATTTTTTCTACTTGCCGGGTATTGGTCTCTCTTAGACTGGATCTGTACCTTATGTAGGGGCACATGTAAGGTTTGATGAGATCTTTGTAGAAACGTCTCATTGAATCTTATAGATAAATCATAAGATGTAGATTTCGGGATGAATAGACGCTGTTTTCTTCACAACCAATTTGAAGCATTCAATGTTCCTCTTTACGTGAACTGTCAAGACGAAAATTGCCGAGACGGGCTGTTAAGCAGGATGAAAACTTGCCTCATTACAAGTTGTTCGATCAGCACGAAATTACACACTATAGAATCTCTTGGGACAGGAGCAAGATGGAAGATATTTACGATATATCGCGTCGCGGCGATTGGTAGGACACGTAGCGGAGACACGGACAGTCCATTACCGGACCTCGCAGTACTGGGCGCTCCGGATGTGACGAACGCAACAAATATGGAAGAGACACAGTTCCAACGGAGCACAACTTATTGATGTATTGGGATTGTTTGTGAAGCAGACTAGACGAGGTAGCTTGTGAAAGAAGATCAATAATTCACAACAGAAAGAGCACAGTGAGAGGCAGTACTAGATACCAAAAAGGGTCGGTCGATTTGGCTGGTTTGAAGCGCGGACACAACTTGGATATTCCAAACTTCGCCTCACTACGAGCCCGTCTGGGTGGCACCGGGTGCTTGAAGTGGGCTGATTGTTAAGACGACTGTAACCCCAATTAAAGCCTGTGAGCTATCGATAGTGCCGAGGGATGAGCTACTGCTGGGTAACGGAGGTACTGATAAATCTGGTCCCGTGGTTGGTGACACGGAAGTCCCTCCAATACTGACGTCGAAGATGGTGCTGGCGGTGGTAAGTCGAGGTGTTGATGGTGAACCGCCGGGGGAACTTGTCGTTGCAGAATCTGTGGTAGAGCTTGTCGTAGAACCAGGCATAGTACCAGGACCAGAATCAGAAGAAGATCCCACGGGACTGATGGCGGAGCTGGTAGGCGTTACCAAGCTCGAGCTGGACGGTATCGTGAGTGCGGTCGGAGACACCACACTCGATGAGGTTGTGCTCTGGAAGCCTCCATTACTTGTCGACGCGCTTTGTGCTACTGCAGTATTGCCCGTCATCGGTATCGTCATTGAAGTCGAGGAAGAATTGGTCAGCTGGAAAGTGGTTGCCCGCGAGGTGGAATCGCTTGAAGACAGGACCAACGTAGTGCCGGATAATATCGGATTTTGAGAACCGGCAGATGTACCGGAAAACACTTGTGACAGCGATGCCGACGAACCCGTTGTGCTGAAGCTGGGTATAGGAGACGATGCGGAGGATGATAGGGTTATGGTGACCGATGAACCAAATAAGGGAGACGTCGAGGTACTGGAAGACATGACTGCGGGTGATCTAACACCGTAAACCACGACGTATTGCGCCTGGCAACCAAGACTAAAATTGCAGCCGCAAGGTGATGTTGAGTCTGATCTGCAAGGATATCTGTTGCAATTCTCATCGTTGGTAGCCGGTCCACGCGGAGCGACCATATTGCGTAAAGGAGCACAATAGCAGGCCTCGCCAACCAGATACACGAAGAGAGCATTGAGGTCAGCGCAACGAGCTTGACATCTCACTGGATCCCCAATAATGCCAACTTGGTATATGTATGTTGATCCCGCGAGGCCCTCGTCTGTGTAGCATCCAAGATATGAGTACGGTGATACAGGATTCGGTGATATGCCAGTCCTTTGCAGTGAGGCTGAAGATGAGGCCGAAGATGATGTCGTGCTGATAGATGGTATCAACGTTTGCGTTGCGACTCTCAGGCCGAGCGCAGGGTGGGCTAAACAGCACAGGGCTGTTAAGAGGGACTCCCAACACAAGCCCATACTGTTAAGTTATCAAGAAGATTGACATAAAGATGTGATTCGAGGACAGGCACACTATCAAGGACTCAAAGATGGTCTAAAGAATCGTTGTATGGTGTTTGGGAGGTTCATCTGTCGCGATACAAGTCCTTGGAAGAAGTTGTGTGGGAAACAATTATAGATGAAGGCACAATTAAAATAACTTGGATGGCTGCGTCTCCTACTTCTCCTTGAGGATCTCAAGTTCTAGCTCTAGATGAACGAGCTTCATCTCACGACATAATCTCCACGTCGCATTCCGAATTCGCCAGGTTGGGAATCGAGAATCGACAAGAAACATCAAAACCCAACAGCGCCACGAGTTCAAGACCAGCTGAACCAAAACTGTTAGATTATCATCATTATACGTGAGCCGTGGCAGCCTTATACCGGTTATTCCAAATGCCTCCCTCCACTCCAGTAGTTGCAGCCTGCATTCGCCGCGGCCCGAGGGTTTGGTTCGTGGGCCGAATCCGGTACACGGTAATCTACGAACATTCCATTCCAAAATATTGCCTTCCCAGGGGCGGAAATATCCACTGACCGCTTCCAGGCTTCACTGACTGGGGATCGTCTCAAAAATCAAACAGATCCCCTCTTCTTCTGCAATACAGGTGAGCCCCTTATTCTACGTGAACCATATTCCAGCAAGGTTTTCGCACTTTCTTTTGCGGAACCATTATGTGGTAATTGAAGACATTTCGCATTGCAAGATTTTCAATTTCCAAAAGCCACTAGAATCAGGCGCTCATCGCCCGAGTCGGATTGGGAGGTACAGGAACAGGCGGTAAGATCGAAAGAACGACCGGAATCCCGACCAGGCCCCCCGTCGACGCAAGAGTTGGCCTGGATGAAGACGACAAGCTTGTCGTGGATCGTGTCGGCGTAGGTGTCGTCCTCGAGGGACTGCTAGAGCTCGTGGCTGGTAGCGTTGATGGCTTGGTTAGAGAAGTTGACGTGGTTGACGACCTGAGCGAAGAACTTGGTATGGCTGACGTTGCTGGGGTAGCTAGGTTCGGCGGTAGGCTTCGAGAAGTGCTCTGGTCATTGATGCCCGGTATGACGATTGGTGCTGCTCTCGGGGTTGAGACTGTAGACGACGAATTTGTGAATCGCAACGAAGAGGACCCAGCAGGTATGTTACTGGGTGTCGTTGTGGTTCGGGGCACCGAGAGGCCTGCAATACTTGTCGAAGACGTAGCCAACCGAGCAGTTGAAGTGCTTGAGATGGATGACCCTGGCAAAACCTGCACAACTGGGTATCCATAAACTGAGAACTTTGTACCAGCATTGCGCCCGCCGCAACGGGCGGTGCGATTCCCTTCGCACACGATCGTGCAGAGGCTTTCATCGACAAGGAGGGATCGTGGCGGGGCCATAACGCCACCCGTCTGGCAGAGACAGGAAATCGAAAACATCAGCAAGAATGGCGCTGCTAGCCGGGCGCAGGCGGCTTGACATGCAGCTGGATCGCCACCAGCAGAGTTGACTCCTACGTAACGGCCTTGATACTGAAGGTCGTTGTCATAGCAGCCGAGGTAAGAGTACGGGCTCGCAGAAGACGGTAAGGTGTTGGCGGTTGTTCTTGTGGATGAGGACGTTGAGGACCTCACTGTTGTGGTGGATGTAGACGTTGACGACCTCGAAGCCAGAACCATGCTGTTTGGGCTCGTAGAAGAGATCGAGGTTCTAGAAATGGCCGGGCTTTGGACAGATGAAGAGGCTGCCGAAGACCTCGATATTGTAGAGATGCTCAAGCTCCCAGGTGCTATCAATGATGTCGGGACTGGGCCTGGGGTGAACATGATAGGTCCTCGCGTAGAGACACCAGCCGAGGATAGCGCCGATGCTGATGTACTTGCCAAAGACCCTTCCGGAAGATAATCTCCGTACAAAACAGAATAGAAAGTATTATCCTCGAAGTTTCTTCGGCCGCAAGGGGAAGCGGGGTTGTTCAGGCAGGGCCCAGCGCAGAAAGAGCCGTCGACCGTAGGGTTGTTTATGCGGAGATATTGGGGATTTCCACAGTAACATACTGTCCCCACCAAAGTGACAAAGTGAGATCGCAAACGATCAAAGCATCTTGCTTGACACGCAGCTGGGTTGCCGAGGATGTCGCCTTGCAACGTGAACACGTCCGTGTTATAAATACTTAGCATGTAATAGCATCCGACGTAGTTGTATGGAGGCAAGGGGTCTGGGAACAAAGATGCCGAAGGCGACGCAGATGACATTGAAGTCCTGGTAGAGGTGAGTCGCGATGCCGTGAAGGGCAGTGTATTTGACGACGAGACACCTGGCTGTCTACCACCGTACACGGTATAGAACAGTCCCGAGGCTGAGCCACCGCAAGGGGAGCCAGGGCTATTACGACAGCTGATGCTGCACTCTGAATCAGCTGCAGGAAGACCCGGTGGCGCGTTGATGCCAGAACTTGCAGGCTGGCAGTAGCACGAGTCGAATAGCATCATCAGAAACGGCGATCCGGCAGCATCACATGCAGCCTGGCACGCTACCGGATCACCGACTGCAGTGCTTTGGAACTGCCAGATAGCACCCGACTGGACGCTCACGAAGGAGTAGCACCCGAGGTATGAGTATGGAGGCCGAGGTACCGGGATGAGAGACCTGCTTTGAGGTATCGATGATGTTGACGATGAGGCCAACGTGCTGATACTCGACGACGTGGTCGCTGAGGACCGCATGCTACTAGTCGACGACACGCGCGGGCTGAAAGATGCTCTGGGACCGTACTTCCCGTAGACCGTGACATACCTCCCAGCATCTGTATTGGACAAGGTGCCACACGGGGCGTTGGGGTCCACGAAGCACGGCGTGGTGCAGAAGGAATTGTCGACCGGAGCGCCACCCGGCTGGTGGATGTCGAACTCGAACTCGCGGACCTGGCAGTAGCAGTATGTGCCGTACATGAAGACGTAAGGCGCATGAAATTGCTGATCACAGCCGATTTGGCAGTCGACTGGGTTGCCATTATTGTAGCCCGTGGCGATGTTCGGTATGTCGTATGCCCCGATGGCGGTTTCGGCAGTGTAAGGATAGCATCCCAGATAGTAGTACGGTGATTGTTCCACTGGCGTGAGGATGGTCGTGCTGGTGATGGCGATTGTGCTGGTGAGAAGCGCCCCAAGGGAGAGAAGCACTGATACGCGCATGTTTGGGAACGAGTTGGGGATCTTCTGGGGGATTAAACGCGATTACTCAAGGTTGGCGATCTCTGCAGCTGTGGCCGAACGAATGACGCAAGTAAACGATGCATAAAAGTCCGCTTCAATCCAAGAACGACTTGGCACCTTTGAAAAGGATCATGGGTGGTCACACATGATAAAGACAAAGGCGGGGGCAACACGCTATCTGATGCTGCTGTTGATGTCTCGATTTGGTATGCTTGGCGTACAGTTTTAATCGTCAAGTCAGGGTCCAGATCTGCTGATATCTCCAATCTATCGGCGCTTTCCAGGGCTGAAGGAAGCTGGGGAATGGGTATCAATTGCAGGGCTGAGCCGCGACGAATCACTGCTCAAGGTATTGCTCATGTCTGAGACACTAGACCCCGAAGATCAATGTAAGTTGCTCAACAGAGTGCCTGAAGGATGCCTAAATCGTAGCAGTTGCAAACTTTCCCAAGCCTCGAGTTTCCCCGGCTAACCCTAAAAATGTCGTATGGCTTGATCTTGCCATAAACATGTGTTCCTAGATAGAGGGTAGAGTGACCGTTTGTTAGAAGACTGGTGTTTCCGGACAACAGGTTAAATTTGCATCGACGCCAGGCCACAGCCTTTTGGAGGGATCTGTGTACCAGTACAACCTTTAAATAAGACAGCTCCCTCCTTGATCGTCTCATTTGAACGACGAGATTGAGCGATGAGAACTAGAAGCTTGTTAACACGGCAGTGCTCAAGAGGAACAATGGCTTGCCGTAGGTTTTGCGACACCCGAGGTCCTCCGCTCAAATGTTGCGACGGCAGCTTCCACTTTAGTATCTCTACTGTTCTTCTCTTCTAGTATCTGTTTGATTTGTTGTATTCAGTTGAATCGCAAGCCTTCAGCACGGATTCGTACAAGATTCCCGCGAGAACACACTCGGGGACACGTAGAGTCTCACACGTCACTCATGACTTGAGCATCCCCCCTGTCCTTTCGTCACTAACTACCGCGGCTGATATACGCAAACACTACCGATGGTTAAAAATACCGCAGGTGACTGAAGATGTTTGAGTTTATATAGCACGAAACCTGGACCATTTCAGAACAAACAAGGAGTTTCGTTGTCGCAACACTGGCCGCAATGCCTCGTGCCCCGAACAACTGGTTCTGACTGTGTTTTCTTATTCCTATCTCATACCTTACCTTATCCTGATTCATGCTATATAAACATTATATGGTGACCCAGGAAAGTTTTCTCTGTCCGAAATAAGGTATCTGGCTTTGATAAGATATCAATAAGTCTGAGTTCCCGAAGCCCGCTGTCAAAAGTCTCATCAAAGTTGTCACACATCAACAGTCTCCGACATTTAAGCCGCGGAGATGTAATGTCGCCTAACGTCACCAGAGTGCAATTACTCGCCCACAAAACTCCATAGTAAGATGCCTTTTAATAGTTGAGCGTCCAAATACGAACTGAGCCTGAGGAAATTGTGATTTGTTGCCGTCTCTCAAAGCCAGACTACGTGGCCCCCATCGAGTCCTCCTCCATGAATTCCCCAGAACAAGGCACACGCCATCATTTTCTATTTAAAAGAGCACATCTAGAGCAGCAAGAGAGGTTTCTACAGCAATCGCAAGCTGCCACTAGATACCGTTTTGAGATTTCGGAGACACCTGTGGTCTCTACTTCAAACGTATTCGTACCTATAAATCTCGTATCCGTGACTAGCACCTCCAATCCAGAGCCCCGTCTCCGTTCCTCATCACCTTCATCCGTCCCCATTACAAACGTATTCAACCCATTAAGCCACAACACCAGCCTCTCAGATCCAGATGAGATTAGGAAATCGTGTACACTCACGTCGACCCTTGACAGTATGCAAGTTTGCCCCGCCAGACTCGACAAGATCCCAACATCGCACGCCCTAATAATGTTGGCCTACCTTCCCCATCGCCATTCCGCTAAACCACAATTTATAGCAAAACGATAAGGTATCCAAACTAAACTTTCCTCCAATGAAAAAAGTTCGGTTGTCATAGCATATAATGTGGTACCTGCATCGTCTCCCCCGCGCATGCATAGACAATGATGTCAGAAAACGTCTTCGGGGAGTCAAATAAAAAGCACAGCATACCTGGCCCTTGAAGTCAGCAGAATGTTCTCAACTATCCCAGTTGTATCACTGCTCATTTCCGCTGTCATCCAGCATCCTACCTCGGTCTTCTTGGTGTAGCCGAACAAACGTAATCCAGTAGCCACAGGCACCTTGCATGTTTCGTTTCATTGACTCTCACACTGCTCTTTATGCGCATCGACCCAAGATTGGTTCAGAGAGGTCTCTCCTCTCATGACTGTTGCGTCACACAAATGAACCAGATACCAGAACAAGAAAGTAGTTGTATTATTCAGTTCTAGCAGGGCACATTCTTTCACAAAGACATCTAGTCTATGCCAATGCCTCTAAACTCCCTGCTAAAGTATTCCTCAAGAACCCATGACAAAGGGGATATCAAGCCTGCCCTCCCAAAATGGCCTAGGCGGTATATCTGTGCTGGTTATGATCCAGCACAATGAGCAAATTAAAAAAGGCGTGTGAAGCGACTTTTGCGCGTGAAGCTAATAAGACGATTATGCAGAAGAGTCTACTCAATCCTCTTCTTACCCTCCTCAGCGTTAGAGTATCTTGCCGTGCTGAGGCCACGCTCATGACGGGCAACAAAGGATCCCAGGACTGAGTCCTTGCGGGCCTTGGACATGTGCTCGTTGTAGCCCTCAAAGGCCCAGGGCCTGGGGTTCAGCTTGGGCCAGTTTACCTAGGCAGTGTAAGTGATTGGCCAAAGTCTTCGAAAGGAGGGGACTTACATAGAGCATGCCGTGACCAAAGATGAAGCTTGAACACCAAGCAGCAACAGCTAGCCAAAAGAAGATGAAGATGCGCATGGTGACGGTAGCTTCGGTCTTGGTAAAAAGACCAACGAAGATGAGGAAGAGACTGAAGGCGAGGAGGTAGGGTACGGATTGGATGAGAATGGGGCGGCGGTCAGCGAAGATGAGGGAGCTGCCGATGTTGGCGGTGCCTGGCAAGTAGACCCCGAGGAAGAGATCAAACGAATCTTGACGGGGGCCGTCGAGGAAGTTGTTCTTGAAGTAGCGGGTGACACCGATACGGGCATCCTGAAGAGCACCCATCTTTGTGCGGACGCCAGTACGAGTGACGTCTGTCTTCATGGCACCAGTGCCAGAGTAGGAGTTTGAAACGACATCGGCGTTGTCGGCCCAGAGGTTGCGGAACATGTGCTCGAAAGCCGGGTCCTCATCGCGGAATGAGGAGCCACGGCTCATGAGGCCCATCTCCTCAAAGATGCGGTCAAGCATGTGGCGGGCGAACATGGACTGAACGACGTTGGTGCGGTCGAGGCAGTCCATGCAGTTGGTGCGCATGACGCTGGTCTGGTAGCTGCGGGGCTCGAGACGGCCATCGTTGGCACCGGGCATGTCGACAGCGCGGAAGTAGCCCTGGGCATCAAGTGCCTCCTTGAGCTTCTCAATGAGAGCATAGGCACGGTGCATCTTCATGCCCTTGGTCTCGTGGTGGTAGTCGAAGTAGATGTAGTGAAGACGATCGAACTCGACGGCGCGCTTCTCAGGCTGGATCGTCGTGAACTTTTCGTTGGTGTGGCTGTCGCCTTCAGTGCGCTCCTTGGGGGTTGAGATGAGCTTCTCGACCATCTGTTCGTATGAGTTCTTCACACGCTGCTCGCGGCCCTTCTGGTTGACCAGGTTGATAAGGTAGTTGTCGCCGTACAGGCGAATCTGCTCCTCAAAGTGCGCCTTGGCCGCAGGGAGGGCGCTGTCGATGCCGCGGACCTGCAGCTTCGGAACGTAGCGCAAGCTGTTGATCTCGGCCCAGTAGGTGGGGACACTGCCGCGAGTCTGGACGTAGGACATTATTTGCGTATCCTGGCCGCTGGCGCCGTACTTGCCACTCTGCATATCGGCGCTGCCAGCAAAACCTCCCATACCGCTGCCCGAATCATTGAAGATGGTGATCTGCTCGGTCTCGTTATAGTTGGCGGCATGGCCTTCGTCGTCGACACCTCGGGTGAAGTATCTGGTTCCGCCGCGGTGTCTCGATCTGCGCGAGATGAGGGTGACAGTGACTGGCGTTCCCTTGAAGGTCGTAGGCTTGATCTCGAGCATGCCGAAAATGACGGGGAGGATGAAGGGGTCGGCGCCGGCCTGGGGCCCTGCTTGACCTCTGGCACCGCGGGTGCGGAAGTCGATCAGGTCGGACTGGAGGAAGCGGTTGAAGAAGAAGCGGTCGTCGGCGCGCTGCCACAGGGGGAGGGAGGTGT
Source organism: Colletotrichum sp. SAR 10_76 (assembly GCA_025327145.1). NCBI lineage: Eukaryota > Fungi > Ascomycota > Sordariomycetes > Glomerellales > Glomerellaceae > Colletotrichum > Colletotrichum sp. SAR 10_76. Next base: position 9,515 of record JAKMWU010000017.1, on the reverse strand, counting down.
CGGCGGAGGCCTGGCGCTGGAAGGAGTTTGTGAGGTCAATGGAGTAGGAGAAGTACATGGGGCCGTTCTTCATGAAGGTGTCAAGCAGGCCGATGAAGGTGTCCTCGTCGGGGTCGCGGATCTGGCGCTCGCGCATGGGCAGGATCTCGGTGGTGATGACCTTGTAGACCATGTGGCCCTTGAGGCGGCCCATGGGCTGGGCCTTTGTGATTACAATGACATACTTGTCTGTCGCAATCGTCGAGTCAGTGCAGTGTTCGTTGGGAAGCTTGGGTGGCTACAGGCATACCGAGTCTAAGCTGGATGATGCCCAGAATACCAGCGATACTCGAAACTCGGGAGACTCTCTTGCCCAGGCCTGCATCGCCGAGGCGCAGGTCGCCGGTGGGACGGTCGATGACCAAAGCCGGGGCATCGGGGGAGGAGGGCGAAGTGAAGATGTAGGAATCGGGGGCGACTTTGACGTTGATGTCGCGGTAGGGGAGAGTGGGTGCCATGGTGTCGACGGCAACGGGTAGACTCGAGAAGAAGAGGAGAGTAGAAGGGTGTGGTGAAGCAAGAGGGAGAGAAAGGAGCGAGCGAAAGGATTAGAAAGTTGGGAGTCTTGATGCCCGTAGGATCGGTCAACGAATGTGGGCGTTGGCGTTGTCGGCGATCGCAAAAAAAAGAGAGCAAGAATCCAGAGCCGCGAGCCTTGAGGACAGCTGGAGCTTGAGGCTTTGGTTGGCTGGCGAGGAGTGGCTGTCGTCACTTTGCAGGCGCAGTTCCCTTACGCAGGCAGGTCCCTACCTCCTTACCTCATACCAAGCGGGACCCTCCACGGCTAGGAGGCGAGAGAGCTCCCTTGGCGGGTGGAAGGGGGGAGCCGCCGGTGGACTGCTGCTGCTGCTGCACCTCGTCCTCAGTCGAGTTCCAGCTTCAAGGGTGCCGCTGCACTGACAGTGGACTGCCCTCGATGCCGCTGGTCAACTGGGTACGTACCTCCTGGAAGTCCGGCTTGTGAAAGAGGGGCACAGACCACAGAAACGAAGCTCTGAGCCAATGAAAACACACAATAGACTCGGCATCACATGGCTTACATAACGCACCTCTTCATGTCACTGGGTCGGCTCTGCAATTACACGTGGTACGTACCTGAAGATTGGTACCTGATGGACGATGATGTGGGCGGCGTGGAAAGTGAAGGGACATTGGACACTCACCACGTTCATCTCTCCAGCAGAGCTCCAGGACGGTACACCGGAAGACTGGAGCTCAGCAAGGAGGCCGCGGACAGCTGAGGTAATAAATCAACGCCGTCTGCCACCAGCAGGACGCTAAGCTGCCTGAGGTAAAACGTGCTGCAAGAGGTGCTCTGAGCTTCCAACCGAAGTACCCTCAACCAATCTGCTGCAGCAAGATACCTGCGGCAGTAAGGTCATCATAACGGACCGGGCAAGCAGGGGATTTGGGCTATCGGGGTCACTGGAGGCCCCGTCCGCCTTGAGAGCTGCACCTGACAGCACTGCGCCGTCGCTTCGTCTGCTCTGCTGGAGGTGCCCGGTGCCCGGTGCCCAGTGTCGGCGTCAGTGCCAGTTCCATCCATCATTGCCTTCAGACAGAGAGGGACCCCCATTTCATTTGCAGTGCAGCCAGTGTCCCAAGAGCCTGACGTGTGCAACGTGCCCGCCCAGCCATTCATCATCGAGCTTCACCACCCCCCAAGGCAGTCACATTATTCCAGGGCCCGATTTACTTGCCATCGACTCCTTCTGACTGCCTGCCTTACCTACTACGCCAACCTACCTCTCTGTCTCCCACCTCTCGCCTCATCCACCACCCCACGCCGCGCAATCACCATTTCGATCCACGATACCACCGTTGCTTTGCGACCGACGCTGCTTTGATCGATCGTTGCCCCCGACCGACACCGCCCATTTCCCCCATTTCCGTTTCGACATCGTCCGCTCCGCCAGTGACCCCGTCCGGCGACATTCCAGAGATCGGCCCCCAGTGCATCCTATCCGTCTGCGAGGTCCATCCACCTTGAAGCTTTCTGCAGCCGCCCACCTCTCCCATCCAAACCTTCACATCGCTCAAAATGTCTGCCCGAGGTCCTGGTGCTCCCGGCGCTCGCGGCATGAACACGCGCTTTGCGCAGTTCAAGCTGGTCTTGCTAGGTATTCCATCTCCGTCGATACCTTCTTTTGAATCGCTGGGCTAACTGTGATGATGCAGGCGAGTCCGCTGTTGGAAAGGTACCTCTTCGGAACCCAGGGAATTGCTGCCCATCATGCTAACGTGTCCCCCCCAGAGTTCCATCGTCCTGCGATTCGTCAAGGTATGTTATTGATACCCGACGTCGATATCTTCAGAAAGCATCCCGCTAACGTCCGCCTCCATAGGACCAATTTGACTCTTACCGCGAATCTACTATCGGTGCTGCTTTCTTGACGCAGACCATCTCCCTCGACGAAAACACCACGGTCAAGTTCGAGATCTGGGATACCGCCGGCCAAGAGCGCTACAAGTCCCTCGCCCCCATGTACTACCGCAACGCCAACTGCGCCGTTGTTGTTTACGATATCACTCAATCTGTACGTCAAATGGCATGCAACAGCCGGAAACCGGAGGCTAACAGATGCAGGCTTCGTTGGATAAGGCAAAGGCGTGGGTCAAGGAGCTGCAGAGACAAGCGAACGAGAACATCATCATCGCCCTCGCCGGAAACAAGCTGGATTTGGTCAACGAGCAGCCCGATAAGCGAGCAGTTTCCACAGCAGACGCCGAGGCCTACGCGCGCGAGGCCGGACTCCTCTTCTTCGAGACGTCCGCGAAGACGGCCGAGAACGTCAAGGATCTTTTCACGGCCATTGCCAAGAAGTTGCCGCTCGACCAGGCCGGCCCTAGGCATGCTCGGCCAGGACAGCGACAGGGCGTCAGCCTCCAGCCCGAGACCCCCGGCAGCAACGTCAGCGGGCCCTGCAGCTGCTAGATGAAGACGACGCAGAGGATATCACATACCAGACGAGCCAGAGGACCGGAGAGAGAAGGGTATTTTTATCGGTTTCAGGCAGATTCCTGCCGACAGACTGCCCCAGGCGACCCAGCGGCCAAACACCACCCACAAACATGCACGTATATGACGGCGTTTTGGCTGGATGAGGTCGGACAGCGTTGTCTTGCACCCTACGCCGAGATAGGGTATGCCAGGCCCAGCTTTTTAATATCAACAGTACGTTTTTCGAGAGTGTGATTTACATTTCGTGTCTTCATTGCGCTGGTCATTCGGTTGTGGCAACTCGGGTGTAGGGACAGACCTGGATTAAGACGGTGTACGGGAACGGATTCACTTTTTACTTTGGGGGAAGCATCCTGCAGCATTTTTCTGATGTACAGTATGCAATAGAGGCAACTGTTTACGGATGGTTCACTTCATGGGTGTGCGCTTTATGAATGATGTTTGTGAGGCGTGCTGCCACGTCAAATAGAACAGATTGGATGGCAGATGTGACTTCTGTGCTGGGCGAGGATCGGGTGACGTCGTGAGGTATTTCTGGATTTCTCAAAGATGATGATAGTGCCATGAGATGCACACGAAGCTGCAAAACCCAATCCAGAGCGCATACAGACCAAAATCAATGTTTATCTGATTTTTTTGTCTCGAAAGTCTGGAGCTCGTCGCTCGCTCGCGTGTGCAGTGCAGTGACGTGAGCCACTGTTCATCCCGGTTCCTGCCGTCGGGCAGCGGATAGCACAGCGCGGCTGGCAGCTCCCAATTTTAGCCGAACTTTTCCCTGAGCTTTTTTGTGCCTGGATTCCATCACATCCTCCACCACAACTCCCTCGACATCATCCCCCTCCCAAACCCGCCTTGTCGGCCCATTGCATCCCCTCATGTTGCGAACGTCGATTCGATCCGTGAGGGTGCTCGGCCACAGGCCTGCCGCGGCCGTCATTGGCCGCCAATGGCAGGCCGCCGCCGCCCGCCGGAGGCATTTTGCCGACGACAAGAAGCCCGACCCGACCAAACCTGCAGTCCTGCCCGCATCAGAGACCATCACCGCTGAAAAGAGCGCCGCTCCCGAGCTCGCCGCCGCCGAGGCCACGATCCCCAAGACTGAGGTCCCTCTCACGCCCCCGACCCCTGCCACCGAGGCCGTCGCGCCTCCCCCTCAGACACCCGCCGCCGCCGCCCCGAAGAAGAAGGGTTTCTTCCGCAGACTGAGGAACCTCGTGCTCACCCTCGCTGTGCTCGGTGCTATCGGTTTTGGTGGTGGTGTCTGGTACTCTCGCGTCAACGACAGCTTCCACGACTTCTTCACCGAGTATGTTCCCTTCGGAGAGCAGGCGGTCCTCTACTTTGAGGAGATGGACTTCCGCAAGCGATTCCCCAACATCTCCAACAAGATCAAGTCGAGAGATACCGGTAGCCAGGTCGCGGTCCCCGCCCAGAGCGGCGCATCCTGGAGGGTAGCCGACAACGGTGAGCCTGCTGGCCGTCAGTCTAGTGCTGTTGACAAGGCCCAGGCTGCCAAGGTCGCCGCTGTCAAGGAGAAGCCCAAGCCCGTCGAGAAGAAGAGGAAGGCCCCCGAACCCAAGCCTGCGCCTGTCGAGGCCAAGGTTGTCGCGCCTAAGCAGGAGGAGAACGACTTCAAGCCCCCCGAGGTCAACGAGCCTTCCCGCTTCCCCCCGATCCCGCCCATCGACGCTATCAAGATTGAGGACGCGACTGAGCCGGTTGTCCAGGACCTTGTCCGCATGCTCAACGACATCATCACCGTCATCAACGCCGACAAGGCTCACGGCCGCTACTCCCCCACCATCACCAAGGCCAAGAACGAGCTGAGCAAGGTTGGAAGCAAGATCAAGGCTATCAAGAGCTCCGTCGAGGAGAAGGCTGCTGCCGAGGTCCAGGCCAAGGTTGCCGACTTTGACAAGGCCGCCAACGACCTGATTGCCCGCGTCGAGGGCGCCATGGTTGCCCAGGAGGGCGCGTGGAGGAAGGAGTTTGAGGATGAGATGAAGAAGGTCAAGGAGAGCTACGACGCGCGTGCCAAGCTTCTGTTGGAGCGCGAGAAGCAGCTCAATGAGGAGCGCCTCAACAACCAGCTCCTCGAGCAGGCTCTGGCCCTGAAGAAGGAGTTCGTCACTGAGGTTGAGAAGCACGTCGAGTCGGAGCGCGAGGGTCGCCTGGGCAAGCTTGAGAAGCTGTCCGACGCCGTCGCCGACCTCGAGAAGCTCACCACCGGATGGAATGAGGTCGTCGACACCAACCTGCGCACCCAGCAGCTGCACGTCGCCGTCGACGCCGTCCGCGCCACCCTGGAGAACGCCACCTCGCCCCGTCCCTTCACCCGCGAGCTCGTCGCCCTGAAGGAGATTGCGGCCGACGACCCGGTTGTCAACGCCGCCATCGCCTCCATCAACCCCTCCGCCTACCAGCGCGGTCTCGCCAACGCCGCCCAGCTGATTGACAGATTCCGCATAGTCGCCAGCGAGGTCCGCAAGGCCTCTCTGCTGCCCGACGAGGCTGGCGTTGCCAGCCACGCGTCGAGCTACCTCCTCAGCAAGGTCATGTTCAAGAAGCAGGGTTTGGCCGACGGCAACGACGTCGAGAGCATCCTGACGCGCACGCAGACATTGTTGGAGGAGGGCAACCTGGACGCCGCTGCCCGTGAGATGAACGGTCTGCAGGGCTGGGCGAAGACGCTGAGCAGAGACTGGCTTGGCGAGGTGAGGAAGACGCTGGAGGTCCAGCAGGCACTTGATGTGAGTTTTTACTTTTCAGCTATCACATTGACACCAACTAACAATTCGACAGGTCATTGCGACAGAGGCGCGTCTGCAGAGCCTCAAGGTAGAATAATGGACGGGACACACAAACACTTTTTCTTTTGTGACGCGGTTGGCTCGTGAGGAGACTTAGAGAGCCTAGACCTCTGGTCTGTGTAAGACATAGCCATAGACTTGAATGAAGGCAGTGTATTCTATCAGCTGTACTCTGTAGTATTGTGATGTACGAGTATCTCATCCTAGCCTTGAGCCTATTTGATTACAAGAGAAAGCATCGCAGAGTCACTCATAACATGCTAACACGCCCAGTTGACGGGACTGCATTATTTGAATCATGAAAAAATCGAGTCTATCGATAACTCGGTCCAGGAGCCGGTGATCGGAAGTAACGCCGAGCATTGACTTTTTTCATGAGTTTGTATATAAGTACCTTTTTCCCTGGCAAGCTTCCAGTCCCAGCTCCAAGGGAGCGCGGGAAGTGGGGCAACAGGTCCAAAACCCCCACCAACGGCATTTGAGAGCTTGCTGCCCCTCCAGACGGGAGCCGAACATGCATCATGTCCCTCGTCGCATCGTGCGCCTCGCCTGGAAAACGACGACGTTCACCAGCAGGAACAGGAAACCTACAGTAGGACTTTTGGCGAGCACAAGGGGTGCTGTTAGGAATATGGCGGGACGGACGTATAATGTGAGTTTTTGCGCGGTTGGGCTCCGAGGTCGGGGAGAGGGGAATACCCCGCGATGGAGGACATATGCAGAGGGATTGGGAGCGATGTGGTGAGGATGTTGGGACAGACCGAGCTGATTGAGTTCCAGGATGCCGTAGACGCATTGAACACGCTGCAGACGCCCTTCGCCGTCATCGAGGCGCGGCGCAAGGCGGGCGTGCGGCCTGATGAAGCCTCCGTCAGGGAGATGAGGGCGTACCTCGCGCGGATCGGGTATACGGTGCGCATCCCTCTCATTCCATCCCCAGATCGCAAACGGCGAGCTGACACTACCTCGCCACAGACCGCAGACCTCGACAAGCTCAACGTAATCCACGTCGCCGGCACAAAAGGCAAAGGCAGCACCTGCGCCTTCACCGACTCCATCCTCGCCTCGCACCGCGCGCTCTCCCCGTCCTCCGTCCCGCGCAAGGTCGGCCTGCTCATCTCGCCGCACCTCATCGCCGTGCGCGAGCGCATCCGGATCAACGGCGCGCCCATCTCGGAGGCCCTCTTCGCAAAGTACTTCTTCGAGGTGTGGGACCGGCTGGGCAGCAGCACGGCGGACGCGGAAGGCGTGGCGCTCGGCACGCGGCCGATTTACTCGCGGTACCTGACGCTGGTGAGCTTCCACGCGTTTATTGAGGAGGGGGTGGACTGCGCGATTCTGGAGACGGGGATTGGCGGGGAGTATGACGCGACGAATTTGGTGGGACGGCCGGTGGCGACGGGGATCACGACGTTGGGGATCGATCATGTGTTTGCGCTGGGGGACACGGTGGGCAAGATTGCGTGGCATAAGGCGGGGATTATGAAGACGGGCAGTAGGGCGTTTACGGTTGAGCAGGTGGGCGAGGCGCAGGATGTGCTGGAGGAGCGGGCGGCGGAGAAGGGGGTGAAGTTGGAGGTTGTGAAGGTGGATGAGAGGATGAAGGATGTGAGGATACGGCCGGATAAGGAGTTTCAGCGGAGGAATGCGAGTTTGGCGGTGCGGCTTGCGGAGAGCGTGCTGGAGAGGCTGGAGGAGGGGTTTAAGCCGGACCCCGCGAGGTTGCCGGAGGCGTTTGTGAAGGGGCTGGAGGAGGTTGTGTGGAGGGGCCGCTGCGAGGTGAAGGATGAGGGGAGCGTGGTGTGGTTCGTGGACGGGGCGCATACGACGGACAGTCTGAAGATGGCGGGGCGGTGGTTCGCCGGGGAGACGGAGGCGCGGAGGGGGAGGCGGGTGTTGGTGTTTAATCAGCAGGGCCGGACGGAGGCGATCGACTTCCTGGATGGGCTGTATGAGGCTGTGAAGAGGGATGGGAGGGGGTTTGATGGGGTTGTGTTCTGTACGAATGTGACGTACAAGGAGACGGGCTACAAGCGAGGTGAGTTTGACGTTCTGTCGGGAGGGAAGCTTTGCTGACGCTGGACAGATTTCGTGAATCACCAGTACGATAATAAGGCTATCGAGGCCATGACGGTGCAGAAGCAGTTCGCGGAGCGGTGGAGGGAGCTGGACCCGCAGGCGGACGTGCGGGTCATCCCGACCATCGAGGAGGCCCTGGACTACGTCCGCGGCTTGGCGGAGAGCAACGGGGAGGGAGAGAGCATGCAGGCCTTCGTCACCGGCAGTCTGCACCTCGTCGGCGGTGCGCTGCAGATTCTCGAAGGGGCGGATGCTCTTTGAGTACATCGTACATCATGTCCGTATGAACAGGCGTTTTACGCGGGGGTTTCGGAGGTTCAACATTACAGCGATTTTAGATGGGATAACCGGGCTAAGAAAAGGGAGGGAGGGGGATCTATATATCATTCCTCGCGGATTCAACTCTAGATTACTTTTTTTTGAAGGAGGTGCAGATTAATCAAAACTGGCTTTCTGGCTCCAGGAAACCTATCAAGTTGCCGACAAGGTACATGCTCCCTGTCACGAGGACCTTCGTCGCTTCCTCATTAGCGGATGCGATCTCGTCGACGGCGGCCTTCATCTCGCCCAGATCCGCGCACACCGTCGTCTTCGTGCTCGGATACGCCGCCCGCAGCGCCTCGGCGCACTTCTGCTGCACACCCACATCCGCGTCCTCAAGCTTGGCCTTGTCGTTCCGCGTGAAGATCGCGTGCGTGAGCTTCGTCTCCAAGTCCACGCCGCACACCTTCATCTCCGCCAAAAGACCCAGCAGCAGCTCCGCGGCGTCGCGCTCCTGCTGGTTGAAGACCAGTATGAAGGGCGTGCTCGGGGAGGTGATTAGCGGGGCGATCCAGGCGGCTACTTGCGCGAGGGAGTCGGCGTTGTGCGCGCCGTCGAGGTGGTATGAGACGCGCCCCTTAGCGATGATTTCGTGGCGCCCGCGGAGGGTTGCGTTTCGTAGGCCTGTGGTGATGCCCTCGGGGAGGTTTGTGAGGGAGGTGTCTGGGGCGATGGCGGTGTTCTTGGACTCAAGGACTCGGAGGTGGTGCCGTGCTGCTAGAGCCGCGAGGGCCTGATTCCTCTTCTGGAACTCGCCGCCGGGAATCTTTGCGTCGGGAACGCCCTGCCAGGAGGATACCTCCGCGTCGGGGACCTCGACCAGCGTCGCGCCGGTGGAGGCCGCGCGGTCGCGGAGGACGCTCATTACGCCCGGCTGGGCGTCGAGGGCGCGGGTGAAGGTGGCGACGCCGGGTTTCATGACGCCGGCCTTGTGCCATGCGATCTGCTCTGCGGTGGATCCCAGCATGGCGACGTGGTCGATGCCGAGCTGCGTGATCACAGACGCGGTGACGGCTTCGGGGGGCAGGATGTTGGTGGCGTCGTACTCGCCGCCGATGCCGCACTCGACGACGGCGGTGGACACGCCCTCGGCGAGGAAGATGCGTAGGGCCAGGAGAGTGAGGTAGCGGAAGTAGAAGGGCTTGGCGCCGGCGTCGATGCCGAGGGAGTGGTCGGCGGGGGCGGCGGAGAGGGTGTCCCAGAGGGCGAAGAAGTGGTCCTAGAAGAGCTGATCGTGACAGCGTCGACTATGATTAAAATGATATCAATAGTGTTGATCTCGTTCGTAGACGTATATTTAAAAA